>CM033744.1:12142941-12742941 GCA_019671005.1 Hibiscus mutabilis
TCACCTTGTTCTCTTGGACACAATGTCTTTAAGAAACTTGGCGTAGTTTGACATTTGTTCAATTGCTTCCACCAGTGGCAAGTTGATGTGGACTTGCTTTAGGATATCAAGAAACTTCTTGAATTGGTATTCTTGCTTTTGTCGCTTCAACCTTTGTGGGAATGGTGGTGGAAGTCGGATATCTTTGATCCTTTCATTGGTTTGAAACCTGATTGACGGCATTGCTGGGACATCTGGAGTTGCCGAGGCATTATCCACTGGGGTTACCGAGGCATGCTTATCGCAAGTTGCCGAGGCATCTTTATCGTCGGTTGTCGAGGCATGCTTATTTCCGGTTGCCGCGACAATTCCTGGTTCAGCATCTGAGGCTTTGCCGCTAGGTTCGACCTGATCTTTTTGTGGAGTTTTGTTTGATGAGAGGGTTTGAACCTCTCTAAGTTGTTGGCCACTTCTAGTGGTGATCGCCTTACATTGCTCATGGCCAGTTCCTTTTGCGACTTCAGTATCGCTAGGTAAACCTCCTTGTGGTCTAGTATTCAGATTTTGAGCAAACTGTCCGACTTGATTTTCCAATGATTTGATTGCCGCCTCTTGGTTTTGCAATCTCATCTCGGTCCTGTTAATAAAAGCATCAGTTCTTTTTATGAAATTACTATTCTCAGCCATATAAGATTCAGTTTTCATCATAAAAGCATTTAGAGAATTTTCCAAAGAACTAGATGTCGTCGGTTGTTGCTGCGGCATCTGTTGTCGTGGCATATTCTGCTGGAATCCCGATGCTTGTCTATTCTGATTGTTCTGGTTTAGAGCATTGTTGGGATTACTCCATGAAAAATTTGGGTGCTTCTTCCAAGATGGATTGTATGTATTGGACATCACATTGTTGTTCCGGTTGTAATTCCCCCCCACATAGAATTTGGATTCCGGATTTCGCATACATTTAGAAGAATTATGGTTATCACCACATAACTCACAAAAAGAATCCATTACCTTGACTTCATGTATGTTGTTTGGTTTTTGCATGTTCGGACCATCTTGGTTAAAGCGCCAATTGTGCGAAATTGAATCGATGATCCTAGTTCATGTATTGTGGCTTGGCGTCTAACTCCTCCTCTTCTAGTAGATGGGAATTGATAATCATTCTTGGCCAGCCTGTTTAAAATTTGCATTGCTTCCTCCGGCGACTTATCTAGGAGTATGTCGTTTGCCGAGGCATCTAGCATCATCCTTGTTGGTGTATTCACGGCGTTGTAAAACATTGTTACTTGAGTCCACACTGGGAATCCGTGTAGGGGGCATTTGTGTAGAAGTTCTCTATATCGCTCCCAAGCCTCGTACATGGATTCATCATCTGCCTGCCGAAAAGAAGTAATGTCATTACGAAGCTTATTAGTCAAATTTGTAGGGTTAAATCTAGCAAGGAAATCACGACAAAAATCAGTCCAAGATGCTATGGATCCGGCAGGAATGCTATTCAACCATGCTTTCGCCCTATCCCTCGGTGAATAGGGAATAATCTTAATCGTAGGACATCGGGGGTGACTCGTGTATCTTGAACGAGTTGCAAATCTCGAGGAAAGATTTCAGATGTTGCCGTGCATCTTGATTCTTTGAGCCGCCAAATTGACCTATTGTGTTGATCATATTAAACATTACTGGTTTCAACTCAAAGTGGTCGGCTTCAATTTCAGGTGCGACAAACTCGGGTTAAGTCCATCAAGATCTTCTTCAAGATAGTCTCGAATAGTTACATTTGGTGCAAGAATCACTCATCCTCTGCTTTCGAACATCTTTATTCATATTGCCTTCTTGATTTGCCATTGCTTCTCTTATCCTTCGTCTAAGTCTTTGTAAGGTTCGTTCGATTTCTAGATCAAAGGGATATTCTAGTGAAGTCGGTCTCGCCCTGGTCATATACCAATGCAAAACCAAAGTTTGTTAGCCCTTTGAATTTTAAACAAGAAAAATAAAAAGAAAGTACAAGAAAATAAAAACAAAGTCGCTATTGCCAATCCCCGGCAACGGCGCCAAAAACTTGTTGCGCGTAATAAGTGCTACGCAAATGTGCAAGTATACACGTCGCAAGTTATAGTATAAAAGATATCGTCTCCACAGGGATTGGTGCCACTTCAAGGATCTAATCTCTTGCACTGTAAAAAGTAAAAACACAAGTAAAGGATTATAGGAGTTTAACTAATGACTAATCTAGAAAGCAATAAAGTAAAAGAAAAGATGAATTCAAATGAGAGAGAGATAGGCCAGGTTATCGTGAGTTGAGGTGTGATAGCCGATCGTCTTGGTAAAAGAGTGCACGGGCAACTCAGTTGCCGTGGCAACTTGCACCACGGGGTTGCCTTAGCAACTAATCGATGGTTGCCTGGGCAACTAGTTGGGCAACTACTTGGGCGTTTGGGCAGCAATCTTCAAGGTTCGGCAGAGCGTTCTTCAATGGTTTCTTCTTATCCCTAAGTCGAAACTCTAGCTACTTGTGCATGCCTTGATAATACATCCCTGCGTGAATCAAGGGTGAACAACAACCAATCTTGCGCTCCTCTTAGCCGTTGAAATCCTTAACTTATTCCTAAGCCGGATTAATCTTCACCATCAATAGATTGAATAAAGATCATATCCATTCGTTTCTTGAATCTAACTCTCCTGATATTAGACAAATAGATGAAATCACGAGATCCTCTCCCAATTCACTCGCAAACAAGAATAAGAACCAAGAATGAATAAACCTTGAAATAGAAAAGTGCAAACTCTTATTACCTAAACAAAAACCAATAGTTTCCCTCAACCACAAAACACAATAACCATAGCCAAGTAGATTTAGTTCATGGCTAGGTTCCAAAGAAACACAAGATAAACAATCCCTAGCATGAACCCAGTCGAACAAGGAAGAAAAGATGAAGCTTGTCGAAAATCCCTTGCCCTAGATGCTTGTCGAAAATTCCCCTTGCTTTCTCCCTTGGACTTGTCGAAATTTCCCCTCATGCTCTCCCTCTGGATTGTCAAAATCTCCTTGCTATTTATAGGGCTAGGCCAAAGTCCTTCTTTGAGGAGGAGTTTGAGTTGGAATTAAATTATCTTTAAAGAATATAATTCTTTATTATAATTGTATTCCTACTAGAACTTCTCCTATCTTCTTGGAATTTAATTCTTCTTTAATCTCTGCATGGAAATCAAATTCCTTTGGGTTTGGGCTTTGCTCCACGTCATCTTGGGCTTGTATAGTCATTAATTTCGACATCCCTATTGCATTTTCTCTTTGTCGACAATTGCCATGGCAACTGGCTCGGCGTCTCCTTCATGCATTGTCCTGGCAACTAGCTCGACATATCCTTCATGCATTGCCCTGGCAACTAGCTCGGCATTGCTTTGGCAAGTGATCATGCACATACACACACAAAGCACACCAAAGTAGCATCTTTTCCACAAAAAACTACCAAGTTATGTAATTAAGCTCAACGATGGAAGGAAACATAGATTAATGCATGAATGGCTAACTATGCAACTAATATGAGCCTAAGTCTAACAATAATATGAGTAAAAAGGGTAAGAAAAATAGTACTTTTGAACACTTATCAATGACCCAGATATCATAGCTGGTATTTTCCAACTTTATGGTGAACCTGTCTTGGTTTAGTAGATCCCGATTCTACCCACTCGTATATTATCTCTAAGTTGGTCACAAAAAGGAAGATTCATGTGGAGAATATTACTAGTAATATGATTGCTAGTAATCCACTCGGACATAGTGTAAGAGTGAATAAGATATGCAAGAATTTTGCGTTGGTGATTTAAGGGGTTGAGTTCCCGGTAGACTTAATGGAACTACCATTCCATGAATTTGAGGTTATTCTTGGAATGGATTGTCTATCTGCATATGATCCAGATGTTAAATGTAAAAAGAAGATATTGGTACTTCAAGGATCCGATGGTTCTGAGGTGGTCATAGTGGGAGAAAGAAATAATTGTTTGGGTTTAGTGATCTCTGCAGCGATTGCCCAAAGGTTGTTGTGTAATGGATGTGAGGCGTATCTAATATATGTGGTGGATACACAAGCTTTAACCAAGAAGGTAGAGGATATCCCGACTGTGCAAGAATTCTCGGATGTGTTTTCGGATGAGTTACCATTATTACCTCCAGATAGAGATGTACAATTCGAAATTAATGTTGATCCTAGAACAGGGCTGGTATCAATGGCATCATATAGGATGGCGCCAACCGAGTTAAGGGAGCTGAAAGCGTAGTTGCAAGAGCTTTTAGACCAGGGCTACATTCGACCGAGTGTGTCACCATAGGGTACTTCGATGTTATTTGTAAAGAAGAAAGATGGTTTTTACGGTTGTGCATAGATTACCGAAAATTGAATAAGGTAACCATAAAGAACAAGTATCTGTTACCAAGGATTGAGGATTTATTTGATCAGCTTAGAGGTGCAGCAGTGTTCTCAAAGATTGATCTTCGATAGGGATACTATCAGCTAAAAGTTAAAGAATAAGATGTACTAAAGATGACATTCAAGACCCGCTATGGACACTATGAGTTTTTGGTGATGCCGTCTGGACTTACTAATGCTCCCGCCGCATTTATGGATCTAATGAATAGGGTTTTCCAACCCTATTTAGATCAATTTGTTGTGGTCTTCATTGATGATATTTTGGTGTATTCGAAGAGAGAAGCTGATCATGATTGTCATCTTCGAGTAGTATTACAAACATTAAGAGACAAGCAGCTTTATGCCAAGTTTTCCAAATTTGAATTTTGGCTGTCAGAAGTAACCTTACTCAGACATGTGGTATCGGCAGAGAGAATACGAGATGATGGTTTGTTAGCCATACAATTTCAGCTTAAATCAACTTTGTTGGATCAATTAAAGAATTACAAACGATGGATAAAGAATGCCTTAAAAAGAGGAAGCGAGTTGAATATGTAGAGGCCCAAGATTATAAAATCAAGTCAAATGGATGCTTATATTATCAAGGGAAAGTTTACGTTCCTGACGATGGCAATTTGAAGAAAGAGATTCTAACAGAAGCTCATCATAGTCTGCTAACTATGCACCCAGGAAGCAACAAGATGTATAAAGATCTGAAGACCCGTTATTGGTGGCTAGGAATGAAAAGAGCAATATCAGAGTTTGTAACAAAATATGTAACACGTAAACAAGTCAAAGCGTAACATCAAGTGCCTTTTAGACTACTTCAGCCTATCTCTATTCCCAGTGAAAATGGGAAAAAGTAACAATGGACTTTGTAATAGGGTTACCGGTCACTTCAAGCAAAAAGGATTCGATCTGGACTATTGTGGATCGTTTGAAGAAGTCATCACACTTTATCCCAGTCTGTATGGATTATACTCTGAATAGATATGCTGAGTTGTATGTACGGGAGATAGTCCAACTGTATGGTGTTCTGATTTGATAGTATTAGATAGAGACCCGAGGTTTACCTCGAGGTTTTAGGAAGCTTTACATGAGGCTTTGGGTACTAAATTGAATTTTAGTATAGCATTTCACCCACAGACAGATGGACAATCAGAGTGGACTATTCAAATTTTAGAGGACATGTTTCGAGCTATTATTATTGATTTCACTGGATCTTGGGAGAGGTACTTGCCTCTAGCTGAATTTCCATATAACAATAGCTACCAGTCAAGCATCAAGATGGTACCATTTAAATCACTATACGGACGAAAGTGTCGAAGTCCTCTCAGTTGGTTGGGGTTACAAGATCGAAATGTTTAGAATAATCCAAAAATAAATAGAGTTGATTTAACTCAAGGAATAGAAGACAAAGTATGAATTATTTAGAACAATCTCAAAGCAGTCGCAGATTGACAAAAGGTGTTTACGAACAAGAGGAGAAAAGATAGTGAATTTGAAGTTGGGGACAAATTATTCCTGAAGGTATCACCTTGGAAGAAGGTCCTACGCTTTGGTCAGAAAGAAAAGCTTAGTCCCAGGTTTATTGAACCTTATGAGATCCTCAAAAGAGTTGGGCCGGTGGTCTATCAATTGGCCTTACCTCCAAAGATGAGTAAGATTCACGATGTATTCCACATGTCCATGCTTCAGAGGTATCGATCGGACACTTCACATGTCATTACTCCAAAAGAAATTGAAATGCATCCAGATTTGACATATAAAGAGGAACAAGCGGAAATCCTATTGTACGGAGTCAAGGAATTAAAGAACAAGAAAATTCCATTGGTCAAAGTCCTTTGGAGGAATCACAATATAGAGGAAGCCACTTGGGAAATCGAGAAGAAAATGAGAGAATAGTATCTGTAACTTTTCGAAACATGTACGTTTTGAAAATTTGAGGACGAATTTTCTTTAGGGGAAAGAATTGTAATACCCTAAAATTTACTATTTTAATTAAGGGTCATTAGTACTAAGATTATAGCTTAAAAGCTAACTTAGTGACTAAAATGACAAAAAGGCAAAAGTTAAGATTTCTTAAATTGGGAGCTTTAGAAAAAGGAATTTCTGAGATTATAAGGCATCATGTGAAAGAGAGTAAGCTGAATAGGGTACTTGCAAAGTTTGGTTAAAGTTCGATAAAAAAATTGGAATGGGAATGAAAGGATAAAGTTTAGTGACTAAAATGACAATATGTCAAAAGTTGGTGTTTAGAGTCTAAAGATGGGAAAAGTATAGGCTCCTAAGGAATAAAATCTAATATAGGTCCCATGAATGAAAATGCAGTATAAGATATCAAATTTTGATCGAACTTTGTAGTTAAGCGTGCTTTGGCCATAGGATGCGTGACCTATTGTGAAGGTCCCATGTCAGTATTTTTGACTGATAAAAAGGATTCAGTATGAGTCAATAATATTCGTAATGGATTATTATTATAAGATTTCTAAGAGGAAATGTATCTGATAAAAATTTTCGGTAATTATCGGTACATCGAATCGAACTAGAATTTTAAAGACAATTCCAAAAGCTATGGAAAGTTCATAAAATATTATTTTATGAATATTTTAATATGTCTAGTTAGAATCCAACTAAATTTAGTTGATTTTTTTTTACAAAACAGGCAAACTAGATGAAATTGTGACTAGTTGAGGGCAAGTTAGTCATTTTGCCTCCAATGGCAATTTTGAAATATTTTGTAAGTGGCATGGGCATTTTAGTAATTTCCCATCTTAAGATTTAATCATAGCCATTGATTGATGTTAGGATTAATTTGAGCATTGGATTTAAGATTAATTAATTAAATGAAATTAAAATTTATTTAATTAATTACAAGTGGCAATATTAGATTAAATTCAAAATTATAAGTCAAAGATGATAAAAAATTTGCTCATCTTTTCTTCTATATTTCGTGAACTCAAGGAAGCTTAGGGGAAAGAATGCAAAAAAAAATCTTTGGCAATTTTGAAGGCTCCAAAGTTAGAATCGAGGTATGTTGCTTTGGAAAAAAATGATCTATGCTTAATGCTCTTTCTTTTGATAGTAATTTTGCATGATAATATGAAAAGTAGTTCATGTTCTTGAAGAAAAAGAAATTGGAATTTCATGAACCATGTTAAGAATAAAGCTTGATTTAAGTAAATCAAGTGTTGTAAAGATGAAAACAAGCTTTAATTTTGTTTAATTCCATGTTCAAAGTTATAAACCCTAACCCTAGAATTTGAGATTTTATTTAGGGGTTTGAATTAAGGATGAATTTGGATGATTTATGAAACATGGAGTATGTATACGAGGTTGGAATACAAAACCCTTTATTGGATTCCAAAGTGATCATTTCGGCTTGGAGGAAGAATTAAGGGGTTTTGTTTTGAATTTCATTATAGTGATGGAATTGAAGAGATTAAGATTATACAAGCTTAAATTTGTCAATTGGATCAAAAATAAGTCCTTGAATAATGAAGGACTATTTTGGGTAAGGGTTTAAAGTAGAAGAGTTTATTCTTGAATTTTGGTTTGATGATGGAAATGAAGAATATATGATGGGAAAATTAATTTAAGCATGTCAGGATGTTATTTGAATGAAAATCAAACCTTTGGAAGGTTAGTGACCAATTCGGTCAAATGAAGAAATGTTGGAGTAATTTTGTAAAAATTTAATATGTGATTTTATGATTCGAATATGTTATATGAAGTTAGTATTGATTTTAGGAGGCAATGGATTAAAATGACAAACAAGGAAATGGCAAGGGACCATTTCGGCAAGTGAAGGTTTAAAGGAAAATTTTTGAAATATTTTATATTAGATTAGGAATGTTTTGTAATATGTTTAAGTAATGTTAGATATAAATCTAGCAAGTATTGTGCATGTGTTCGATTAATATTCTGCAGTTCCTGAGAATTCTAAAAGAGGTGCTAGTACGAGAGGCAAGGAAAAAGAACATAATTAAGCTTAGTGAGGTTGGTTTTGTGCTACTCAAGTGAGTGCAATGTTTATATGTATGTGATGTTACTAAAAGGAAGACTTGCTATAAGTCGACCTTAAAAGTTAGTAAAGATATTATATTGTCTGGAATTTTATATTATGATTTATGGAAATGGCATGACAAGTGATATGTGTACTATTTTGTCCTTAAGACGGTATGTTTACCTGATACATTATATTTGATTTATTTAGGCTATGAAATGCACATTCTATTTTTCTAATGACATTTGATCATATTATCTCTGTTGCCCAAGTATTACATGATGAGAGTCGGGTATAATTGGTATGTCATAGAGTCTTAGCAGCTGTATTTTTGGTTCTGATATTTGTCTGTTATTATAACTACTACGGTGTCACATCCACCTTGAGGATCTAAGACCATGGATCTAAGTGCACTAAAGTGGTGCTTATATGAGGAGCAAAGAGCGTCCTCGAGTACGTACTCATCTGTCTATTCAGTTAGACACTACGGTGTCTATTTCAGATGACTCACGTACCTTGATCACATACAGTATATCTTTATTATCCTAAAAATACTAATCTACAGGTGAATAAACTCAGATACTTGATATGTTCTGGTATGTTTAGAAACATAATTATCAGTATTCTGACTGTACCTCAGTGATACGATAAGTTGATATAAATTGTTCTAGGACTCGCTTGCCATTTTGCAGGAATTGTGTATCTTGTTATGTTATTTGATTATATGATATTGTTTTTGCCTCACTAAGTTATACTTAGTGTGTGTTCTTTTCACACGTAGGTTTAGGACTAGCATTAGCAGAAAAGTAGCAGTACTTTTGGGAATTAAGTTGCTGCCTGCAAAACTTCAGTATGTACTTATGCATCCAAGACTAGTGGGCATGTATACGTATTTTTAATTAGCAGTTGTTTTGTATTATTAAACTTATAAGTTAGCTACAAGTTACAAGAATGTTTAACTTTAGTAATATGAACTAGATGTATGATAGTAGTAAACTCGATGATGACATTTTACATGGTTTAAATATTATTTATCGTCAACCGCGTAACGATTTTAAAATCTATAAAGGGTCTAGGCAGCACACATAGTCTTCACCCTGAATCATATTTTCACATTATAAATTGACTTATATGTTTTACAAACAAATTCAGGGTCGAAACTAGTTGCGTTTGATTGAGACAGTTTTTAATTGAAAACTGAAGAAAAAGATGAACTGTAAAACTAATTGCGGGAATTGTTTTAAATTATTTTTACAAGCCTAGAATTCAGCTAAACAATATTGTGACATTTTTAATGTATATTTGGCTTACGAGTATACATTAAGGGTGTTACAAGATGAGTTTACTTCAGAAGTGAATCTACCCCTTAGGAGTAAAGATTAAAACTTCATCAAATTAATTTATGAAAAACATCTCTATAGACATATAGGGGTTAATCATGATTAACTTAGGGTATTGATATCGACAGAGGCAATACTAACCTTAAAATCTGCTCGACAATAAAACCAATGATGGAAATTATTAACTTCTGTCGTACCTAATGTAAAATCCAGGCATCCCTTGCCAACACTTGTCATCCATTTGAATACATTTATTTGCCAACATATTTTCACTTTCGATGCATCTTTCTTAATTTATTTTCTAAAATCAAAATCCAAGATCCCATTCAAACTCATTTGTTCCCATTAACAAGTAAAATATCGTGGCACGTAATTCCTGGACAATCCCTATAGATACTATACTCAGCTTATTGTTGTATTACTCGTTGACCGTGTATACTTGCACACAAAAAGACCTACTCTTGGAATTATTTCCCTACCTATATACATTAATTCATCAATTATTTGCCAAGTGCTAGCGATTCGACAACACCAATGTACGCCTCTTTTACCAGTTGTATTTTGCCACCAAAATTTAGTAAATAAAGCCTCATGCTCTTTACAAAGTGTTTGGAGAAAAAGGAAGACAACCATATCATATAAAAAAATGGCCTGTAAGACATCTTTGATATACACTTCCTTACCCCCTAGTAACAGAAGTCTTGTGCTCCAGCCAACAAGATATTTTAGACATTTCTCCTTTAAGCTCAAGAGAAAATATATTTATAGTTTTAAAAATTATTTACAAGTAAAGAAGTATTAATTGTATTGTATTTATATTCTTGAAAATTGTTTATTAGTAAAAGATGTATCAATTGTATTACATTTATTGTTTAAATTTTTTTATTATAAAATATAGTTGTATTACATTTATTAATTGCCATGTGTGGCTGCCGCCTTAGCTAGGTAGATGACCCTGTGGGTAGATGTAGCATTGCCTTAAATTAATCAATCGATAAATAAGATATTGATGATTAAAAATTATTAAGTTTTTAATCTAACAATAAAATTATTAATTTTTCATATGATCATTAGAGCCTCAAGCTCTTTAAAAAGATTTTGGGGAAGAAGGAAGACAACCATAGCATATAAAGGAATGACATGTAAGACAAGTTTGATATACACCTCCTTAACCCCTAGTGATAGATGTCTTGTGCTCTAGCCAACAAGATATGTTAGACATTTCTCCTTTAAGCTCGAGAGAGAATACATTTATAGTTTTAAAAATTAGGCTAAAGGGGTACTTTTCCCCTGATTTTTACCCAAAAAATCAATTTTGCTCCTTGTCGAAAAACACATCTAATGTGGCCCTCTAATACGTGAAATTGATCAAATTAACCCTTTGACCGACGTTAATTGTTACAGTGCTGACATGACAGCTAACGGTGCAGATGTGGCAGCCCACGATGCTGACATGGCAGCACACATGGGATGATGACGTGGTAGAGAGGGTTGAATTGATTATTTTAACTGAATTCGAGGGTATAATTAATTTTTTGCTGAGTTTAGAGGCATAATTGATTTTAATTAAAAGTTCGATAACTTATTTAATATTTAAGTTAAAAATAACAATTTAGGAAATTAATAAAATTTTAAAAATACTAAAACTAGATAAATATATTTTTTAGAATTTTAAGTTAATTTAGTCGATTTATTTAGTTTTTGAATAAAACTGGATAAGTAATTTGGTTTTTCGAGTTGAACTTTTACAAATGGAATATATGAAAAATCAATTAACAAATTGGTGTAAATATCCTTTGGGTCCCTAATAATTTTAAAAATAAGCAAAGTGAGGACTGTCACAAAAAAATCAAAATATTCTTCAATTTTTTATAAAAATCCATAAAGTTAATAAAAATAAATAAAATATTCAAAAAATATTGAAAATGAAAATTATATACAAATTTAAAATGTATTAGAAATTATAAAATTTTAAATATAAAAACTTAATAAAAATGTTTATAAAGTATTAAAAATTGAATACTTTCATCAAAAAAGTCTTCGACTTCGTCAGTATGAGTATTACCATTCGTTAAACAAATTTTCAGTAGAATCAACCTTGTATTAGAATAACAATAAAACTCAAAAAAATTGCTTTCTACATCAAATTGATGCTCATTAATATTTGATGTAGAAAAATGAAAGAGAATTTTAGTTTTATTACTACTCTAATACAAGAACATTTCAATTAAAAATATGCTCAAGGAACATTAGTACGCTTAGCATAACGAGAAACAATCGAAGACTTTTCCAATGGTTTATAAATAGTTTTAAATTTTGATTTTTTTTATATTTATAACTTTTGATATTTTAATTTTAATTCTTTTACTTAATTTTTTAATTCATTATAGTGTTTTATTTTTTAATATTTTATAAATATGTAATATTATTTAAATATATATTTAGCTTAAAGATTAAGTAAGTTATTCGAACTTTCAATTAAAATCAGTTTATGCCCCTAAATTCAATAAAAATCCATTATGCCCTCGAATTCGGTTAAAATAATCAATTCAACCCCCTCTGCCACATCATCATCCCACACGTACTGCCACATTAGCATCATGGATGCTACGTCAGCATTGTAACGGTTAACGTCGGTCAAAGGGTCAATTTGATCGATTTCGCGAACTGGAGGGCCACATTAGATGCATTTTCAGCGAGGGACGAAATTGATTTTTTGAGTCGAACTCAAGGGCAAAAGTACCCCTTTAGCTTAAAAATTATTTATTAAGTAAAGATGTATTAATTGTATTGTATTTATATTCTTAAAAATTGTTTATTAGTAAAAGATGTATTAATTGTATTACATTTATTGTATTAAAAAATATTGGAAAATATAGTTGTATTACATTTATTAATTGCCATGTGTGGCTGCCACCTCAGCTGGGTAGATGACCCAGTAGGTAGATGTAGAATTACCCTAAAATAATCAATCGATAAATTAGATATTAATGATTTAAAAATATCTAGTTTATTCTAACACTAAAAATATTAATTTTTAATATAATCATTAGGGGTGTAAGTGAACTGAGCTTGAACGAACAAGATTATATTTGTGTTTGTTTGTTTGTTTGTTTGTTTTTAAAGGTGTTCATGTTCGGTTCGTGTTCGTTTAAATTTTTAATATTGTGTTCGTGTTTGCTTATTTATTTTTGAAGGTGTTCGTGTTTGTTCGTTTAAGTGTTTGCAAACTTGTTAGCTTAAGTGATCGCGAACGTGTTCGTTTATGTGTTCACGAACATGTTCATTTAAGTGTTCGTGGACGTGTTCGTTTATTTCACGAACATGTTTGTTTATATATTCAAAAATGTTAACTAAAATAAATAAATAAACCAAAAGCAAAAAAATATATAGCTTACATTTCAACATGAACTTATATAACATCTTTAGAAACAACAAAAAGTAGTATTTAGATACATCATCAAGCATTTTCATCCTATAAGCGAGCTTGTTCATGAACATAAACAAACCGAATACACCTCTGTTCATGTTTGTTTGTTTATTAAATGAACATAAAATTTTGTTCAAACTCGTTTATTTAGCTTAATAAATGAACATAAACGAACGTTATATGAATTATTCGTCAAACAATCTGCTCATTTACACCCCTAATAATCATTAGAATACGACTCATTCATTATTTTTTGGGTAAAGTACAACAATGGTCACCAAACTTTTAGGACACTTTCATTTTGGTCATCGAACTTTTAAAATTTTCATTGGGGTCACCCAAATTTTATTTCACTTTCATTTTGGTCCCTCTCGTTACCTTCTGTTAGAAAATGTTGACGTGGCCTGTTAGTTTTCCTTTTCCTCAAGGGTAAACTACATAAATGGTCATCGAACTTTTAAGGCGCTTTCATTTTGGTCACCGGAATTTAAAAACTTTCATTGGGGTCACCCAACTTTTTTTTCTTCTTTAGAGCAACCCCATTGGTTTATGATAAAACTATTTCAATGTATAAAAAAACAAAAGTATAAGTAGGTTTACCTTATGATTATCGATGAACAATGCTTTTTTATAAATAAAAAAAACTCATTGTGTAGATTGATGTATTTACCGGCTTAAAATATTGAGTATTAACTGTAATGTAAAGCCATTATTTTGATTTATATATCACATTATATGCAACCTCATCTTCAAGCTACTTCAAGGTTAATAAGTACAATGGAGGAAAAAAACAAACATTGAGGTTAATTATTGACCAATAGTATAACATTTTAGTTTACTTCTGAAAGTTGTATCCAAAAGTTGTTACACAAATTTCCCATAATATGCAAGCAGATTTGATGCACCCTATGTTTAAGTTCAAACATTAATTTACTTTGCCATTAGAGACAGAGCTAGGATCAAACATTAGGAGGGGCAAGAGTCTATTAAACCTTTAAATATAAAAATCGGGATAGAGAAAAATCTTATTTGATTAGTATTTAAACTAATAAGGACCTAAAATACTATTATACCTAAAATCGAGAGGGGCAACTCATACATCCCTCCTTCCTTGTTTGCCATCATGATCGGTGTTGTTTTGATAGATGCCTTTGTGTTTGGTTGCAACTTGTTCTTAGTCGTTGGTTTTCTTTTCTTACTCTATTTTTCATCACAACCTATATCTTTCCTCTATTCTCTTTTTTTTGAAAAGTTCCATTATCTTTTTTAACCTTGACTGTCGTGTTTCAACATATATGCTTGTCTATTTTCTCTATAAGCCAACACTAACAATGAATCCATGACAAATTCATTAAACAATGCAGCTAAATAAAGGTAGCAGAAAAGAGAATGGAGAAAGGATGCAGTAAAACGATAGAAGGAGGTGAGTGGGAAATGTGTGACCCTAATGAAAGTTCTAAAAGTTCGATGACCAAAATAAAAGCACTCTAAAATTTCGATGACCATTTATGTAGTTTACCCTTGAGGAAAAAGAAAACTAACGAACAAGTCATCATTTTCTAACGGAAGATAACGGGAGGGATCAAAATAAAAGCAAAATAAAAGTTAAGTGACCCTAATAAATTTTTTAAAAGTTCGATGACTAAAATAAAAATGCTCTAAAAATTCGGTGATCATTAGTGTACTTTATTATTATTATTATTTTTAAACAAGACTTGTTCATTAATTCGGATGGAGAAGGAAAGAAAAACATAAATAATTTCACCGCTAAATCCTCGCTCCGATACTCAAAACACAAAACTCTGCGATCAATAAATGGAGAATTTCCAATTTTTATGTTTTTCTTTGAACTCCCATTTTTATAAATCCTCCTCAGAATCAAACACCAAGTAAATGCCTCTCCTTTACAAACTTTTCTCATTATAAACAACTTCCAAGATCCATCTTCCCTTTTCTATTTCCAGGTAAATGTTACTGATCTGATGTGATGGTTCTTCTTCATTGCATCACATTTTCTTCTATTTTATGGACGGTTCTACTCAATTTCAAGACTTTTATGTAGTCATTTATTTATTTATTTTTGTTTGCTTGATTGACGGGAAGCACTGGATTGACTGCATTTGAATCTCATATTTTCTTTTGGGTTTTCGATAATTATACTTTAGATTTAATTGTTTGGCGTTCTTTTAAATTCCACAGTAACCATTTTGTTTTTCTATCGAAGCTCTCTTTTAAAACCAAATGAAAGAGCAATTCTTGAAATTTCCTGTGCTTGGTTTCGTTTGGTTTCCAAGAATCCTCGAGAAAAAAAAAGGCTAGAAATTTGTGTGTCCCATTGTTTTATTGATTTGCCCTCAAAATCAGTTAAAAAAACCCCTTTCCTTGAAATTGTTTAGTGTACAAGTTTAGGGAATTAATGTATTAACTGCAGTTGAATTAAAAGTTTTAAAAATGGTGCAGATCTTTGTTGTTGAAGAAAACTGGTGCTAACAATGACTACGTCTAATGGCAATGCTCCACAAGTGGGCAACAATGGCGTTGCAAGCAAACCCTTCAAGATCTTCATCGGTTATGACCCGCGTGAAGATGAAGCATACGAGGTCTGTCGCCATTCTGTCCTGAAACGTACTTCCATTCCTGTTGAGATCATACCCATTGTCCAATCAGATCTTAGGCAGAAAGGCCTTTACTGGCGCCAAAGGGATCAGTTTGAGAGCACCGAGTTCTCCTTTTCGCGATTCCTAACACCCTACTTGGCAAATTACGAAGGCTGGGCAATGTTTGTTGACTGTGATTTCCTTTACTTAGCTGATATCAATGAGTTAAAGGAGTTGGTCGATGACAAATACGCGGTCATGTGTGTTCATCACGATTATTCCCCGAAAGAGAACAAAAATGGACGGTGCTGTGCAGACTGTTTATCCCAGGAAGAATTGGTCTTCTATGGTGCTATATAATTGTGGTCATCCAAAGAACAAAGGGTTGACACTAGAGGTTGTGAACAACCAAACGGGTGCTTTTCTTCACAGGTTCCAGTGGCTCGAAGACAGCGAGATCGGGTCAGTCCCTTTTGTTTGGAATTTCCTCGAGGGGCATAACAAGGTTGTTGAGAATGACCCCAAAACGTCTCCGAAAGCCATACATTATACTCGTGGAGGACCGTGGTTTGAGGCATGGAAGAATTGTGAGTTTGCAGATCTTTGGCTGAAGGAGATGGAAGAGTACATGAAAGAAAAGAAATCAAATGCGAGTTAATTGAAATCCGAACATGGTTCAGTGGTATTTTCTTGCATCTGTTTAACTAGAATGCCAATTGATTCTTGCTGCAGTATTATTATTAAGATTTCTAGATATTGAATTTGAATTGTGAATCCTAAATCTAAATCTGCTTTAGGGAAGAGGTGATTTCCTCCATGGTAGTCTATCCGACAAGTGTTTGCAGGCAATATATTAATGCCTCGTATATGTAATTTTTCAATTATTTATTTGTTCATCTGACCAGGGAAATGACAAGACTAGTGTTCAGATTCTTTCTAAGATTTTAGTGGCTCTTGGACGAACCTAAAAATTGGACCATAAATTAGGGATCTAAATTGCGGTTGCGATCGTATATTTGGTCATGTTGTATTTATCACGATTGCAGACATAACGAACGTTATTTCCATCACTGCGGATATCGCAGTTGTGAAAATTTTTATTAACATATGCTATTGTGGACATAAAAGTTGAGGTATTGTGATTTTGGATGGTGTCTCTACTGCTATATAACGATCTCTATTGCGGTTACATACCTCTATTTAAATACATGTTTATAATATTAAGTATTGAAAAAATAAATAAATTTTAAGAATACGTCTATAATAAGTATTGAAAAGAAAATAAATTTTAATAGTATGCTCATAATAATAAATAGTGGAAAAAAATAGGTCTCCTAATAATAAGTATTAAAAAATTAATTTTAATATTTATTATTACGAGAATACTCTTAAAATTTGAATTATTTTTAATAGTTATTATTAGGGGCTCAATTTTCCCTTAATATTAATTAATATGTGCATACTCTTATGATTTATTTTTTTTTACTCGAAACTTATCCAACTATATATATGTTCATCAATAGGTTCTTTTTTTATCCATCCGTAAAAGCTAAAAACTATACTTTTAATTTTCTTGGGCGTGGGCCCTGAGTACAGTAGGGACCTGGACGGACGCTCTTATTGCTCTGGCCCAAGAACAACGCTGCTGGTGTCAAAGTAAGAAAGATGAAAAACTGACTACAATAAGAATTTTTGCTCAATAAATGTTGAAATAGGTTTTCTTAATCTTACTACGTCAATTTGAAGATCCCTTTTATATCCTTAATGGTTTTTTTGTTGTTAGTAGAACAACGATATCAAAACTCAACTTAATCATGATACTTATGAAACAGTTTTCCGAAGTTTTAATAAGGGTATCAAAATACAAGTCTTAAAATGATTTTTAAGACTATTTTGAAGAAATATAACTTAAGATACATTTTCATAAATTTAATATTTATAAAAATTTGTAAAGTTTTTATAACTTAACAAATTATGTTATATCAAAATCAATAATAAAACTAACAATCTCTCTTTTAATACAACAGAATTTTTAATAAAATTTGCCTTAAATTATTAAAATTTTGTTTTCCTTTAATCTGTCTCCTCCTATTTAAGTGACTTGTGTAATTTAAGACTATGCAATTCATTTAGACAAGAAAAACAAATTATCAAATTAAGTAAAACGGATAACAATTTCTAAAGCATGTATTTAAAATTTTTCAGTTGACATTTTCTCCTCTTCTCTAAATTGTGGGTTTAATACCCATTAGGATCAAATTTTTTTCCTCCCTAAATAAAAATTGTTCAAAAAATTTTTAGAACATTTTTTCTTTCTTTTTGTTATAGCCATCATAAAAGCAAATAAAACTAAATAACCTCCAACAAAAAAATAAGAGAAATAAACATCCAACGTGGCATAAGTTCATAACATCCAAAATAGGCATAATGCCTAAATTTACCCCTAACGTTTCACTGTTGTCATTTTGATCTTATTCTCTTTTTTTTGAAGCATTTAACAATTAATCGTTTCATTTTAGGGCAAAATAACTCATGATTGGATGAATCAGTTAGCTGACTAACATATAATGTTCTTTTTGCTTACTAGGCATATACAATTGGATCGAAATGATGATGTGGCATGTCCACATATGAAAAAGTAATGGCATGACATTATACCACATAAGCAATTATTATGACAATCAATCGGATAACAACACTTGTCGTTATCCGATTGATTTAAGAATTAAAAGTTAAGAAATAAATAAAGTAGGGATGTTGGGTATTGAAACTGGATCTGGTGGAAAAAGGATTGAATCCTCAACCACCAGAATAACCCATACAATGATCCATTTGTGTTGCCCACGAGACTATAAGTCAAAGAACATATTTCAAAGGAATCTACCCATACAACGATCCATTTCGTGTAATGCTTTGACTGAAGAGCAAACAAGATTAGGTAAAAGTGTAACGGCCTTGGAACTATTCTTTAGGAGTGTGTGATAAAATTCTACCATAGCTGGTCATACTATATAAAACTAGATACCATAGGTGGATTGAGAATCTATAGGTTCAAGCAGTCATCTCCAATCAAGGAGCTCTCTCGGACCAGACTTTCATGCCCTCAGAGCTATCTAAGAGTATTGTCTGGTTGGTGGCGGTCTTCATTTTCTTTTGCCGGTTTCGTCTTGTTTTCTTGTCTATTTTGGGGTTCTTTCGGGCTTTTCCGTGCCTTTTCTTGTCTCAGCCTTTCGGGTTGCTTGTTCCTGAACGTGTGCTTTGTTGTTGTTTTGATGTTTCTTTCTCGTTAATGAATTTTTCTTTATGATAAAAAATGAGTGATTTTAATTTTTTTAATAGGTCGTTTTCCTAGAGCGGCCTACATTCATGCCAATGATGGCCTACTATGTCTCCGCCTGTCAACACCTCTGGAATCCTCTAACCAAGCTCCCCGCCAGTGGGGGTTCTAGACAAGCGCCATAGGAGCGACCGCACAGGGCCCCGAGAAAGAAGAACCCAAAAAATAGAGAACTTATATTAAATATTTATAAAAGCTATAAATTTATATATACAATTATGTGTATATATATAACAATTATCTAAAACTTAAAACATGCAAAAAGAATTGAAATATTTTAAGTGAAAATATTTGATTTTTAGATGTTTATAAGTCAATTTTATGTTTCTCAAGAGGATAATCTAATAATATATTTTCTATTAAGGAATTTTTTTTAAGAAAAAAAATTATATCTCTTACTAATTATAAATTAAGAACCTCATTTTAGTAAATTGCATAGGCCCCCTGCCATCTTTGAACCGCCCCTCCCTGCCATCTCTCTCTACCTTCTACCAGTGGCTCTCCATCTCTATCAGAATGGGTGAACTACCACTGACCTCGTCAACCACCGCATTCTTATCCGTCTATATTTCCACCTCTACTTTCGTATTTAGTGTCTGACATTTTGGACATCAACAAACATGGAGATTATTTTTCGGTGAAGGCTTCATCAATGGTTGAAGCAAGCGAATCATCAATTAAAGAGGGATCCATTGATTTTGATTTTGGTCGTTTTGAACTTTTGATAGACTTGAGATGAAGTTTTATGCCGTTTTAGAGTTTGAGTTCTTTCTGTTTTGGCGGGAAATACTTTAGGGGTATAAATGTCACACGAAATTAACTCTCTTGATTTTGGGCTGTGTTTCAGGACCTTCGTCGGTCTTCAATATCCAACTTCAAACGGCCCCATAACCATAAGAGAATTAGTTAAAACTTTTTCAACAAGTTCACTTTTAAATCTTAAAATAATATAATTTTTAAGTTTAATTTTAATATATTTTCATAAAATTAGACTCTTGCATATGACTTATTTATATATCTAATTTTATAAAATGTTACTGGGAATAAGCATAAAGTTTGCATTTTATCCGATTAATTTTTAACAATTGCAAATGAATTTTCTTAAAAAACATTAAACCCATTCGTTGAGTTAAAAAAGTGTGAATAATTTCTCTCTTCTACAAATTTTGTGGAGCTGCGGCCGCTCATGATCGCCTGCAATTTTTTCCCTTTGATTAGTGGTCGATAATTAATTTTAGTATTAGTTGTCGGATTTATTATTTTTTTTATTATTCGAATTTTTTTATATTTTAATAAGAATCTCTGTCTTTGTGGCACGCGTTTCCTTTGTCCGTGTGACATGCGTTTTTTCTGTCCTTGTGACATGTTTTTTTTGTTTTGTGGTTTGTTTCATCTGTCCTTATGACATGATTCAGCATACCCTAGCGGTCGTTTGTTGCTCACAGAGATTTTAATCAACGCTAGTTTCTGATTATGATTTTGTCGGTGTTCATGCAAAGTTAGATCCCTACTCAATTGATGGTTGTTTGCCGATATAATCAGTCCTAGGTAGCGAAACATTCTGCCTGATAGTTTAGATCGCTCGCCACTCCTTTCACCTGTTGTGTGTCTCGATTGGATAGAGACAATGAGATTTAGGAAGCTTCTGAATTTTGATGGTATGCTTATCTCCGTAGAAGTTTTTCTTTTTTCTTTGTTTTTGGGATTGTAAGAAATTTTTGGTAGATTAATCTCATTATTTCTTTTATGAAGCGTTGTATTTGAGATATTTTCTACGGTTATAATAAAAATTCGGTGGTTAGATTAAAAAAAAGTGTGAATAATTTGAATACGGTATAAAAATTTATTTTCATAACATTTGTTCTAATTATAAGATACAAAACCATATAGATTTGCTTATCTCTGTAACATTTGCAATAAATTTGCAAAACAGTGGACTGATAAAATCTTGGAGACAGTTTTATATATACAATGATTAATTTTATGAGAAAAATTTTAATACTATCATCTGTATAAATAAATTTTACACATGCTTGTTAAAATTAGAGGTTAGTAGTTTATGGTTTAGAATTTAAGAGTTTATGTTGTAGACTTTAGAATTTAATATTTAGTGTTAGAGTTTATGGTTTGAAATTTAGGTTATTAAGGTTTTAGGTTTTAAATTTTAAAGAAAATTTGCGTAAAAAATTTATACGGGACGTGTATCAAAATATAACCATAATTTTATGGTTTTCTTGGTTCACTTTTTTTTTATTACTTTTTGTTTTTTTTATTTATTTTAAGTTTGGTAGGACTAATAAAAACGGATTTAAACCGATGGCTCCAAACCAGGATCGGTGTCGGTAGAAGTTTGTCGAATTTTAATATTAAAATGAGTTTAAACGATGAAGGGAAAAAATAACAATGGAAGAGAGAATGTTATAAATGTAATATTGTTATGAATATTTATTTATGGTGAATATTCATGTATTAAATGAGATTTTAATGTATTTTATTATTAGTGTTTATTACTTATTAAAATTAGAGTTTTTATCTTATGCCTATAAATATAGATTTGAAGAAAGCATTGTAAACAACTTAATATTGAGAATAATTATGAATCTTCCTCTTTTTCTCTTCTCTTGTTCTTTTATTTTTGTTCTTCCTTATTTTATTCACAACACGTTATCTGCACGATCTCGCTCAACTATCGTGGTTTTTATTAGCGATTCTTGAAAAGAATATCAATTTGGTATTGATGGCTACAATTATCGTATATTCAAATTAGCTTGAAAAGTTTAGTATGTTTTGTTTATTTATATATCAATATAATGGCTAGTTAATCGGCTTATTAAGGTCAGTGTATTTTGATCTATTATTTAGTTATTATTTTATTCTAATATTTTGAATCTTTGTTAGTTGTTAATATTTTATTTTTTTAAGCATCGCACTTAGAATGAAAGTGGCAAAGGTTGCAAAGCCATGAAATTAGCAAAGGACAACATGGTAAATGAGTTGTCATAGGAACAAGCATGTATGTGTTTTTTTAAGAGAACGGAGAAATAGTGCATCTTGTCCTTTATATATAGTAGAAGACATGACGATTTGATAAGTTCACCTATTACCTATTTAGTTCGGTAATTGCTTGGTATGTTTTCTCGATATGTTATCTAATATATCGATGATAATTGATATTTTTAACAATATTTTGAGTTTTACATGATATCTTTAAATGGCTTGGAAAGAGATATGACATAAAGAGATTATGAGAAGCTGTCTTGGTCATTTGTTATGTCTATATTGTTCTCGGTAGGAAAATCAATATCGGTAAACTCTATTTTTATTTTTATTCTTTAAATTACATTTTTTTAAAATGCGATAAATCATGGTAATTTTGAATCTACAAGAAGACTGTTATAAAGTTTATATTTGCTCGAAAGTAATAATTCTACGCGTCAAAAAACTCGACTATAGACTTCTCCCAAGTTCAAGTTACGAAAATTCATCTTGATCCAAAAAAAAATTATGGGAGGCATTTCCTGAAGTGAATACAACATGATAATTCACTATATGGTTAGTGAATAAAACTCAGCTATGTGAATGTTTCAAATTAAATTGAAACTACGTGGTCAGAGTATCACTTATGAGTATATGTTAGAAAAACATACTCCACTTTTAACGCAAAGAATATTGTCTTGCAGACACAATACCACGAAAAAGGTTTTAAAGGCCCACTGGCTCCACTCCATTCCCTGAAGTGAATGTGAGATTATATAATGGAAAGAATAAAGGTCTTATTAGTAGTTGTGGTCACAATTGAAGCCATGAACATAAACATGGACAATATAGTTGTTTTAAGAATGTTTATATATACCAAAAGTGGGGTTATATGGATAACAAGAGTGATAAAAGTCATTCTAAGAAAGAGAAATCCTTTTATTACCAATGTGATATTACAAACCATTGGTCTTGTACTTGTTGTATGCTGGAACGTCAACAATCATTGAATGATAAAGGAAGGAAAATATAAGCAAATTTTGTTTGCGAAAATGGCGAAGATGATATTGGTCCAACTCATTTGAACATTGTTGATTTCCTTATAACTCAAAAGGGAATAAGTCGTCTTCGTATTGTTCTCACACCTTGAAGAGAATTCATGATCTTTTTAATTTATTTTGCTTTATGTTTATTTACTTTACGCAATAATTATTTATGTTTTATATTTATATATATACATATATATATATGACTTTTATTTATTTTGTTTAACATGATTACTTATCAAATATAATCTATGGTGACGATTTATGTTTAGCAGAAGCATAAAAAATATTTTCATATTTAAATGCAAGGGAAAATGTGAGTATTATATCTCTAAGTACTAAAAATATTGGTGCTCTAGAAGAGCAATAAGTTATTGAGAGAAAGCACATTATGAAAGGTGCATAATTATGAATATTTTAATAATTACCGCTGATGGTAATAATATCGTCACCACTAGAAGTGGAAAACTTAAGAGAGCAATATGAGTTCTCAAAATAATTCTTTGGGAACTGTAGATAACATATGTTATCATTTGGCACATAAATAAGTCAATGTGAATATAAGTTTTGGTAGCTGAAAAATCAGTCGAAAACTCTAGAAGAGTTATATATTGCTATCAAAAGAATAGTTTTCATTGAAAGCTCCATAAAAGCTAAATATATTCTTATTCAAAGGAACAATTTTTGGTGAACAATTTATTATCAAGTTTTAAAGAAACTTGTATTTCAAAAATTTTCTAGACATGTACAAGTGAGGTTGAATCACATGTTATGGTAAACCAAAAGTCTACAAATTCAGAAATATATATACATATATATATAGTTGGCATGATCGGAAATATATTTCATGTTATTAACCAAAAGTTCATAAGATAAGTCAAGTTATTGCAAGTCAACTGCCAGACATATTTATTGACCTAATGAGAGTAATCAAGTCTCATATGCTAGTTAAAAATGCTCTAAATTTGAATTACATGTTTGAGCGAATGGATGTAAATCATGCCTGAAGCATGATAGATAAAATTGGTTCCAATGATCAAAATTCTCGTAAATAAAAAGTCGTATAAGATGGTCATATAATGGAGGCGTGTGCTTCTCAAGAGACCCAAGACATAACTAATAATAAAATTCTAGAAGAGTTTTTGGTCGCTGAAATAAAGATTAAAATCTTGAAGAGATCTCGATGAGTTATGTCAATACAATAAAATAATGGAATTGAAATAGAAAAGTTGTCAACAACGATTTTCCGAACAATGTTTCTATAGAAGTATAGAAACAAAATGAAGATCATATATAGAAATCTATCCAGAAGTATAGATATTGAATTGGCCAATATAGAAAGACGCATTGAACTTCCAAAAGTGAAGTTTTTGAACTAGTAGTCCAAACACCTAAAGGTGTAATGCAAGTGTGGTACAAATAAATAGTTGTGAGATATAAATACGACTTGAATTATGATTTATGAAGAAATTTAATTACTTCATGGTGGATGTAATTACTTTGACAGTTATGAAATATTTGATATGCATCTAATTATTTTGTGGATCCTTGTATAACTTTATCCTTGAAGGATTAAAATGCTAGAAGTATTTGGAAATTTTTGAGGAAATTTATTTAGATGTGCCTCTTTGAATATTTATATTTTGACGCATTTGGTATAATCGCCTTAATGAGTACTTATTGAGGAAATAGTATAAAAATGGTCATATTTCCTTATGCATTTTATAAAGGAGTTTGGATCAAGATTCATTATAATAATTTGAATATCATTAGAATTCCTGAAGAGCTTCAAATTGGAAACTCGTGAAGAACTTTCAAAGTATTTGAGCAAAGAATTTTGAGATCAAGTTTTGTCTCGAACCTAAAGATCGAGCATTTAAATGTCTTTTTGTCTATGAATGGACATAAGCTGAAAATAATCTTAAAGAAGATTCAATATGGATAAAGCATATCTATTGAGTATCTTTATGATTGCAAGATTATTGGGTGTGAATAAATTTATCTTCGAAAGAAAGATAAATAAATAATTGGTATGGAAGCACCATATATTAGTTGGTCAAGAAATACCATCTAAATGCTACAAAGATCATTACCTTTAGATCTTCAAACATTAGTTGATGTCTCCTCAAATCTTATAGAAATAATTGTTATGCACGAGGCAAGCCAAAAATATATCCAAAAATATGTTTGGCTAAGACCATTGACCCAACATATGTAGAAGGTATGTGATTTATTTTTACAAGATAAGATGCAAGCTAATGTGATTTACTTTTACAAGATAAGATGCAAGCTATCTTGTGTGGAGACAATGCAAAATTTATATCTCAATCGAAAGATGGATACGTCAAAGATGATAAAATGAAACATATTACTCCAAAGTTTCATCCTTCACGATCTTTAGAAAAATAGTATTCAAGAATGAATTATGAAGATTCAAAGATCTTATGTGATGTTTTCATGAGGGGAGTAAATACGCGTTGCACTCTTTTTCCCTCAACTAAGGTTTTGTCCCAATGGGTTTTCCTGATAAGGTTTTTAATGGGGCAACATGTTATGCGTACCAAAGATGTGTGTAATCTTTTTCCTTCACTAAGAATTTTTCTCACATGTTTTATCTTAGTAAGGTTTTAACGAGGCACATTATCTTCATGGATATACAAGGGGCGTGTTATGTAGGGGTGGGCAAAACTCGACTCGAAAAAACTGAATTATTCGACTCGACTCAAGGCGAAAAAACCCAACTCGTTTTAACTCTATGCGTAATTTCATAAACTCGACTCGAAAAAATTTCAAATAAAGTTTGAGTTATGAAATGGAAATTTGAATAACTCGAAATTTTTAGTAATTAGTTGATCAATTTTCATATTCGAGTTGAGTTTGTTAATTCTGCATGATGTATTATGTATATCATATATGAAAGTATGAAGAAATATATATGTATATCGTATATGTATATAGAAAACCGTTAAAATTAGAATTAATATGTGCACCGCCCAGTCCTAAGTATATGCATATAGAAATATATATGTGCACCACTACGCATATGCATATAGAAATATATATGAAGAAATATTTATGTACAATTAAATTTGTACATAAACTCAAAAACTCGACTCAAATTTCATAAACTCGGCTCGTTTTGAAAAAAAATCAAATAAAGTTTGAATTGTAAAATAGGACTTGCAAACTCGAATATTTTGAAATTTTTTGACTCGACTCGATCGAACGCTCATCCCTAGTGTTATGAATAGTTATTTATGGTGAATATCCAAGTATTAAAGGAGACTTTAATGTACTTTATTATTAGGGTTTAATACCCATTAGAATTATGATTTTCATCTTATGCCTATAAATATAGATTTGGAGAAAGCATTGTAAACAACTTAATATTGAGAATAATATAAATCTCCCTCTTTCTCTGGTCTCTTGTTCTTTTATTCATGTTTTTGTTCTTATTCTTGTTCTTTCTTATTTTATTCACAACAATTATTAATTATTTTTTATTTAATATTATATATACTCCATCGTTGACGTGGTTAAAATATTCTCTTTTTATTCAAATATTTTATTTCTAATATTATTTGTGGATCTAACAGTTAAAAATATTAATTTTTAATTTAATATCTATTTTTTGAACTCATCTGACTGGTATGACGAGTTTAGTAAAATATTATTTTTTAATATTTTTTTTTGGATTTCAGAGTTGAATGAGTTTCATAAAAATTTTATTAAAAATAAAAAAACCATGAGAATCCGTATACTAACCAGACAAGTTCCAGTAATAGGTGTTAAATTGGAAATTAAGAACTAGATATTTGCATAAAAATGCTTAAAATATCACTTGTTGTTTTTTGTGCATGTTTTTTACGCCGTTAGAAATAAAAGTCAAAATTGTTGATGAAACGAAATTTTAAAATTTTGACAAAATAAATTTGTTACGAAACTCGAGTTATAATTTAGGAGCCAGTTTATCTATTCTCTCCTTAGGGTTTAATTTTGATACACAGGTTTGTGTAAAATTTATTTTACACAAATCTACATATTTATACTATAAATTCAAATCCTAAATTATTAAACCTAAACCCTAAAAATTAAACCCTAAAATCTCAAATTCTAAATACTAACCTTAAATTCTAAACACTACAACCTAAACCCCTAAAATTTAACCTCTAACCCCTAAAACTAAAAGACTTGTGTAAACTAAAGTTTACATAGACTGTGTATTGAAGTTTTTCTCTTATTTTTCTCTTATCAAAATTTTGTGAATTATGTAATTTAAAATGTTATGCACTCGGGTGCGCGTGTGTGTGTGTATATATATATATATTATCAGATGTGTAAAAATTAAGAATTTGTTTTTGATACACAGACTGTAAACTTTAGTTTACACGTGCCTTTTAGTTTTAGGGGTTATGGTCTTAGTTTAGGGTTTAAAGTCTAAGGGATTAGGTTGTAGAGATTAAAATTTAAGGGTTTAGGTTGTAGGGATTAGAATTTAATGTTAGTTTAGTTTTTTAGGGTTAAGATTAGAAATTTAGGATTTGGGTTTGATAGTGTAAATATGTATGCTTATGTAAAATTAGTTTTACACAACCACGTGTATCAAATTTTTACCCAAAAATTAATGCAATTCAAATGATTAAATATATTAAAATCTTTAAAAAATAATATGGCAAATGCATTTGTGTATCGCTTAAGCATTTTTTGAGTTTGAGCCCTAGTGTATGCAGAAAATCTTGAGTTTGAGCATTTATGTATTGCTTAAGCATTTCTTAAGTTTTCATTTTATTCTTTTACATTACCGATGATGACACTAGACTTGTTATAGTTGTCGATCGCTGATGATATTTTTTATTTCCTTTTTTTCTATTATTTTTTGTTATCGATAAGAGTCCTTTTTGTTTTGGATTCTTTCTTTTCGCATATCTTGTTTTGTTTTGTTTTATCCGGTTGTGGTATAATTTTTCTGTCTAATGACACGATTCTCGGCTATCTTTGTGGTAGTTTGGTGTTCGTGTAACAATCATCACGACGCATGTCTATGATCGAGGAATGTCAATGATCTTGAATGGTTAGATCCTTTTGTGTCAGTTTATTTTCAAAACTATTAAGGAAACATTATGTAAGATTAATTTTTTTGATCATCTCTCTTACATCGCTACTTAAGCGTCTAATTAAATAGAGAGAAGAAATTTTGTCTGCTAAATTTCTATGGATGATAGAAAATATTTTGATTTATTCCTTTCACGCCCTTTGGTTTTCATGTTAATTTTTTTTATAAAATTTTTTAGTGAACATAGTGGTCAAGTTTCTTTAAGATTATATTTTATTATAATCTTTTTATTTTAAGGAAACCTGATCTCTTGAACAAAAAAATATTTTTTAATAACTGTTTATTAAAAAAATATAAAAAATAACATAATCACATATGATCATGATTTATGGGGATTTTGTGGTATAGACAAACAAATGTGTGGGTGAAAGTGTCCTATAATTTGGATATTTTGCGGGGACATTTTGTGGTAGTGAGAAACAACTAAGCTTATTAGTTGTTTATAGGAAATGAGACTTTAATCTCCCACACCCTTTTTCCTTTATGGTATGTCAAGCACGTGAATGTGTGGCAAAGAAAACAGGAGAAGAGAAGATATCTGACATTTTGAGCTAAAATACTTTTTGGTGTACCTTAACTTCTTCAATGCTCTTTCTCTTTTTGTTCCGCTTTTACCACATACTCTAGCTGATTGCCTCCTAACTACCAATCTTCTTTTTTAAGGTCCTCATAGTATAACCCTAAATTTTATGTCCTTGATTTTGCTTTCTTATCTTAATTCTTGACTTAGTTTACTCATAAATACCCGAGTTCGATTTGAAATAATTTATTAAGTCGAGTCAAACTTGAACTCAAGCTGTTCAAGTTATTGAGTCAATCGAAGTATTCTATCACTCAAGATGAGTAGTTTAGAGTTGAGTTTTTTTTAATCTCAATTTTATTTAAAGTTTAATTTTTTGACAAATCCTTATTCTAATTCTAATCTTATCTAGAGGGGAGGGGAAAGAGGACTCTAGGGAAAGGAATGTAGTGCTCTTAGTGGGTCTAGAACCCATGACCTAAAGGGATATGAGAGAACAAAGATGAGTAACTTGACTAGCGGAAAAATGTGCTTGTGCTTTAAAGTTTAAATTTGAACACAAGCAATTAGGTTTAAAGTCAAATATAGGAAAAATTATTACATGGTCTCGGCTCACCACATCATCCATGGTCTCATCCAATGAGATTCATTCATTTAATGACATGTAGGAAAGAGGTGAAGATTCACATTGAAAAAATGAGATAAAAATTATTATTGGATGAGACCATGAATGACGTAGTGAGCCAGACCCATGTAATAATTTTTCCAAATATAGATATCGAGGGATGAGTCTAATCTATTAAATCTAAATAATTAGATTGATATCTCAAATCTAGATTAGACATTAGAAAATGAAATTCTATTAGATTCAAACGTAAGTTTTATTTACTTATCTCCTTGTTTTTTTTTCTCTTCAGGATTCAACTCAAAGATTTTTGGAGAATCGACGAGTTCATCAAGGGACATCGTGCTCAAGTCTTTTGACTCTTCAATAGTAGTTACTTCGATGTTGAATCTGTCTAACAAGAATCTCATAACTTTTCTTACCAGCTTTGAATTGGAGTATTCATCTCCAAACAGTAGGCTTGGTTAGAAACATCCTGTAGATTGGCATAAAAATCATCAATAATTTCATTTTTTGACATACAAATAGTTTCAAATCGAGTGGTTAACATTTGAAACTTAGTTTGTTTAACAATATTACTGATGCCTAAATTATAAGACACAATATAAGGGAGGTGGAGAGGAGGACCAATGTGGTTGAAGGGGATATCAGGTGTTAACCTTGTTGATTTGAGGTGGAGAGCCACAGACAATAAGGTGATAGGAAAGAGATAAGAGCCATTTCCCAGTGATTTCACATTGTCCATTCTTCTTCGGTTGCATGGATATTTATAGCCCCTGAAGCTATTGGTGATTGAATGGTGCCAGACCTAACAATAGCCTATGGATGGGTTGACAGAGATAGGTCAAACTTTCAAGTATTAGACTTTGCATGTTGGTCACGTGGATGTCGGGCAGTGGCACTTGACAATGTCTTTTCCCAAGATCGTGTAGGCCTCTGGTACTGAAAGACTCTGAGGACTTGACATCTACGGAGTTTGCGGAATGGAGAGGCAATAGGGGTTGTTTCCAAATGCGGAGAGTCCGGGTAAACACTTGTCCCCTCTTAATTGGAAGAGTACCATAAAATGGTACGAAATGAGGCATCTGAACATTATTTTTGTGACCGTTGGGACTTCAGAAAGTGCTGAATTAACTCGAATAATTATGATGATCTAACTTATGGCTGTGAGGGGACACACATATCACTCAAGTATTGATGTCGTTTTTAAGCGTGAATCCAAGAGTCATTTTTGGGAGATGGGATCTCTGATTACAAATACCTTCTAGAGTTAGGGCAATCTACACTTTCTAATATTTGATTCAACTTAAAGCCTTTCAAGTTTTCTTCTCCAAATTCTTTTTGGAGTCGCTGGTCTCTTAACTCTTTTGAAAGATTAGCGAAAACAATGGTCAGTGGAAAGAATACTTTGGAGAAGAAAATTGTTGCAAACCGTTCTAAGTCGAATGTTGGGGCCTCTTTTAAATTTAAAGCCGATTAAGTTCAGGCGATAGAGTTACTACGATGTCTGGGCCTGCTATTAGAGAATTATGAGTTCAACTTTGAAATTCCCATTAGGACCTACTGCATAAGCGACTATTATGTTTTTTTTATGAGGATTCATTGTGGTTTTATCTACTGTTGTACTTCTTAGAGGCAAGTTCCACCTTCTGCTACGAAATCAAAGAGTGATGCTTTCCTCTTCATCTATAATTCTAAGGGAGTTATTTTATATTTTCTAGTCTACATAGATGATATTATGCTTACTGGTAATAACACTGACTTCATTGCTCACTTCACCAACTTATTATCTATGAAGTTTGCTCTGAAGGATATAGGCTTGCTCAACCATTTTCTTGGCATTGAGGCTTTTTCTACACCAACTGGGTTGTTTCTATCTTAGGCGCAATACATCTCTGACATCTTGACTCAGTTTCAGATGGAAAATGCCAAGGCAATTCCCACACCTATGTCCTCTTCCGACAAACTACCTCTGCCGGATTTGTCCACGGCACTTGATATATCTAATTATCAACAATTATGTGGTCTCCTTCAATATCTCACACTTATTCATCTGGATATTACTTTTATCGTGAATCGTCTGTCGCAATACATGCAATGTCCTTTACTTCACATTAGACAGCAGCTAAGCGCATCCTGTGTTATCCAAAAGGAACATTATGTCATGGCATTCTTTTTCGTTCGGCATCTCCCCTTCATCTTACTACCTTCGCCGATACGGACTGGGGTGGATCATTTACGAACGACAGATCCACTACCGGATATGCTATTTACCTTGGATCTAATCTTATTTCTTGGAAGTTAGCTTGTCAGGAAACTATTTCTCGTTCCTTTATAGAAGCTGAATATCGTGTCGTGGCAAATGAAATTGCTGAAATGCTTTGGGTTCAACATCTAATTTAAGAAATTGGCATGGCATTATAAAAACCACCATATCTCTTTTGCGACAATCTCAGTGCCACACATGCTTGCGAAAATCCAGTCTTTCATTATGTAAAGCTAATATTTGATTTTGATATAACAAGAAATTTCAAAGACCATTTTGTAAAATTAGATAAATTTTTAAGTACTCAAAAAGTCTCAGAAAATGACAAGGATTCGAACTTCAAATTGTTTCTTGGTCAAAATCTAAAACCCTAAATATTTTCTAAGTGCTTTTGTACTCAAACAACCAAATTTGGTCCAGGCGTATCGATACACCCATGGCCGTATTGATACGGGCTTTAGCTACTGGAAATCATTTTATACGTAATGGCTATTGAGTACCGATACGCGTATAGTCGTATTGGTACGCCATTCAACCTGGAACAAATTTTTCTTTGAGTATCGGTACGAATTTATGTGTACCGATACGGGATGTTAAGATTTTCCAAATTTTTTGCATTTAATATTCGACCGTTGCTTTGTCAGTTTATTGGAACCATAACTTTGAAAATTAGTTATATCGTACCGATACCCTTATAGGCGTATCGATACGAGTTTTGCTACATGAGTTATCAAGATTCCAGTGAGCAAGACCAGTACTGATACGGTACAGACAATACCAGTACGCATTCGTAAAATCGACTTCGAGTATCGATAAGGCTCTTCGCGTATTTGATACCCCTTTGTACAATGGCTCTTTTTTCTTTTAGCAGGTACCGATACTGAAGCTCGAGTACCGATACCCTTTGCTGGTAGACTATATTTATTGCGGGAAAAATAAAGTCCAACAGCTATAATTATGATCTCAGCTGCCTAAACGGTTAGAAATCAATGGGGGGTATTTATTCAAGTCTCCTAAGCTACAACAACAATTCATCAAGTTTAAAGCATTCAAGCACACATCCAACAATCTTTGAGCTATTAGAGTCAAATTCTTATAACCCACTTGAGTGATCATATTTGTAATCTTTTGATTCAAGTTTGGGGTTGAGTGAAATTTGTAATTGGGCAAACATATCACATTTGAGAGGATTTTTCAGTTTGCTATCTTTCTTCTTGTAAAAGAGAGTTTTATTAAAGCTTTGGGTTAGAAAGCTTTGAGTGTGTAAAGGTTTCCTCTTGAGCCTAGAAAAAGGGAATAATTTTTTAGTGAATTTGGGAAAATCCTTAGTGGGAAACTAAGTAGTGGATGTAAACCTTGTTAGAAGGTTGAACCACTATAAATATCTTGTGTCTAATCTTTTATCTTTCTAATTTGCTTCCCCTTTTTTTTAAATTGCCAATTCATCCGCTCTTGGCCATATTCTATTGATTGATCATCCCAACAATTAGTATCAGAGCTACACTCATTGGAAGGATTAACACCCTATTGATTCGATCCTAAGGTGATTCAATCAATCTTTAATCAAGCCATGGCCACTACTTCCGGCAACAACCTCTACGAGTCTTAATCCATTACTAAACCATTTTTTTCAATGGGGATAACTATCTTTATTGGAAGAATCGTATGAGTCTATTCATCAAATCCAATGACTACCTCCTTTGGGATTTAGTAGAAGATGGACCAGTCATTCTAATTAATAGAGAAGGAGATCGACTCATTCTTACGTCGAAGAAAGAGATGACATATGAAGATCGAATGAAGTTGCAAGTCAACGACAAAGCTATACACAAGATCTTTTACGCTCTTGGATCGGATGGGTACTCGAAGATGTCTTATTGCACAAGTGCAAAAGATATATAGGACAAGCTCAAAGTTACATACAAGGGTACCAGCGATGTCAAGGAGACCAAGATTGGAATCCTGAACTTGAGATACGAGAACTTCAAAATAGAACCAGATGAGGACATCACCAATATGTTCGATAGATTCTCCGTAATCATAAATGAGCTTAAGGGTTTTGGAGAATCATTCCGAAGACAAACTTGTTTGAAAGCTCATATACTCTCTTATCAGTGTCAAATGTAACCCCGACACAAAATCCATGGCGATCCTCTCTTATTTCCACTCTGAAATCCTCAATGATTGCAACAACCTGGAAGAAAATTGATGCTCAGCCTTAACACGCCGACACACTATACACCTAGAAACTAAATTAGCCACGTCATTTTTCAAACCTACCCAATAGTACTCTTCCTTTAGACCTTGATACATCTTGGTACTACCGGGATGCATAGCAAAAGGACTAGCATGAGCCTCAGTCAAAATAGTTCGCCTCAACTCAGGAACCACTATCCGATCTTTGAAACATAACACCCCATCATCGTTAAAGTGAACATCCGTCGGATTTCTATCCATGATATCTTTAACATGCGGTACCAACGTCTCATCATAAGGTTGATTCTCTTTAATCAACTGCGACATAGATGGTTTCACTTACAACTCAGTCACCAACCCACCACCCCTCTTCACACTCAACCTTGCAAACATAGCCCTCAACTAAACCATCATTTTTCTAGTCAAAGCATCGGCCACAATATTCACTTTTCCCGGGTGATACTCTATTGTCAAATCATAATCCTTGAGTAAATCCAACCACCTATGTTGCCTAATATTCAACTTCTTTTGCGACATTAGATACTTTAAACTCTTATGATCTGTGTGCACAATACACTTCTCACCGTATAGGTAATGCCTCCACGTCTTCAATGCAAACACTACCGCAGCAAGCTCTAAATCACACGCATGATACTTACGCTCGTGCACCTTCAACTGCCTCAATGTATAAGCCACAACTTTTCCGTCCTGTATTAACACACACCTTAAACCAACATAAGATGCATCGCTATAAACCACAAACTCTTTTCCTGACTCAAGTTGAATCAAGATCAGAGCTTGCATCAAAGCTTCCTTCAACTTATTAAAAGCTTGTTGTATATTCCCTATCCATTCGAAATGAACATCCTTTTGTAACAACTTGTTCAGCGGAGCAACAACCACCCTTGAAAACCCATCCACAAAACGACGATATTAACCTGCCAACCCCAAGAAACTACGAACCTTTGTCATCGAATCAGGTTGCTTCCAACTCACCACTGATTCAATCTTTTAGGGATCCACATAGATACCTTCTGCTAAAACAACATGACCAAGAAAGACTATTTTTTTAATCCAAAACTCACACTTGCTCAACTTGGCATACAACTAGTTATCTAACAAAGCTTGCAACACAATTCGTAAGTGTCGATCATGATCATCCTCGGTACTAGAGTACACGAGAATATCATCAATAAACACCACTACGAATTGATCCAAGAATTCATAGAACACCCGATTCATCATGTCTATAAAAGCTGCAGGTGCATTCGTGAACCTGAACAGTATCACTAAGAACTCATAATACTCGTATCGTGTGCGAAAAAGCTGTCTTCAGCATATTCTTATCCTTAACTTTTAATTTATAGTATCCAGATCTCAAATCGATCTTAGAAAACATCGTAGCACCCCAAAACTGATCAAACAAGTCTTCAATTTATAGCAAAGAATACTTATTCTTAATCGTCAACTTGTTCAATTACCGATAATCAATGTACATTCTCAAGGTGTCGTCATTCTTTTTCACAAACAACACCGCTGTACCCTACGGTGATACACTAGGTCAGATGAACCACAATCTAAAGACTCATAAAGTTGTGTCTTCAACTCCTTCAACTTCTTTTGGTGCCATGCGATATGGTACAATCGACATCGGAGCCGTATCTGCATACGTCTCAATACAAAACTCCACCTTTCTATCTGGCGATAACCCAGGCAAATTCTCCAGAAATACCCTCGAGAAATCACAAATGGTACAAATATCCTAAACATGCACCTCCTTCATATCTAGGTTCATAACGTAAGCCAAATATGCTTAACACCCAAACTCCAACAACTTTTGCGCTTCCAAAGCCAAAACCATATTGGACAAGAACTTAACACTCACCCACAACCATCACTTCATAATAATCAGCAAGTTTCAACGAAACTCGCTTGGTTACGAATTCAACCACATCCCTATGCTTAGATAACCAATCCATACCCAAGATCACATCAAAAGCATGAAATAACAACTCCATCAAACTAGCTGCAAACACGTGACCTTGAACCACCAAAAGACATCTCCTATACAACATTCTCATAACAACTGTCTCTCCAAAAGAGCTAGTTACTTGCATACCCATATTTAACACTTCTACCGGTATATTAAGCAAATGCACATGCTTATGCAAAATATATGAATGCATAGAACCAAAATCTATCAGATATAATAATGACATAGACTACAAGGTAAAAGTCCCTACAATCATATTAGTGTCATTCCTCCCCTCACGATGCGCATAGATCCTCGCAGGTCCACCACCCTCAGTTTAAACCGTCACTATATGAGCAATAGTCCTTTGACCTTTCTCCCTTTACTGGAAATTACCTCGGTCGTGCCCACAACCTCTCTGTGGTGCAATAATAGGTGTAGGTGCATGTGTATCCCTAACAAACAAAAGACAATCATGTCTCATATGATCCCTAGATCCACAACTCCAACAGGAATTAGCAACAACAAACAAAGAAGCCTACCCCTCTTTGACCAAACATGGATAGTCTCACCTCATGTGATCTCACGATCCACATACCCAAAATGTATTATGAAAAGCTTTAACCTGGGTGCTCTGGCCCTGTGACCCTTGCCCAACATTACTTCCACATTGTCTATACTCTGGACGATATCTCTTGTCACGGTGTCTCTTAAATTGACCACCACCGGAACCAAAATCTGCAGCTATCTTTCTAGAGCCTGAACCTCTCGAATGAAAATATAAACCTAGGTTCTGCTTGATGTCCTTCACCTGTATAACCAATACGTCGAAATTCGTATAGTTACTGGCCAACGTATATGTATTAACATCATGTACCAATCTATAACGGAATTGGTCATAGCGATGCCTCTCTCCCGTACCAACTCAAACGCTTATTGACTCAGCTTTACAAAATGTACCTCGTACTCAAATGTTGACATACTACCCTGAACCAAGGCCATGAACTCATGTTTCTTTTCATCCAAGTATCTAACTCCCAAATACTTCCTTCTAAAGGCCATGATCATGGTAGACCACCAGCTATATGCATCACCCTACAACAGGGATACCACACATTCCAGCTTAGAGACATCATTGCACCCCATCTGATCCAAAATTTGATCCGTATTGGAAAACCACTCTTTGGATGCCTCAAGTGCCAACCCTCTAAACTTAACTCCTCCTAGACTGCACAAACGCTCTAAAGGCAACCCCAGATTAGCAACAGCAACTGGTGTCGGTATAGGTATATGCACTTCAGCCATTGTAGTTTGAAATGCTTCAGTCATTGCCTTTATTAAAGGCGTCATATCACCATACACTAGACCAGGTAGTGCAGGTGGTACTTGCTTTACTCCCTCAGGTGGATTAGGCAGGGAAGGTGGCAATCCTCTAGGAGGTGTAACGTTCTCCTTATCCCCTTGCCTCACAACAACAGCACTCGTGCTCGATCTCAATTTTCTCTTCGGTGGCATCATACAAAAATGTATCTAAAGCATGATAATTACACCAAAACAAAAACAATCAGGCCAGCTTCAAACAAGGATCCAAGACTTTTATTTCAAACCAAAATTATTTTATAAATTTAGTAATAAGGCAATGTGTCCCCAAAAATACCTCTAACACAACATATATCAATCACCATATGTATAAACAATCACCGTCCATAACAAACAACAATGAACATTCATCAACAACATCCTAACTTTTTGTATCTTGCTCTGATACCAACAAATATAACCCTTTTAACTCGGTCTAGCTGAAACGAGCTAAAAGGGCTACATTAGGTTTACCGAAGTAAACCCAAGCTAATAACCTAAACTGGGTCCATTTTTACCTTTTTATCTATCTAAATGCATCGACTTAGATCGTAAGGTGAACATGCATTGGCGAATACGTTATCATTGCGATCAGATTCCAAAATAGGGTTTATTTGCTCAACCATGCACTTCGGCGACTAAAGCATAATTTCCACAAATTATAAGGACTTAACCAAATTCCAAGTTATCAATCTTTCATTATTCAGATTTTATGCACACATGTCACATTTCAGCTTAAAACAAACTCCAAATTCATATAATTGCATGTATGACATTCAGGGACTAAAATGCACAATTTCAAACTTTAGCAGACAGAAACCTAAAGAAACACACTGCATACCGATACAGACAGAACTCTATCGATACACTTTAATTAACATAACAGCTCTGCGTACCGATACTTGCATTCCTATATCGATACGATATATCAGATAAATCTGTATCGATACAGTGTCACCCTTGTACCGATCCCTTATAAAATATTTGTAAAACCTAAATTCCCTCTAGGCGTATCGATATGGTGGCTAGGTGTATCTATACCCTTTGTAAATTTTACATGCTCTGAGCCTCACCAGACCCCCCGTACCGGTATGCTAAGGTCTGTAATGACCTCTAGGTCTAACATATGACACTTCGGCTCACTCTAAACATTACCAAACCTTACATAAACATCGTAAATCATCAAATGCATACTTATGACTATCATTCAAGCATTTAAAGCAACTAAAACAAGCATGACTCAAATCTCCATAACCTCTATAGGCATGCTTCCTACTCAACATCCAAAACATATCTCCAAACCATTCATAAGCATATTAAGCCTCACTCAAGTCCAAAAAACATTTAAAACTTGCACAAATAGGGAGTTTAGCAAAACAACCCTCCCAAATAACAATTAAACACATTGCCTTTTTACTACGAGTCTAATTCAAAACCATACTTTCGAAAGTGCAAGTCCTTGGAACCCCCATTTACTTGCTCGCTGCCTCCGACACTTAGTTCTTTGCATTGATGGAAAAAGAGAGCGTAAGCACACTAGGCTTAGTGGGGAGTGCTCTAAAATAAACCACCATCAATGCATTTAAAATCGGTTACTCAAACCACTTTTAAACATCTTTCAAAACATCATCATGCCTTGCAAAACTATGCACTTAACATTTCTAAAACATGCATATTAAACCATATGCAACGTATCATGGATTAATAGCAAAATCCTTTTTGCTACACTCTGTTTAAGCTTTCCCATGCATAACAACCCATATGCAAGGCTTAAAGAGTAAAACATGTATAAACCTACATTATACAACATAATCCATTAACATGATACATCATTGATTATATTGGCTTTCAAGTGATCATAAACCAAGTTCCACTTTACAAAATATTACATCGGATACTGTAATCACTCATTTTCACTTGTAAATACATATTAGTATTGCATGTATATTTATTATATTATATTCATGAATGTTACTAATATATATAAGGTGTGGTGTGTGCATGTACGTTATAAGCTATATATGTATACGTATTAATGGTGTATGTGTGTCGCGTATGCATCTATATTTAGTATGAGCGTATTTGTTTTTATGGTTAATTATGTGTATAATTATATATATGTGTGTATACTGGTGATTAATGTTTGCATAGGTATATACGTATGTATTGTTGTATGTGTACTGCTGTTATAATTATACTATTGGGCTAATATAAAATGAAAATCCAAAAATATATATTAAACCCAAATAAAAATTACAGTCCAAGTCCAATTACAAATCTAATATTATTACAAGGCCCGGTAGGCCCAAACCTTATTTAATTACAATTATTGTGTGCAGGTGACTGTGGGCCGTTGGATCAAGATCTGATCCAACGGCCACGATCCAACCAAAGAGCCAAAATATCTGCTAGCCGCGTGTTCCACACGTATGGACCGTTCGAGTGCCACGCGCGCGTGTGGTCCACGCGTGGACGCTTTGATATCCCACGCGTGCGTGAGTCCCACGCGCTCTGACTCCTCGACTGTTGAGCTCCACGTGGCAAGATCTGGAGCATTTTCACCAAATCGAGGCTTCATCTAGGCCATTCATCCTTCAAGCCATCTCGACCGTTAGATCAGAACATGCCGATCTTCAACCACCGTGCTCAGAACATGCCAAACACAACAAGCAAGACGTTTGTCAGTCCAGATCTGAAAAAGCAAGTAATATGCAACTTGCACCAAAACAAAGACAAGCATATATACGAAACAAGTATTTTGTAACAGAGAGGAGGACAAGAACAGAGAGTTGATAACAAAAAAAGAGAGTTGTAACAGAGTTCTTGTAACAAAAAAGAATTGAAAGGTGTAACCAGTCAAGTGATAATCGAAAGTCAGTCCAGTGGTAAACACTTGTTTCCTTTTCTTATTTGTTTTTTGCATGCATATACAAAGATATAAACAAAAAAAAGGTCTTACCGTCGCCGTCCGTGGGTCTCCCTTCCTCAGTGACAAGCCTTTCGGCTTCCCCAAGCCAGAGACGGTGAACTGAAGGAAGGGGAAGGCCCCTTATAGTTTCGATTTTAGGTTTAAAAATGTTTTTTTGTTTCGTATTTCCTAGATCTAGGGTAAATCGAGGCTTATACTCTGAATCCAACCTCGGATTCACATCGAGGATGAAACGAGGGTTATTTTGGTGTGTTTTGGAGGCTTGCCGGCGCCGGTTAGCGGCGGCCGGCGGCGGAGAATACGACGGCCGGCCGTCAGATTCTGGGTTTCATAGGGGATTTGAGAGAAAATGAAGAACACGGTTTGAGTTATAAAACCGAAAAATGAAACAAAATGGTGAAAATTTGGTTTCGGCTTAAAAAGAGGGTTTTTATAGTGATTATTATTTCGTGAAATGGGGAAATCACACACTAAATCCCCCCGCGTTTCCAACATTTTCATTTTTGTCTTGCCGCATGGGTTAATCACGATTTTGGTCCTTTTTCTTTTCCATTTTATTTCGATTTGATCACTAAATTAGCCGAATTCAGATTTTAAATGGTAAAATTACCCCTAACCATCCCGCGTTTTTGAATTTTTCATTTTGGTCTGCCCCTTGGTCTAATAATTCGATTTGATCCTTTCAAGTTTGGTCATGTATGCATTTTCGTCCTTAAATTGCATATTATTATCCTTTAATTTCATCACTTTGATGTTTATTTCTTTTCATTTGAGTCTGTTTCCATGTAAATATTTATGTTCGTATTATAATCGTGTATGTTGATATAGCCTTTTGCCCTATTATATATCCCTCATACATGCCTTGTATTTTTATGTTCACATGTATATGTGTATTAAGCTTACGATAGTTATGTATCTTTTTATCCGGTTATTCGTATTAAAGTATGCTATGTTCTAGTTGGTTCGTATACAACATGTTTTATATATTTTTATATGTGTATGTTCTCTTGGTTTTTTTTTAGGTTATATGTTAGTGTATATTCTTTTTTTTTGTATGATATATTGTCCCATATATGTTGAAATATGTTTTATTACTAGTATGTATGTCTTTTTGAAATATTTGTTCGTCTATACGTACCTATTCCTGCCTTGTTATTCTGACATGTTAAAGTTGTTTTTATCTATTATTTAGATTAATATGTATATATGCATGTTTTAGTCTAGTATATTATTTATGTTAGATTAGTATTCTGTTATGTCAATATTTATTGCATTTAAATATTTTGCCATGTTTTATATTTTTGCCACTAAGATTGCATATGATATATAAATTGTTAATGCGGTGTCCTTTTATCCGAGCGTAAACGGGGCCAGTATCAGGCGTAGTGATAGTGGTTGGGCGTTTACTCTAGGATAACGGGATCGTAGTCTGGGGTAGTCATGTGCTCGGTATCTCCTTCCACCCTGATCCGGTAACAATGGTCCCAAGCCCTCATGATGGTCTGAATTTTTCCTTTGAACTCCCCTTTGAAAAGAAATTCAGTTTGGCTTAACCCGGCGGTATTGGGAATGAGCTGTCGTGATCCGAACTGTCGAGACACTAAAAGTGGAGCACAAGCGATCCCTCCGTGCAATCCCAACATCATCAGCCAGTTGAAATCACCACAACTGTATAGAAAATAATTAACTTTACCGAGCCATGGGACCCTCCATGCTATGTCTTCGTCTTGAATGTTCCTGAAGAAACTAGTCCACATTTTTGTTTTCAAGTCCTCTCGCCATACCTTTGCTAAGTACTCCCGTAAAGGCGAAAAACCTTGGAAGGATATCCCCGGCAGGACCCCCGTCGGTGTCTTCCACATGTGACTCTGAATCCATACCTGTAACAGCTGTGCGAATCCTCGAAAGCGTTCTTCTTCATGTTTTCGGCTAGCATTTAAGGAAATGAAAGTCTTGACCAAGATTGCTGGTACTGGGTTTGTTTTCCGTTTTACCCTCTCAAACAAGTCCAGAATGTCTATGTCAATGTTCCCGAGTACTCTTGGAAATATCACCAAGCCATATATTCCTAAGGCAAACAGGTCCATTTTCTTTGCCTCATCTGGATGTGTCGGTATGATGTCCCGAATACTTTCCCATGCAAAAACTGTATTGTCTCCTCGGATCTGAAGCAGGCCATTAACCCAATCGTCAATCATTCTCGCAAAGGTTTTGAGTTTCGCAGTGTAATTCTGATTCCTCGGAGGCTTCGCGTAGATCCAATCTTCCTGAATGTTTTTCATGTTAAGTAAAGCAGTGTATTCTTCTACTGTAGGCATCATGTCCTGCCCATTGAAGGTGAAGCAGCAAAAAGCCGGATTCCAGAACTGGACTATAGCTCGGAGCAGGGGCTGGTTAATCCGAACATATAACAGCTGTGCAATGTCGCCATAACTATCGCAGAACAAGTCTTGTAGTCTTCATTCCCATCTTTCCCAAATGCTTTGAAGATCCCATAAATTGTTCTGTTGGAGACTCACATAGGTGTACCCTGCTATTACGCGTTCATTCGGCGAACTGTCCCCTTGGGTTTTCTGGTTGACCTCTGACCAATGTCTGACTGACAAATTAAGCTCTTCTTTCCTAAGACACCTTTTTTTCCATGGTGAAAGACTTTCTGATCGGGCAAACCACTTGATCCAGTACCTTTATGTGATGCAAATGTATGATGTATGAAAAAAACAAAAGCGAAAAGAAAACAAGTCAGTACCAGATAAAATTAATAAATATATAAATAAAAGGACAAAATTAAACAGAATAAACACACAAAACACCCTATTTATCTCGTCTAAAACCTAAGGTTATCTGCATGGCTCTAAATGGGTAGGTTTCTATGTATTCTCTACATGCAGTCTTGGTTCTAGGAGGTACCCGAATTGTCCTTGCTGTCCTCTACTAAGAGTAGCAAGGCCCCTAATCATCACCCATTATAGGCTCCTCTACAAAAATTGTCCCCAGCGGAGTCGCCATCTGTAGCGATATCCCATTTTTTTCGCTAAAAAACGATTTTTGAAGTGTTTGGGATTTTTCAGATATAAAACGTTTATTCCATGAGGGTTTTAAAAAAACCGCATTTTGTTAAAAATTGGAGTCGCCACCGGCCACTTAGGTAGGCCGGACACCATAAAACCAGAGATTTAAAATTTTGGGTTCGGGAGTCGGTTACAGATGAGGAAGGATTAGCACCCCCACACCGCCCAAAATTGGTACTTTAATAATTACCGCTTTGTTAATATTGGATTTTCCGTATTAAAGTGACGATTAGTTTAAAGTTCGGTCATAATTGCGAATAAATTTTAAGGGCCCCGTTATCCGAGAGTAAACGCCCAACCATTATCACTACGCCTGATACTGGCCCCGTTTACGCTCGGATAAAAGGGCACCGCATTGACAATTTATATCTCGATATGCAATCTTAGTGGCAAAATATAAAACATGGCAAATAATTTAAATGCAAAAAATATTAACATGACAGAATACTGATCTAACATAAATAAAATACGTAATTAAAACACATATATACATATCAAGCTTAATAGCAGATAAAGACAAATTTGACATGTCACAATAACTAGGCATGAATAAATATGTGTGTGGACAAAAACATATATTTCAAGAAGACACACATATTAGAAATAAAACACATTTCAACACATATAGAGCAATATATTATACATAAAAGAAAATACACTAACACGTAACCTAAAAAGCCAAGAGAACATACAATACATACAAAAATACAAAACATGCCGTGTACGAGCCAACTAGAACATAACATGCTTAATACGAATAACCGAACAAAAAGATACATAACCATCATAAACTTAACACACATATACATGTAAACATAAAAATACAAGGCATATACGAGGGATATATAATAAGGCAAAAGACTACATCAACATATACGATTATAATACAAACATGAATAATTACATGGAAACGGGACTGAAATGAAAAGAAATAAACCTCAGTGGCGGAAATTAAAGGACAATAATATGTAATTTAAGGACGAAAATGCAAATAGACATAACCTAAAAGGATCAAAACTGTAATTGGACCAAGGGGCAGACCCGAAATGAAAAATTCAAAAACGCGGGATGGTTAAAAAGGTAATTTTACCATTTAAAAACTGATTCGGTGTAATTTAGGGATTGGATTGCAAGATTTTGAAATATAAGGGGGGCTGGAATTGTAAATATACCATACGGCAAGACAGAAACGAAAATGTTGAAAGCGCGGGGGGACCAAATTTTGGCCGAAATCCCCCTTTTTTGGCCGGGACCAAATTTTCCCCCTTTCGTTCATTTTTTCAGTTTTATAACAAGCCACTCTCTCTCGTTTTCTCTCAACTCTCCCTGATGAACCCAGAATCCGGCGGCCGGCCGCCGTCTTCTCCATCACCGGCCGCCGCTAACCGGCGCCGGCGAGCCCCAAAAAATACACCAAAATAACCCTTACCTTACCCTCGACACGAATCTGAACTTGGATTCGGAGAAAAAGTCTTTATACAGCCTAGATCTAAGAAATACGAAACGAAACAAACCCTTTTTTTTGTATTCAACCCAAAACAAAACCAAAAGGACCTCCCACTCCTTTCAGTTCACCATATCCGGCCTGGGAAGGCCGAAGAGGCTTGTTACTGGTAAAGGGGAGATCCACAGACGAAGATGGTAATGACTTCTGAATCTCTTTTTTTATTTACTATGTATTTTTTTTGTATGCATGCAACAAAGTAAGAAAAGAGACGAGTATTACCACTGAAGACTTTTTTGTATTTTTTCTTTCGATTACAACTTGGCTGCGGTGGTTGAAGATCGGCATGGTGAAGCATGGTGGCGGTGTGGGGGTTCTGTCTTCGGCCAGAGGCGTTCTCGGCCGTTAGATCAGATCTGATCTAACGGTCGGGCTGGCTTGAAGGACGAACGGCCCAGATAAAACCTCGATCGGTGAAACGGCTCCAGATCGTGCCACGTGGGGCTCAGCAGTCGAGGGGTTATAGCGCGTGGGGCTCACGCACGCGTGGGATATCGAAGAGTCCGCGCGTGGCACTTGAAGCGTCCAGACGTGTAGTGCACGCGGCTGGCAGATATTTTATCTTGGCTTGATCGTGGCCGTTGGATCAGATCTTGATCCAAAGGCCCATAGTCATCTGCACCAAAATAATTAGAATTAAATAGGGTTTGGGTTTGGGCCAACCGGGCCTTGTAATAATATTATACTTGTAAATGGACTTGGACTGGCAATTCATTTATTTGGGTTTAATATGTATTTTTTTGGATTTCATTTTATATTAGCCCAATAATAATAACATTAATATTATAACAACAATTAATAATAATACACATACGATAATACATACGTATATACTTATGCAAACATCAATTAATATAACGTACTAGCATACGTAAATATAATCATACACATAATTAGCATAACATGTACACACCTTATCCTTAAAAACAAATACGCTCATACTAAATATAGATACATGCGCGATACACATACACCGTATTACTTATTAATACGTATACATACATAGTTTATAATATACATGCACACACCACACATTTTATATATATTAGTAACACTTATGCACATAATAAACATATAGCATAATATAATACAATTTATACATGCAACACTAGTATACTAATAATTACACTAATATGTATTTACAGACCAGATAAAAATGAGTGATTACAATCATCTCTTCAAGAAGAGCAAATGGGTCAAAGATAGTTGATGGTGCATAATGACTCTTGTGATCGGTATAGATGTAGCACTTTTCTCCGTACAGGTAGTGCCTCCAAATCTTCAATGTAAAGATAAATACCGCAAGCTCTAAATCGTACATAGGTTAATTCATTTCATGAGGCTTAAGCTGTCTCAAGGCTTAAGCAACCACCTTTCCCTCTTTCATGAGAACACAGCCAAACTCATTCAACGAAGCATCATTGTAAACCACATAGTCTTTTTCCAGCTCAGGTTGTATCAAAACTGAGGCTTTCATCAAATAAGCCTTCAATTGCTCAAGGCTTTGTCGTCTTTTCGTATTCCACTCAAATAGAACTCTTTTTTGTAACAACTTTTTCATAGGTGCCGCTATTATAGAAAACCCTTGACGAAATGACAGTAATATCTGACAAGTCCAAGGAAACTATAGACTTTTGAGATATTCCTAGGTGGTTATTTTTTAGGGATAAAATGGATCCAATCTGCTGAAACAATGTCCCTTAAGAATGTTACCTCAAAAAGCAAAAATTTACACTTACTGAATTTGGCGTAGAGTTGTCTTTCCTTTAGAGTCTGAAGGATAACACGAAGGTGATAGTCGTGCTCCTCCTTCTAGCTCAAATAAATCAAGATGTCATCAATAAAGACCACCACAAACTAATCTAGGTAAGGCTAAAAAATCCAGCTCATCAGATCCATAAAAGTTGCAAGTGCATTGGTAAGCCCAAAAGGCATTACAAAGAACTCGTATTAGTCGTACCACATCGTGGAAGCTATTTTCTGAACATCATTTTCTACCACCTTTAACTAGTAATATCCTGACCTCAAATTAATATTTTAAAACACACGTGCTACTCTTAACTAGTCGAAAAAATGATCAATCCTTGGAAGGGGATAACGATTTTTCACCATTATTTTATTGAGCTGACGGTAGTTAATGCACATCCTTATTGACCCATCTTTCTTTTTGACAAACAAAACTGGTGCACCCCAAGGTGAAATGCTCGGTTGAATGAATCATCTTTCCAACAACTCTTGAATTTGATTCTTTAGCTCTCTCAATTCTAACGGTGCCATGTGATACAGTGCAATGGATACTGGTGTCGTACCTAGCATCATCTCAACCTGAAACTCTAGCTCACAATCAGGGGGTAGTCTGGGTAACTATCCCAGAAACACATCGACGAACTCTCTAATAGTTTGAAGGTTCTCAAGCATCGGGCTCTTAACTCTTGTATCAACAACATGAGCCAAGAAGGCCTCACAACCTTGTTGAATCAATCTTTGTACCGCTAAGGCCGACACTATATTAGGAAGACAATGGCTCTTCTCACCTTTCACAACAAGCTCGTACCCGTCCAAATCTTAAAGCTTAATACTCTTTACTCTACAACCCAAACTCGTATCATGCTCAAAAAACCAATCCATCCCCAAGATAGCATCAAACTCTTGGAAAAGTACATCATCAAATCCGTAGAAAATACCCAACCCTGAACCTATATCGGAAACTTCTGATAGACATTATCTACCAAAACATAATACATCAAGGGACTAGTCACACGAACCCAAACCTCAAGGTCTTCGGCTGAAATACCTCAGTGTTGTGATATCACACTACAGATGTAAAAAATGGGTAGACCTCAAATTTACTAAAGCAACAATATAAACTAAAAATAAGGTAAATATACCTAAGATGACATCGGTAACCTCGCAGTCCTCTTGAGCCTTGACTATGTACTGCCTCACTGGTGCCCTAGCTGTGGACTAGAAGGTACCCTCACTCTAATGTCCCGACGTGTGGCTTGCTCCTCCTCTAGCGAAGCCTTAACCCTCTGAGCTGGATAAGAGGTCATCTGAGCCTAAACCGAAGTAGTGTCAACAGCTTCTGGATAATCCCTTAAAAATGGTCCTACGAACTACAACCATAGAAAACTCTAGATGTCCCCTAATAACCCCCTAGTGTCGGCGTCCATACTGGCTACGTACAGGTGCGCTTGTATTCCTTGATAAGCCCCCATAATTTATCCCTAATGTCGATGATGAAGACCTTCCACAATTAACTGACTCTGATCAGCGATCCAAACTCGTATTCTAACTTATCGTTTCTCTACTAGATCCTTTATAACCTCAGTTCCTCCCCGAAGAAGACTGGAGTTATTGTCGAAGAAGTTGTGGGTCCACTAGACTGTCTAAGCCATGAACCACCCACTTGCTTTAGTGCCTTAGCACTCGAAGCCAACTTAGAAAATGTTATCGGTGGGCTGACAGTCATATTCATCTGGATCTTCTTTTTAGTCAATGCATGAACCTCTTACACCTTCATAACCTTATAAATTATAGAAACTCTTGCTCGTACTCAAATACAGACTGATTCTCTTGAACCAGATGAGTGAATCGATCCCTTAAGCTATCAATATAGGCTTCACTGATGTACTTTCCATGGAACTCCTCAAAAAGTCCTCCCATATGGGTTGGTTGGGATGTCATGCCAATTCTACGATCTCTCACCATGCTCGTACATTCTCTTTTAGTAGAGAAGTGACACAAGCTAACTTGTCTTATTATGTCTCAAGATCCATTGCGTATCATGCAACTACTAGTCTATTTGAATCGAGCCATCTTGTCTCGAAGTAAGAAAATCATTTACCCTGTACCGACTAAACCTCTTTTTTGGTGGCTCACAGAGTATAGTCGAGTGCTTGGGAATAGATCTCACAATACAGGGAAGGACACGGTACATGTAGGTGAAATATAAGACCCTTCGACCTCTCTCGTCTCATGACTCTTCCTCAATGTCAAGGACATACTAATCATCATAGTCATCTTCGTGAGAACCCCAACTCTTATCGTGATCGTGCGTTCCTCTAGGCATGATAACTTTTTGTACAAGGTAAATAAACAAGGTTACACTATCAAGTTTTAGCTTAAAACTAAGTACGATTTCAACTTATGGGCATGTGCTCGCTAGACACCTATTTACCACTCTAGACTACCCTGAGGACAACCTAGAACCGGCTAAACCTAGGCTATGATACCACTAAATGTAACACCATCAACCTGGATATCACACGAAGGCCTCGAGCCCAAACCCACTACTATAAAATTTCGACCTAGTTTAGGCGAACTCACATTTATTTCTAGAAAATATATTGAGTCTAAAATATTTAAATCCAAACAAGTATTTAAAGTGTTTACACGAGAGCTTTAATTTAAAACTAGTATGTAAAACATTCGACTTATACAACACAAATCCAAAATGAGAGTTACAAATCAAAACATAGGGTCCTACGAATACATAGCCCATTACATCTAAGAATTTTACTCTGACAAAAGTCAATGCTGAAATCCTACATCCAATGGTACTCATCCGATACAATGATCAACCTACTGACCTACAAACAAAAACAACAATTTCGGACGATGAGCTAACGAAGCTCGGTGGATACGCTTCCATTGAACCATTCTTCATGCAAATAATAAATAAGTGCATGCTACTAGGTAGGATATCATGGCATATAATACAATGACGCTACCATAACTGCCTAAACACATAGCAAAACAACAAGTACATATACTCACAAAGCATCATATGTACAACCACAAACCTAGAGTGAGACTCGGTGTCACTTAAACTCAGGATCGCACACTCAGGGTGAGACCTGATACCATATAGCCTCAGATCAAGCACCCATACTCGGAATCTCTAATCGAGTATCAACAAAAAAAGTTTGGAGTCACATATAGCATCGGATCACACATTCAGGCCACTTACCATGGTTTTGCAAAGCTTTCTAGGTATCCGAATCCCATCAATCAAAGGTGACTCAACTAACTAGGTGTCCCTTTCAGCACATAGCAAGAACATGACTACCATACAGCACACAACATCACATGATTCACTAAGGATCCCTACAGTTGCTATTACCATCAAGTCACCCAACATTTACCAAGTTATTTATCATTATGGTCTTACATGAAGGTTAAATTTCAGTTTCTCAGTTTTACTATTTATTTTATCATATTAGAAATCCTCGGGCCATAGTTATTAAATTTTCAGCCCTCGAACTCAAATTGAACTTTTTAGGTATATTGTCTAGTGGGTATCAATAACCACCCAAGTGAACTGATATGCCTTTGTGGGTATCGATACCCACCCTATATGAACTGATACATAGCTTTACACATGAATAGGGTTTAACCAGTAACCTCATACCGACATGGGGGTTGTGTACCGATACCCCTTTGGTACTGATACGCTCATAACGTACCGGTATAATTTTTTCTACTAGAATTTTGATAAAACAAGGGGTACCAATACCCACCTTAGGCGTACCAATACGCCCTTCAAAAATTTCCTATTTTCATCAATTAAAACACAGGGTACCGATACGCGTTCAACCCGTATTAGTACTCAAATTGAGAATTTATTTTCTGGAGTTCGTAGATTACTTCTCAAGCCTCTAAAACCCAAAAAAGACCCCAAAACAAACCTACAAGTTATGGAATGTGGTCTAAGTGGTTTCCTACCATTTTTACACTAATTTCAGATTTAGCCATTAAGGGGTTTCAAGCACTCAAACAACCAAAACATCAACCAAGCAACAAGCAATCTAATCTTTGATACCTATGAAGGCATAGGTGTTAGTAGTGTACGAACCTTGATTTCTCTACAGAGAAAAAAGCTCCAAACCCAACTCCACAAGCTCTTTTCTTCCTAAGCTCCTTGGAAGAGTTTCCAACTTCTTTAACTACAAGGAAATGTTGTAAAATAAGTTACAACATTGTTGGAAGATTAAAATAGACTAAAGGTATGATTCTACAACAAGAATTAGAGTCAAACCCCTTATTCTCGTTCTTTTCTTCAACACTCACCAAAAACTCACCCTTCACCAAACATGATGATTCTTACCTCAAAACGTAGATCCTTGAACGATGATCATAACTCTCTCTGCTCAAAATTTGAAAGGTATAAAGTAAAAAAAATACCCCTAACGTTTGACTGAATAGTCACTTTGGCCCCTTTCTTTTTTTGGAGCAATTCAACCCTCAACGTTTCATTTTGAGTCAAAATGGCCCCTCTATGAATGAAAATTGTTATAAAACTGACGATAAATAGTTTGAAATTACTTGACAGAATGATAAATCAACAAAAAAAATATTTTATATAATTTTATAAAATTATTTTTTGACTGATGTAATATTTTTTCAAGTTAACATATTTTCTATATGATACTAATACACCAACGTGCATTATCATTTAGGTCTGTCACGTCATTTCAAGCCATTTACTGTTAGTTGACTAACAGTTTTCATCCGTAGATGGGTCATTTGACCCAAAATGAAACGTTGGAGGTTGAATTGCTCCAAAAAATAATAGGAGCCAAAGTAACTATTCAGTCAAACGTTGGGGGCATTTTTAGCTTTATGTTAATCCGAAAATCCAACTCAAAACTACAAAGTTTTAATCTTTGCTTGAGGTAGGAGTTGAGAGATGAAGAATGGCTAAGGGAAGGAGACAAGGGGGAACAATGGTGAGATCACCATCCTCTTTTATGCAAAGGAAATTAAAAGCCTCATTTCCCCCTCAAAAGTGAGGTAAATTACCTATTTACCCACCCTACATCTTTCTATCTCAAAACCAAACTCAATACTTAAGCCCAAGAACAAAATACAAGCCCACAAGGGCTCCCAAGAGCATTCAAAAGCCCAAACTCTCAACCCAACCACAAATCTGAGGTCTCGGGTTAAACCAACCCTCGAATTTTGAAATCTGAGTCGTTACAGTCAAACCTCTAATATTAGCTCAAACCTCTAATTTTGACTTTTTAATTTAAATGATTTATTTTTTCATAAAAAAATCCGTTTTCCATTGTTACCTATTAAAAAAATTTTACATTAATCTTACCATTTTGCTATATATTTAATATTACAATACAAGTAAAAAAATTGAAAAAGTATCATTTAGTTTTAATATTACCTTTTAAAAAATGTGTCGGTTTAGGAATAGGAATCCTTTATCATTTTTTGTCCTGATTATGTTACCTACTAAAAAAAATAATTTTAGGGTTTAGGGTTAAGATTTTAGGTTATTTTTAGGGTTTAAGATTTAAATTTATAATTTAATATTAAGGCTTAAAATTTATTTTTTTTAGTATTGAGGTATAAAAAGGGACACTAAAAAGGATATAAGATGTTTGTTCTCGTTTTAGTGAATGATAATTTATGAAAATTCACGTGTGAATTTTTTTCCACAAACATGACTAAATTCACTTTAAAAATTAAAATTCTACACCTTAACCCTAAAATTTTAAATTTTAAACCATAAACTCTAACTCCTAAAATATAAATTATAACTATAAATCATAAATTTTAAATTTACAATTTAAACCTCTAAAATATATACCTAAACTAAACTCTTAAATCCCTGAAATTAAATCCGCTTCTAAAAACAAATTTTCCAGGCCAATGTTTGCAATTTTTTTAAAAAATTGTCGGTTTAGTTAAAGATAATTTATGAAATAAATTTGCAATGTCAAAATGTATGCATTTCTCTGTTTATCCACATTTGACTGGCTACCGAAAGCTGTCTCACACATCACTTCATCTTAAGACAACTCAACCTCTTCCCAACAACAACAAACATCTCTGGTTCAGACACCCCTCTTGTCCTTTTTCTAGGAACTCACTCTCTCCTTTATTACCCATTAACTTTATCCAATGGAATTAAACAAATTAACCCCACACTTAGCTAATCGAATTTAACCATATTTATCAGTGTAAACATGGAGTTATTAGCCAATAATTAACCCTAACATCATAATCATTATTAAGAGAAAAAAAAGGTTTTGTCTTCCCCCCTTAAAGATGGACTAAACTTGGGCTTTGAGGATTCCTTCTCAGACACTCCCTTCGCCTTTTTCCCTTAACACATAACAAAGCAAGCAAAAACAAAGCAAAACAGATACTATATAAATACATATATAGATTGAGACTGGGTGACATGGTAATACAAGGAACAAGAAAATATGTTGGAAGATAGAGGTTTTTGTTGATCTATGTCCCCATGTTTTTCTACTTCCTGGTCTTAAAAAACATGTTTTGAAAGGCTTTTGAAGTTGGGAAAAAGTGAAGTGAGTTTTTTTCCCTTTGTTTTTGTTGTTAATATATTTTAAATACAAGTTTCTTGGGTGGTGTTGGAGATGGACGGTGACGGTGGAGTACGAGGAGGAGGGGGTGGCAGTGGTGGTGGGGGAATGATGGCCATAAGGTCATCACCGTTTACAGTGTCGCAATATCAAGAACTGGAACATCAAGCTTTGATCTTTAAGTATATGATGGCAGGTTTGCCTGTGCCACCTAATCTTGTGCTCCCTATTCAGAAGAGCTTTGAGTCCATTTCTCATAGGTTCTTTCACCACAACACCAGTAAGCTCAAAATGATTTTCTTACATCTTTTTTTCACTCTTCTTCTCTCTCTCTCTCTCTCTCTCTCTCTCTCTCTCTCTCTCTCTCGTACTATTATCATTATCATTTTCTAAACATTTGATGTTCGGAGTTTTTTTTTGGTTCTATAGGTGTGTTTTGCTTTGATTTTTGGAATCTTTTTCACTATGCTGTGGTTTTCTTGTTAAAAAAAGGGGGGATTTTTTTAAAAGATTTTTAAAGATTGTTCTGTTTATTTTGAAATCCATAATCAGATTTTTTTTTTTTTGGATTTTGTTTTTAAAAATGGGTTTTCCCCTTTCTAAAGTATTTTTATTCTAATTTTTATATGGGTTTTTTAAGATTGTATTTGATGTTTCATTGATGCTTTTAGCTCCAGTGGATAGGTTGGGAAACATTCCTTCAATTAATTGACTTTGAATAGCTGTTGGGGTTGGGATAATCTCTTTACTTATTAAATTCACGTTTCAACGACAAAGATTGGTCCTTTTTTCCTTTTTCTTTTTCATCCTCAAATTTCTTACAGACAAATTCCCAAAAAACCACTTTCGATGTTTCAAATTCTTTCCTTAGTTTGGTTTTTCTTTCTCTTTTTTTGGTTTCTTCTGATGAGATTACCTTCTTCATAGATTAGCTTTATAAATTTCTTTTACTTTTATAGTAGTTTATGTCAAAAGATTCTTTCTTCTAAGGTGATGCCAAATCCTTTTCTTCTGTATTTCTTTAGTCGTACATGTGATGTTGTTAATGTTTTAATCATCAAGTGTTGTATCACTTTTTGACATTTTTATATTCTTATTCTGGTACTTGTGGTTATATGGTTTTCTAACATTATTGTTATAATCTATCATGTTTTTGTCATTGGTGCTGATGTTGTGTTCTTTTATTTAAACTTGGAACATAGGTTATACATGTTTTGTCACACACGTTCCTGTTTGTTGAGTGTGATTTTGCAGTGGGGTATTGTTCCTTCCATGGGAAGAAAGTGGATCCGGAGCCGGGACGATGCCGGAGAACCGATGGGAAGAAATGGCGCTGCGCCAAAGATGCATACCCCGACTCCAAGTACTGTGAACGGCATATGCACCGGGGCCGTAACCGTTCAAGAAAGCCTGTGGAATCACAAACTATGGCGCAGTCATCGTCAACTGTGACACCATTGACTGTTTCTGGAACCAGTGGTGGGACTGGAAGCTTGCAGAGCCTTCCGTTGCACGCCTTCGGTAGTACACAAGTTACTGCTTCTGGAACTAATCAGTCCCATTATCATATGGAGTCAATCCCCTATGGAATCCCAAGCAAAGATTATCGGTAATCCTCATTTTATGTGTTTCACATATAGAGAAAAACGAAAACCTGGGCTTGATTCCTTCATTATATTCTTTTCTGGTTTCGATATTTAAATTTGTTGTCTTTTGTTTAGGGTAATGCCTGCACAATTAGAGAAGGGTATGTAATTTTGCACCAATAATTGTGTTTGGAGGATTAGGGATCGTTCAGCACAGCTTTTGAAACGGCCGTTGGAGTGCCAAACGGAGAAGCAGTGCTGAACAGTCTCTCCAACGCCGCGTTGCCTCTGTTTTTTCTTGATTTTGCGCCTCAAAAGGGCGTTCTTCCACAGCCCATTTTTCCAGCTTATCTGAAATGGCCGCAAAATCCCTGCTGAGCGAGCCCTTAGATTGTTAACCCTTTTTCAGGTTATAAGCGGCTGAAACGAGTTCAACGTTTGAATTCGGGATTTTTTCAGCTGTGCATGGTACCAAAGTGAAATTTATTACGTGTTGGGCCCATATTGAATAGATTGTATGGTAGAAGTAAAATTGCAGATTCCTTCATATTTGTGTAAATGGAGATCTTGCAGAAGGTTTTAAAGTTTCTGTTAAGTTCAGGGTTCTGGGCCCTGGTGTCTTCAAAGATGGATGTTAAAATCAGTATTGACTATTGTCTTAGCAGAGATTTGTTTTTTGCTGACAGTGTTTCTTTTTTGTTTTGTTTTTTGGTTCTGTTCTCGCTTTTGTTTTCTCCGTAAATTCGTTTTGCTGTCTGACGGCCATGAAAAATTGTCCGGAACATGTCACTGGAGAGAAATTATCCACTCTTTCGGCTCCTGCTGAGTGGGATGGATACCTTTTTTCAGCATTCAGTCCAAAATAATCGATTTTATGTTCATATACACCTATGACGTGGGGGGGGGGGGGTAACGGATAAGTTCCTTGAACTTTTTAAGCTTACTGAAACGTTCAGGGTTCTGGGCCCTACTGTTCATTAGGACATTGTAGAATTCACATTGTCATAGCATAGCAAAGTGTGTTTTTACGGCCGAGGTTTGAGTCTGTTTCTTCTGTTTGATTCTTCTGACAAGTAGTATGAACTAGTGGCATATTGACCCTATATGTTTTTTTGTCATAATGGAAAGTTGCAAAACCTAGAATTTGCATTGTGTGCCATTGCCGTAACCTTGTTTATAAGGATTTTGTTACCTGTGAGCTTTTCGAGTACAAAAAAATGGGAGAGCAGCCAGAGTCTGAGGTCTCAAAAGATATAGAAAGTTCAACTATTTTGTGAATATAGTAAATCTTGAGTTACTTGTTACTTTTGCCCGCAAATTACAAATGCAGTCTTTGACACTTCTTCTTTCCGTGTTTAATTCATTCTTCTTTATTTCACAGTTCTTCGCTGTTGATGTGTTATTCTTTAGCTCGGTATTCTTTTTCTTATTTTAGTACAATCTCTTTAAAAAACATGTGCTGTTTGCCATTGCAACTAGCCTTTTACAGTGTATAACTATTAGCTCTGCAGCTACATAGTATCTGTTGGTCTTTTATTGCTGTGGCTGCAAAAATGCTAGAGGAATTGAATAGTTCTTGATTCTCCGGATGAAAGATGTTTCAACTCCGATTTTCTTTTCAGTGCTGTCGTTTCATGCAGCTCTTAAACCTACTAATGCATTCGGACTTTGTAAATTTTAGATCTTGTCACTTCTATAGAGTTTCATGACATTCTGCTTGTTTTCATGACATTCTGCTTGTTTTAACTCTCTGTCTCTCCAGCCTCTGCCGCATTTCTATCTGATAATTGTAAATGATTTCCGACATAATTTAACCGCATTGGCAGTTGCTTTTTAACCTTTTCCTTAATATGTTGTACTCATTTGATTCTAACACAGGTATCTTCAAGGAGTTAAGCCCGAGGTTGGTGAGCATAGTTTCTTTTCTAAAGCTTCTGGGAGCAACCGAGGTCTACACTTCGATACTCAACTGGACAATACATTGCCTGTTATGCAATCTAGAGTCTCTTCATTCCCTAAGTCGAAACCCGGTGGCAACCTTTCCATGTTGCAGAATGATTACCCCCAGCATTCGTTCTTCAGCGAATTCAACTCCGGGGAACCTTTGAAAAACGAGGGTCAATCTCTTCGACCTTTCTTTGACGAGTGGCCTAAAACCAGAGACTCTTGGTCAGCTCTCGAAGACGAGAGATCCAACCAGACCACATTCTCTACGACCCAGCTATCGATATCCATTCCAATGGCTTCGCCGGACTTCTCCACAACCAGTTCTCGTTCTCCCCACAGTGAGTTCCGAGCTGCATAGTATTTCCCCGTACGTCGTAGTCTACTAAATCTGCCTTGCAACCATGCTGCAGATAGTTGAAGGATAACAAATCCGAGAATCCAGGAATCTTACGAGGACCAGAGGGCTGGGACAAGTTGTAACTTCATCCCTGAATATTATGCTGCTCGACGATTTTTCTTTACCTGTCCACCATTGTTATATAACTCTGGGTTTTCAGCATCACTTTATGTATTAGCATTAGAACATTGCAAGGTTTGAGGGTTTAGGGTATAAAATAAAACAAAACAAAACCGTAGCAGGTAAAACTGAAATTTCCCGGACATTGCAGTTTTTATTGGATTTTGGAAGAGCACAAGTTTTCTTTATGGGTTACTATATCGCGGAAATTTTTTTTCCCGCAAGTATGCTTAAATTTATCTTGAAAATTAAAATTAAAATTACTAACTTGAAAGCTGCCAACTTAAATTCTGTCTCCTAAATTTTAAAACTTAAATTTTAATTATAAATTTTAAATAAATTACTAAATACTAAATTTTAAATAAATTTCTAAACACTAAATTAACTTTGTTCATGGAAAAAATTATTTTCACTATCGGATATTTCATCAAATTGTACAGCTAGGTTCATAAACTTTTATATGTTCAACCACACAATGTGGCTATGCATTAACAACTTTAAAGAATAGCCATTTTAAAATATTTCTAAACATGAATATGCTATATGATATTATCGTGTTTATTTTGTTTTTGTCATGATCTGAGAGTAAAGACTAATTCTGCCATCGTGGCAATATACAGAGACCGATAAAATGGATGAAACACGTAAGAGCCCATGTACACCTCTCCAATTTTCTAGTAAGACAAACTTTTAAATGTTCAACATTTACATGTTGAGATTGAATTCATACAAAGTTAAAATGTGTTTTTTTTAATATGAGTACGTTAGTTTTATTAAAATAGGAAACATCTCAAAATATGACGAGAGTTTACAACATCTCATATGTCCGGAATAAGTAAACAAAATTATTTCGGACATATTCTTAAAAACATTAAAACTAACGTTTCTAAATTATAAACATGACCATACCAAGAAAAGGTAAAAATTAAATGTCAGGCTTTAATGCCTTGTGATATTTATGTATGTTTTTTGTTACCGTCTTATACAGTGTTTAAGCCATATTTCTTTGTTGATAAATTGTTATCGATTGTAAATAACAAACATTATTAATTGTTGAGTACTCAAAACAAGTGGAAAATACGTCATCGTCATCGTTTGCAGAGTGCAATGCTAATTTAATGAAGTATTATGGGAATATTACTGGCGTTGATATTGTAAGACGAAATCCATTAAAGGATTTAGTTGTTAATTAGTTTCAAGATATGCTAAATTTTAATTAGTTGACGCTAAAATATTTGTAGGTATTCATCCCCATTAATTATTACGATTTCCATTGGTACGTGTGCGTCATTCATATTGTATGTGGGGAAGTTTGGATACTAGATAGCGCAACGATTAAGTGTAGGGAGAAAGTAGTTAAGAAAATAGTGAGAAAACATCCATTTGCCATGTCACCATGTTAGCATTGTATGTTATTAATGTCTAGGAATTGACTTTGTAGTAGGTTTTCATTATTGTTTAGATATGCACTTTTGCGGAATTTGCTAAGCATAAAGATTTCGTTAAGGTTTTTGGCTAACCGAATGTGGCATTTGACAAACTAAAAATTGAATGTCATAAAGTCAGTGAAGAAATTAAGTATTCAGCTTTCCATATTTCTTTATTGTTAGAATTAATTTAGTAATTAAACGACTAGAACCGCATCAAACTTGATAGATCTAACTGTGGTATGTTAGTTATTGCATGGATGAAAGGCATACAAGCATGTACCCTAATCAGTGAGCTACCGCATATCGTAAGTGAATGATTATCATTATTGTTTGATTTATAGTCAAATGTTGAGCATATTTGTTTATTTCCAAGTATAGAGAGTTAGAGAATGTGATAGGATGCAGGTGCTATATGAGCTATATGTAGATAAAGCAATCAAGAACATGTTTGCGTTGCACCATGATGTTGAAAAACATAAGAAATTGATGATGGGAAAGGGAAAAGGGAAATAAATCAAAATATCCGAGAACTATTACGCTACGTCAGTATGTGCGCGGAACCATAGAGGAATATGCCAGGTTAATTTTTAAAACCATTATCTGTTCACAATTATATCATATTAATTCGATATGCAATCATAGTTATTTATTTCTATTTTGGACTAACAAAATTGGGTTTTGCTAAATTTATAATTTGAGTTATGGTACCGAGATTTGGTTCCTATTTCCTCTTGGATTGAAAATATATTCTACTTCGATTCCTAACCCTCAAACAACTTTTTGTGAGAAAAGATCATCGGTCCATCTTGACGGAGGATAAGTTTAAATTTAGTGCACTATGTTAGTGAAAACTAAGTAAAATCATTCCTAATTAATTGAGGTCATATAATGCATGGAAGCATGTTTAGGTTGATTTTCAAAAAATAAATGGTCGATCTTGGTTCGTGCTGAGTGGAGGGGATCTAGAAGCTTCCCCATTTTTTTGAAAAAATTTTGTTGTACATCACCGCCGCATCTTGTACAGAAGCAAATTTTTTGTACACTAGTTTCAAACTATCCACCCCATATTTAACATTTATTATTATTACTTTCAATGTTTTTATGTCTCAATGAAAAAATAGAGAACTAGTTTCAAAACTATGGATGCGGGTATGCAAACTTGTAAAGAAAAACTTAAACTGGATTCATAGGAAATCATGTTACATTTGAGGTTTCACGTGATAAGTTCAAGACTTTATTTGCAAACATTCGATACGCATCGTATTAAATGGAAATATCACTTTTTACGAGTTAAATGACATTTTAAAGCCAAAACGAGAGTGCATTTGTCAAAATAGACCTATCATTTGTCTTCTTCAATCTTCTAAAACAATTCCTGAAGAGCAACCTTATCTCTTATCCCTTATAAAACTAATTCACTAAAACAAAACCTATCAAAGTAAGAACCCAAGCAATCCTTTCGTTTTTTCTTCATCATTCGCCAGGACTTTCCTTAAGAGTTCAAGAATAAGTACCTTTGCACGCGAACTAATAGGTAGTTCATACATTGGAAAAAAATTATATGATTTTTGAAATCTATTTCCATGGTTAGAACACCCATACAATCTTCTTCCCGGATTGTTATCTGACCAAGATGTCTTCAACATGGTTGGCTTTCCACACCTGTAGGTTGAAATTTTGTTCGCCTCAGAAACAGAGTCCATCTATCCACTTTTGTTTCTTTCTTCTTCTTCATTGAAATTAGCATATAGAAGCAACTTCAGGTTTTCTTTTATTTTGAAAGTTAGAAATTACGATTAGGTATTTTAAGGGTTATAATAATAATAATAATTTTTTTGTAGTTTAATATTAAAACTGAAAAGACAGTTTCGGGTGGGAAGCATAAATTGAAGTTAGTTTTGAAACTGTGGCTTCTGGTATGGGTATTTGTAAAGCAAAACTTAATCTGATAATATTAGGCAAATAAGTTACAAATTAGGGTTTACACAATAGGTTCGAAACTTAATATGCAAAAGTTTGGTACTCATTGTATTACTGAAAACGCACTTTCTGCTAGTCATAAATGTGACGTATAATATTAAATTTGAAAAGATAGTTTTGGGCGGGAAGCAAAAATTGAAGTTAGTTTCGAAACTATAGTGTCTAGTTTGGGTACTTGTACAACAAAACTTAAACTGATAACGACAATCAAACAAGTTACAATTTAGGTTTTACACAATATGTTCAAAACTTTATATCCAAACGTTTTTCCTATAAATACCCCTACTTTGTGTTGCAAATCGTCATTCTCATCTTTGTCTTATTTCTTCATCTACTTTGAGAGATCAATATGGGTAGGCTTGCACATATTAGAAGGGAGTTCTGTCTTGAAGCCTTGGAGATTCCATTTGTAGCCCCTTATATGATTTCTGGTAAACGTCCCCTTATATGATCCAATCGGGCGTCGAATTGACATCTAATTGATCATATTTGCGATTTAGGGACCATATTATAATTTCAAAAAATTGCAGGGTCTTAGCTCACTTTTATATTACCAAGCTTTAATTAAGCAGGTTTCATGCTCACATGTTAAAAATTAAGTCAAAAAGATCATCCAATCTCATTTAATTGCATCCACAACATTCAGGGACCAAAACTAAGAAAATAAAACTTCAGAAGATTCTAAATAACCAATTTAACTACCACCGTACCGGTATGGACAAGGGTGTTTCGATACGCCTTCATTGTTTTAAAACCCCATAATTCGAGTAGCCAATTTTCGTTCCGATACGCTCCCGCATATCGAAACGCCTCCTTGAGTACCGAAACACTAGCTAAATTGCCTAGACCCATACCGAAATAGTTGCCCGCGTACTAGTACGCTAAGCCTGGAATGGCTTACTCGTACCGAAATAGGAACACCCGTACCGGTACGCCTGGACCTAAAATATCCATTTTTGCTAGTTTAACATGCTATTGAACAAACCAAAACATCCTAACATGCCCCTAACACACATCCAACATATTCAAGAATCAAACCACACCAAGAGAACCTAATGTCAACATCAATTCATGGCATCATACTTCAAATAGAAATCTAGAGGCATGTTTCCTTGATAACCAATCAAGCAAAGCATGAAACTTTAAACTATCACCACAAACAATCATTAATGGCCTTTTACAAACCAAAAGCAACAAAACAAAGTTGCTTAAACATGGAGTTCAACAAAACTCCTCCCAAAATAACAACAGAACCCCATTGCCCTTATTACTTATAGTCTAATCCAAAAACTTACTTTGGTTACCAAGTCTTGTTGTGATCCCTTACTTCTCGGTGCCTTCCAAGCTTTTAATTCTCTGCATTTATGGATAAAGAGAGCGTAAGCACACTAGGCTTTGTGAGGAGTGCTCAAAACAACAAACCATCAATGCATTACAACCATTTCTCAACATTACATTGAAATCTCCTTTCAATCATCTTTTAAAACTTTATCATGCCTTGAAAACCATGCACTTAACATCTTTTAAAACCAGCATATTAAACCATATGCAACATGTATCATTAATCAACAGCAAATAACATTGCTCAACCTCAATTTAAGCCTTCCCATGCATAACAACCATATGCAAAGCTTAAAGAGTAAACATGTATAAATCACATTATACAACATAAACCTTTCAATGATACATCAACAATTATATTGGCTTACAAGTGATCATTAACCAAGTTCCTTTACTAAAATAGTTTATCAGATACACGGATTCAACAAGTGTTCTCCCAACACTTCAAGCCATCTCAACCACAAATAGCGATACAATCACAATCGCAGTACCTAAACAACCGGGTACACTTTCAACCCACGAGGACACCAATCCCTTACCTCGGTTAGATGCTTAATCCACTAACGGGAATTTACGGTATTATATAACCCCTTTACCGTTAGAGTACTTGGATGGAGTTTTCGGTACACAGATCTAAACCTTTCAACATCCAAGGTGACTTATTATAATGCACTATCAATTTTATGGTCGGCCAACTATATCCGATAATAATTTTAAAACCACATCACTTGTCAATATAATTAACCATTTACCTCATTGTTTTTAACAAGCATTAACCAAACCAATTTTCCAAAGCAACAATCATGCTTTAAAACACAAGTATAAACCATATATTTACAAGGATCACTTACCATGTGCATCATTCAGCATTTCATACTTAAAAAAGTACCTCAAATACTTAAAATCATGCTTAAACAGTGGGTACAATGTAAATCAAACAAGTGCATAAAAATCATTTTACACTAGCACGACCGAGAGAGAAAACCACATTTTACTTACTTCCGAGTTTAAACCAGCGTTTCAAACTCGGTTTAAACTTCCATAAACCACCTTTAAAACATTCCAAAGCTAGAATCTACGTTCTCACTCACTGATACACGAAACCTCGATTTGCCGATGCGGAATCAAGAGTCTGAAGCCTCCAAAGCTTCACCGATCACTTATGGATCAACCTCCCCTGTTTTAAATATATTGCAATAGAGGATTAATTCATCTCAATGCATTCAAAACACTGCAACAACAAATCCTCACGGACTTCCACAATCCTCTCAAAATTACCCAACCACAACAACCAAAATCATCATCAATTCCTTTCCAGACACAACCCAGCCACAATATAACAATCTAACACTTTCATAATCATCAATTAACACTTAAAATAGGATTAATTCATCCAAATACTTCTAGCAACTACACAACCACCAAAACTCCACAAAAACACAAATCTATCAACCTAAACAACTAAGGATTCAAGAGTTTCGGGATTCTATTGTTAAAAACAATTTATCAACATTATAATACATCCAAAATATGATTAAAATTCAGCTTATGTTGCAGTTAAGAGAAGTATTACAAAGTTCTTATAGATACCATGGTCAAGAACTATCTTGCCCTCAAAGGAAATTTTGACGATGTTGAATTCCTGATATTCCCATCCAACCAACTCCCTCAAAGTTTCCAGCTTATGGCTTGTTATAAAATTGAGATGTTTAAAGGCAGTTTTGTGTGCAGATGACTATGGGCCGTTGGATCAAGATTTGATCCAACGGCCACGATCCAGCCAAGACAAAATATCTGCCAACCGCGTGCACATCACGTCTGGACCGTTCGAGTGCCACGCGCACGTGCAGTCCACGCACAGACTCTTTGATATCCCACGCGTGCGTGAGCCCCACGCGCTCTGACCCCTCGACTGCTGAGCCCACGTGGCACGATCTGGAGCCGTTTCACCAATCGAGGCTTCATCTGGGTCGTTCGTCCCTCAAGCCAGCCTGACCGTTAGATCAGATCTGATCTAACGGCCGAGAACACCTCTGGCCGAAGGCAGAACCCCCACACCGCCACCATGCTGCACCATGCTGATATTCAACCACCGCGCTCAGACATATCAAAGAAAGCAAGAAAAGAAATATGTCAGTAATCAGTCCAGATCTGAAAAGGAAACAAATATTATATTACTTGTACCAAACCAAAGACAGGCATATATGTATGAAAAATCATTTTGTAATAACAGAGAGAAAAGTTGTAATCGAAAGAGGCAAGATTTGTAATCGAAACAAGCAAAGTTGTAATCAAAAGAAAAAAATACAAAAAAGTCAGTCTAGTGGTAAATACTCGTCTCCTTTCTTATTTTTTTGTTGCATGCATACACAAAAAGATAGGTAGTAAAATAAAAAAAAGAGGGTAGGAAGTCGTACCATCGTAGTTGGTGGGTCTCCCCTCACCAGTGATAAGCCTTTTCGGCTTTCCCAAGCCGAACATGGTGAACTGAAAGGAGTGGGAAACCCCTTTGTGGCTTTGTTTTGGGTTGAAAACAAAAAAGAGGGTTTTTTTTTTCTTTTTTTCGTTTCGTATTTCCTAGATCTAGGACAAATGAAAGCTTTTTCTCAGAATCCAACCTCGGATTGGTGTCGAGGGTAAAGGAATGATCATTTTGGTGTATTATTTGGGGGTCGCCGGCCGGCCGCCGGATTCTGGGTTTATAGGATGAGTTTGAGAGAAAATAAAGAACGAAAGATGTTATAAAATTGAAAAAATGAACAAATGGCCGAAAATTTGGTTCCGGCCTAAAAAAGGGGTTTTATAGTTGTTATTATTTCGTGAAATGGGTAAATTACGTACTAAATCCCCCGCATTTTTGATATTTTCACTTCTGTCTCGCCGCATGGTATATTTACAGCTCTGGTCCCCCTTGTATTTCAAAATCTTGCAATCCAGTCCCTAAATTACACCGAGTCAGTTTTTTTAAATGGTAAAATTACCCCTTTAACCATCCCGCATTTTTGAATTTTTCATTTCGGGTCTGCCCCTTGGTCCAATTACAGTTTTGATCCTCCTAGGTTCTGTCTATTTTGCATTTTCGTCCTTAAATTACATATTATTGTTCTTTAATTTCTGCCACTGATGTTTATTTCTTTTCATTTTAGTCCTGTTTCCATGTAAATATTCATGTTCGTATTATAATCGTATATGTTAATGTAGTTTTTTTTGTCTTATTATATATCCTTCGTATATGCCTTGTATTTTTATGTTTACATGTATATGTGTGTTAAGTTTATAATGATTATGTATCTTTTCGTTCGGTTATTCGTATTAAGCATGTTATGTTCTAGTTGATTCGTACACGGCATGTTTTGTATTTTTGTATGTGTGTATGTTCTCTTGGCTTTTTAGGTTACATGTTAGTATATTTTCTTTTTTATATATAATATATTGTTCTATATATGTTGAAATGTGTTTTATTTCTAACATGTATGTCTCCTCGAAGTATATGTTTTTGTCCATACATATATTTATTCGTGCCTTGTTATTGTGACATGTTAAAGTTGTTTTTATCTACTATTAAGCTTGTTATGTATATGTGTGTTTTAATTACGTATTTTATTTATGCTGGATTAGCATTCTGTTATGTGAATATTTACTGTCTTTAAATTATCTGCCATGTTTTATATTTTTGCCACTAAGATTGCATATCGAGATATAAATTGTTAATGCGGTGCCCTTTTATCCGAGCGTAAACGGGGCCAGTATCAGGCGTTGTGATAGTGATTGGGCGTTTACTCTCGAATAACGGGGCCCTTAAAATTTATTCGCAATTATGACCGAATTTTAAACTAATCGTCACTTTAATCCGGAAAATCCAATATTAATAAAGCGGTAATTATTAAAGTACCAATTTTGGGCGGTGTGGGGGTGCTAATCCTTCCCCATCCGTAACCGACTCCCAAACCCAATAGTTTATGAATCTCTGGTTTTATGGTGTCCGGCCTACCTAAGTGGCCGGTGGCGACTCCATTTTTTTTAAAATGCGGTTTTTTAAAACCCCACGGAATAAATATTTTATATCCAAAAAATCACAAACACCTTTCAAACACCCTCGAAAATCACCCACGTTTTTTAGCGATGAAAAAAAGGGACATCGCTACAGATGGCGGCTCCGCTGGGGACAATTTTTTGTTTTTCAAAAACAAATGAGAGTCAAGCTTTTAAAATAATTACCGCTTTATTAATATTAGAAATTTCAGGTTAAAGTGACTATTAAATTAACATTCGGTTATATTTGCGCGTTTATTTTAACGCATTTAAAATTTGGCATATAAACCCGTTTTTTTATGTGGGGGGAAAACGCTAATGCTTTTGTGGAGATATCGTTCTCCCGTGTAGGCCTAGCAAGTACCTTCGGGGCTCTAGTACCTTATGCTTTCGTAAGGATATCGTTCCTTCGTGCAGGCATAAGCGAATGGGTCCCCCTGAATTGAACCCGGTTGAAAGGAGCCTATAATGGGTGATGATCGGGGGCCTTGCTACTCTTAGTAGAGGATAACAAGGACAATTCGGGTACCTCTTAGCACCAACACTGCATGTAGAGAACATAGAGAAACCCACCCCTTTAGAGCCATGCAGATAACCTTAGGTGTTTTAGACGGGATAAATAGGTTTCTTTGTTTTTGTTTGTTTACCTTATTTAATTTGTCCTTTTATTTGTGTATTTATTAATTCTATTCGGTACTGACTTGTTTCCTTTTTTGGCTATTTTTTTCATGCATTATTACATTCGCATTACATAAAGGTACTGGATCAAGTGGTTTACCCGATCAGAAAGTTTTTCACCATGGAAAAAATGTGTCTTAGAGAAGAGGAACTCAACTTGTCTGTTAGACATTGGTCAGAAGTCAGCCAGAAGGCCCAAGGGGACAGTTTACCAAGTGAACGCGTGATAGCCGGGTACACTTATGTGAGTCTTCAATGAGAATAACTTAGGGATCTTCAAAGTATCCGGGAAGAATGGGACCAGAGATTACAAGATAGATTCACGATAGTTATGGTGACATTGCACGATTGATGTACATCCGGTCAACCGCCCCTACTCCGAGCCATTTTTGATTCGGAATCCTGCGCTTTTTGCTGCTTCACCTTCAACGGACAGGACATGATGCCCATGAGAGAAGAATACACCGCTCTTCTTAATCATAAAAATGTTCGGGAAGATTGGATTTACGCAAAACCTCCGAGGAATCAGAATTACACTTCCAAGCTCAAAACCTTTACGGAATGAGCGGCGATTGGGTCAATGGCTTGATCCGACTTCGAGGAGATAGTACAAGTATTTGCATGGGAAAATATTCGAGACATCCTACCGAACATCCGGATGAGGAGAAAAAGTTAGACATGCTTGCCTTGGGAATATATGGATTGGTGATCTTCCCAAGAATTGCGGGAAACATTGATGTGGCCATTCTAGATTTGTTTGAGCGGATAAAACGGGCGAGCAAACCCGATACCAGCTATTTTGGCGAGACCTTTATTTCTCTAAATGCCGGTCGAAAAAGCACGAAGAAGGGCGTTTTGAGGATGCGCACAATCGCTATTACTGGTATGGATTCAGAGCCACATGTGGAAGACACCGACGAGGGTTCTGCCAGGAATATCCTTCCGAGATTTTTCACCTTTACAGGAATACTTAACAAAAGAGTGGCGAGGGGACTTGAAAACAAGAAAATGGGCCAGTTTCTTCAAGAATATCCAAGGCGAAGACATAGTATGGAGGGTCCCGTGGCTCGGTAGAGTTAATTACTTTTTATATAGTTGTGGTGATTTCAATTGGCTGATGATGTTAGGACTACATGGAGGAATTGCTTGTGCCCCACTTCTGGTGTCCCAACAATTCGGATCGCGACAGTTCATTCCCAACACCGCCGGGTTAAGCCGAACTGAATTTCTTTTTAAAGGGGAGTTCAAAGAGAAAGTTCAGACTATCATGAGGGCTTGGGATCATTGTTACCGGATTAGGGTAGAAGGAGACACCGAGTACATGACCACCCCAGACTACGATCTTTGGAGACATTTGAGGGTAAATGATATGATTCCCGAATCTGATCAAGGACCAGCAGTGTCACTCGAAGAGCTTACAAGGGTGGTACCGTCTGAAGCTGATATCTTACGGAATGAACTCGAAGAAATTAAAAAGAAAATGGACATCCAACAGACTCAACATGCGAGCGAGCTCTATAAGGCAAGCTTAGAGGTCGACGAGCGGGACGAGATCATTAGGCAGTTGAAGAAATTAAATGCAGATTTGAGCGACAAGAACACTCTTTATCAAAAAGATGCCATTCTATTACAAGCAAAAATACAGAAGGCCGGCTGAAGTCAATTCATAGCTGTGGAAAGAGAAAGAATGAACGACATCCGTTTGGTGGAAGAAAAACGAGAAATCAACAAGAGAGCGATTGAGAAAGAGATAGAAAGCTGCCGTTTGGCTATGGAGGAAGAAAAACGGTCTGCCAAGAAGGCCATTGATCAAGAAAAAGAAAGGTTCAGGCAAGAAATCAGCAAGGGAAAACAAGCTGTCCATTATGAGAGAGAAAGTGTCTCCGTATAGAAAAGAAAGTCCATGAGTAGCCGAAATAGACTGTTAGAGATGCAAAAACTCTACAATGACACTATTCAAAGTCTGGAGCAAAGCCCAAGTCAGAATGGCGAATTAAAAGGAAAGGTGGCGGAAGTTGAACACTCCCTTCGAATGTACTGCCAGAGAAATAGCTTCGCTGAGCTTCAAGAAAGAGAGCGCGAAGTGGGCATGTTACGAGCACGAATTAAGTCCCTCAAAGCAACTGTTGAGGATTACAAGGAAAGAATTAGTGTGTTCGAGGAGGCTGCAGCCGGAGGGGACACCTATTGGCAAAAGAGATTGTGTGACGCTGCCCAGATGGTACAGGATAGAGACCAATATTACGCAAACCTGATGGTGGACATACAACGAGTCACCAAGCATGTGAATGATTTGGCTGTCGAGGCTGAAACACTCCGACCTTTCATAGTCCCAGAAATGGAAGAAGCTCCCAGGTTCCTCAAGCTGCTCAGGGCAATTGGAAAATTAGGAGATAGAGCTAGGGCTTATCTATAGGACTCTGTGTTGTAATTAGGTCTTTTGTATTAGGGATCATTATTTTGTAACATGAACTCTGTTGTAATCTAGACCCTTTAATTCCCGTGGAAGTAGTTCAAAAGGGTGATTACCAGCGGAATCAGTACCTTATCTGCATACATTCTTGCATTTGCATCATGACATTCACATCATATACATGCATTTATTTCCTGCAACCATATTAACATTATGAATATTGTGGCATTATGTGTAGTTAACCCGCAATCATTCATCACCCATACCTTACCCGGTTACAAAGCAAGCTCATGGAAGACAGGATAATCAGTCTAGAAAAAGGGCAAAAAGAGCTCGAGACAAGGCTTGAAGAGGCCCAAAGAAGCCCCAGTGATCAGATTGTGCAGTTGCAAGCATCTATAGTATCCGACATACCCGCATTGTTGGCTAAGAGTCTTGGAAAAAGAGTGGAAGGAGAAAATGTTCAAGAGCCATAGGGTACCCCAGCTCGCTACAAGGTTCAACCAACTGCACCAAACCCGGCTAGAAAGGTGTATATCGACCCTGCAGGAATGTCATCTAGTTTTCAAATAGGGGCACCTGAAACTCAACCCCTCGATGCTGAAGCACTCTATGAAGAAGAAGTGCCGGACCTGAACATGGTTGAAAGGATTAGGACCGAGGTAGAGAAAAAGTGGGAGGAAAGGTTTCGCCTCATGGAGGAAAAATTTTAAACGTTACAATCTAATGAAGAATCATGAAATGACGCTAGCGACTTAAGTCTGGTATCCGATCTTGTCCTACCGCCAAAATTTATACGCCAGAGTTTGACAAATACGATGGAACCATGTGTCCTTCCGCACACATAACAATGTACTGTCAAAAGATGGCAGCCTACCATAAGGACGAAAAGCTACTAATCCATTGTTTCCAGGACAGCCTAACTGGAGCGGCGTTACGGTGGTACACCCAGTTGAGCAAGGCAAATGTTAAGACATGGAAAGATCTGTCAAAAGCATTTACTGAGCAATATAAGCATGTAACAGACATGACCCCCAGGAGAATTATGTTGGAAAATATGGGGCAGAAGTCCAACGAAAGCCTACGGCAATACGCCCAAAGGTGTCGGGAAGTGGCCGCCCAAATTAAGCCACCCATCCCGGAACATGAAATTACGCCGTTATTTGTTAATACTCTGAAGGGGGCACTCTTTGATCGCCTCATTAATAACACAACGCAGTTCTTTGCTGACTTAATCAGGACCGGGGAGTCCCTTGAATTGGCAATTAAGAGTGGTAGAATTGATGGCGGGAAAAGGTCTCGGAAGTATAGCAAGAGAAATGAAGTAAATGCCACCAGCACTTATACCACCCCGAAGAACTTCACAGTCTCACAGCCACAAGCACCTGTGGGAAAAACACAACACTCGAATCAAAGAGATTAGAGAATACCCAGAAAAGAGAAAGAGAGAAGAACTTTCACTCCCCTACCTGTTTCGTACTCAGAACTTTATTCCCAGTTGTATGAAGCAGACCTGGTCCGTCCATACATCGTTACTCATGTCAATCCGCCCTTCCCTTCTTGGTATAATCCGAACGCACATTGCGACTATCACGGCGGTAGCCCTGGACATCCCACTGAGAACTGCCTTGCTTTCAAAAAACTTGTGTAGAATTTAATCGATTCTGGGATATTGAAGTTTGAAGAGCCGAGTGTAGCCAACAACCCGCTGCCTAATCATGGGAACAGAGGAGTAAATGTTATTGAAGAATACTTTACCAGGAGGATTAAGGATGATGTGTCAGAAATCAAATCTCCTTTACGGTGGGTATTTCAACAGTTATGCATGGCTCGTGTGATCGATAAAGGCATGATAATAAGGCAGAAGGGATGTGGAGTGTATTGTGAATTCCACCAAACTGAAGGGCATGATATCCAAGAGTGAGATGAGTTCAAGAGATTGGTATAGCAATTAATGAATGAAAAACAAATAGAATTCTTCGAGGAGCCCATGGGGAAGAAAGGGTCAGACGTACATATGACGGATAGCCCCAAATCTAAATACGGGAAGGATAGACCTTTTATCATCTCTCCTCTAGGCCAGTGAATGCAGGTGCCTCCCAAGAAGAAACCAGCAAGATAAATCCCAGGATCATCATTTCAGCACCATCTCCATTCCTATTCAAAGATATGCGGCAAACCCCTTGGAATTATGTTGTAAGTGTGACCACGCCAGAAAAACTAGAACATGGTCAGGTAAAAGAGCCTACGCTGAAAAACCAACAAAGCCAGAACGATGTAAACATTGGTGAGGCAGGCCATTTCACAAGAAGCGGCAGATGTTATTCCTCCGAAGCCTTGAAAGCAGTTGAAAAAGATAAAGGGAAGAATACAGCAGTTAGCCCCACGCGGATATTTGAAGAAGAACCTCCCTCAAAGATGAATGAGCCGGTAACTGAGGCCCAGGCCAAAGAATTTCTGAAGTTCTTAAGACATAGTGAGTACAACATAGTGGAACAACTACGAAAGCAACCGGCCAGGATCACAGTACTGGAATTACTCTTGAGTTCAGAAAAACACCGGGAGACGCTATTAAAAGTGCTAAATCAAACTTTTGTGCCCCATGACATTTTTGTGACAAATCTGGACATGATAGTGGGGCATATCACTGCCTATAATCATATAACGTTCAGTGATGACGAGATCCCTGAGGGAGGAATGAGGTCCACCAAAGCCCTTAACATCACTACCCACTGCAAAGGGTATGTAGTACCGGGCGTACTGATTGACAACGGGTCAGCATTGAACGTCTTACCTATGGTGACCCTGCAAAAACTGCCAATAGATGGTTCTCACCTAAAGCCCTGCCACAATTCGGTAAGAGCCTTCGATGGTACGCAAAGAGGAACAATGGGGAAAATTGAGGTGCCCCTATTGATCGGACCAACTGAATATGTGATCGATTTTGTGGTGATGGACATAAAACCATCTTACAGCTGCCTATTGGGAAGACCATGGATCCACTCCGCAGGAGTTGTCCCCTCATCGTTGATCAGAAATTAAAATTTGTAGTCGAGGGTAAATTGGTCACAGTAGAGGCTGAGCAGGAGATTGTTGCTTCTGTGACATCAGACGCTCCCTATATTCAAAATGATGAAGATGCTGCAGAATGCTCGTTCCGAGCATTTGAATTAGTAAATGCCACATTTGTTTCGGAAGGAAGTCGGATCCCCTACCCCAGGTTATCTAATTGTACCAAGATGACTGTCGCAGAAACTTTGGGCCGAGGAGCCAAAGTAGGAAAGGGGCTGGGAAAGAAATTACAAGGAAACCTAAAAGCCAAGAATATGATAACCAAGAAGGATCGTTTTGGGCTGGGTTATCAACCAAGTGTCCAACAGAGGAAAGAGGAATACAAGAGAAAGGAAGAGCAAAGAAAAGCCAGATCTAAAAGAGAATACATTCTGTGGAGACCAATGTCCTTTCCTAGTTTAAAAACCACTTTTGTCTCCGGAGGGTTCTACCAACCAGGTCAAGAGGTTGAAGAAGCAATTAAGGAAAACGACGTACTCAACCAGGAGGAGAAACTCAGTGAATCATTTGAAGGTATGTACATCAACATGATAGTTGAAGAGGATCGAGGCAGCAAAATGTTGACCAACATCCGCCCTTGCCGTCTCGGGAAAACACTCGATAACTGGAGCTGCATTGATCTACCTATAGTTTTTAGGAATAGATCAGAGTAATGCTCCGAATCAACCTTTTGTTTTTGCCCGTAAACAATGGGGATCTCTTGTACGGGGCACCTATGTTAACTTTTTGATTTAAATGAAAATATCCCCGCTTTCCTAAATGACCAAAGTTTCATTTGTTTCATTCATGCATTCTTCATGTTCATTTCCTTCATATAAAGCCATCTCCTTCCCAATACAATTCGTTCTCATTTAATGCAGGTCGCTCATGATTGACGATATGAATGATATCAGATCCAATCTTGGAGTGAATTTTGAATGCCCTGAGGTCTCAGAGGGAATTGAGGAAAGATATGATGAGATAGAAAGTGAGGTCCCGGAAGAGTTAAAGAGAATGGTGGCCAATGAAGAAAGGCAGATCATGCCTCATCAAGAAGAAACAGAAGTTGTAAACTTGGGGACTGAAGAAGAGAGAAAAGAAATAAAAGTAGGAACGACGATTTCCTCAGAAACCAAGCACGAACTGATAACCCTACTTCAGGTATTCAAGGATATCTTCGCCTGGACTTATGAAGATATGCCAGGGTTGAATACCGACATAGTGGTGCACAAATTGCCAACAAAATCGGAGTGCAAACCAATACAACAAAAACTTCGGAGAATGAGACCAGACATGTTGTTAAAAATTCGAGAGGAAGTAAAAAAATAGTTTGATGCTGGGTTCTTGGAGGTAGCCAAATACCCCGAATGGGTTGCAAACATTGTGCCGGTACCAAAGAAGGACGGGAAAGTTCGTATGTGTGTAGATTATAGGGATCTAAACCGAGCCAGCCCTAAAGACAACTTCCCCTTACCACATATTGACACGCTGGTTGACAATACTGCAGGACACTCATGGTTTTCATTCATGGACGGCTTCTCAGGGTACAATCAGATAAAGATGGACCCTAACGACATGGAGAAAACTACATTCATAACCATGTGGGGCACTTTTTGTTATCCAGTGATGTTGTTTGGGCTAAAGAACGCAGGGGCAACATACCAAAGAGCAATGGTGACTCTTTTCCATGACATGATGCACAAAAAAATAGAAGTATATGTGGACGACATGATCGCCAAATCCCGAACAGAGGAAGAGCACCTACAGAACTTGAGAAAACTATTCCAAAGACTACGGAAGTACCAACTGAGGCTCAATCCTGCCAAGTGTACCTTCGCCGTAACTTCTGGAAAACTCCTAGGGTTCGTGGTAAGCCGAAGAGGGATTGAGATTGATCCGGATAAAGTGAAAGCCATTCAGGATCTCTCGCCACCCCGCACTTAGAAGGAAGTTCGCGGTTTCCTAGGGAGGTTGAATTATATCTCTCGTTTCATTTCCCAATTAACCGACCAATGTGACCCGGTCTTCAGACTTCTTAGAAAGAATAATCCTGGTGTGTGGGACGAGAAGTGTCAAAGAGCCCTAGAAAAGATCAAAAAGTACCTGACAAATGCTCCAATTTTAGTCGCACCAGTACCAGGTCGACCATTAATTCTCTACCTGACAGTTTTTGAGAATTCAATGGGATGTGTATTGGGGCAACACGATGAGTCAAGAAAAAGGGAGCAAGCCATCTATTACCTAAGCAGGAAATTCAATGATTACGAAACGCGGTGCCCGCTAGTGCAGAAGCTGTGTTGTGCTCTAGTTTGGGCTACCAAGCGGCTTAGACAGTACATGCTGTACCATACTACCTGGTTGATATCCAAGCTAGATCCATTGAAGTTCTTAATGGAAGCGCCAGCACTAACAGGAAGGATGGCCCGATGGCAGATGCTCTTATCCGAATTCGATATCGTATACGTTAACCAGAAAGTCATAAAGGGGAGTGCCGTAGCAGATTTCCTAGCTAGTCGTGCTTCGGATGACTATGAGGCGTTGAACTTTAATTTCCCAGATGAAGACTTCATGTGCATTACGACCGAGGAAGAGGTTTCAGATGATAAATCATGGAAACTTTACTTCGATGGAGCTTCAAACGCCCTCGGACATGGGATAGGAGCAATACTAATTTCTCCTGAGGACATCTATTATCCTTTCACCAGCAGATTGGAATTCTTCTGCACTAACAATATAGCTGAATACGAAGCTTGCGTTATGGGACTGAACTCAGCTATTGAGAGAAATGTTAAGGAACTTTGAGTGTTCGGAGATTCATCCTTAGTAATTTACCAATTGCGCGGGGAATGGGAAACCAGGGACCCGAAGTTGGTCAAATATTACGAATTAATTCAAGAGCTCGCCAAAGAGTTCGAAAAGGTCAGCTTCAATTACCTGCCCCGAGAAGAAAATCAGATGGCAGACGCCTTGGCAACCTTGGCATCCATGTTTAAAACAAACACCAGGGTAGAAATGAAGCCCATTGAGATGCAGACGTTCGAAAAGCCTGCTCATTGTTGTAATGTACAGGAAGAGATTGATGGAAACCCATGGTACTATGACATCTTGCAATATGTAAAGCTTCGGAAGTATCCAGAAAGGGCAAATGACAATGACATAAAGACACTCAGAAAAATGGCAACAAAATATGTCATAGATGGGGAGATCCTATATAGGAGAAGTCATGATCAAACTTTGTTGAGATGTGTGGATGCCCGGGAGGCGAAGGAGATTTTAGCCGAAGTACATGACGGGCTCTGTGGAACGCACGTCAACGGGCTGTCTATAGCCCGAAAAATTATGAGATATGGTTATTTCTGGTTGACCATGGAGGGAGATTGCATCGATTACGCCAGAAAATGCCACAAATGCCAAATCTACGCTGACAAAATTCACGCACCCCCATCGCCTTTACACACCATGAATTCTCCGTGGCCTTTTGCGGCGTGGGGCATGGACGTCATCGGGTAGATCCATCCGAAAGCTTCCAATGGACACCGTTTCATTTTGGTCGCCATAGACTACTTCACTAAATGGGTAGAGGCAGCGTCTTACGCCAACATCACAAGGACTACAGTATGTAAGTTCTTAAAGAAGGAGATTATTTATCGATACGGATTGTCAGAAAGGGTCATCACCGACAACGCTTCCAATCTGAATAACAAAATGATGACGGACGTGTGCACTCAATTCAAGATAACGCACCATAATTCCACAGTCTATCATCCTAAAATGAATGGAGCAGTGGAAGCAGCAAACAAGAACATAAAGAAGATCATAGCAAAGACGACTGATACCTACAGGGATTGGCATGAGAAGTTGCCGTTTGCCCTTTTTGCCTATAGGACATCCATTCGCACATCAACGGGGGCAACACCCTACTCCTTGGTGTATGGTACCGAAGCAGTACTCCTCGTCGAGGTAGAGATCTTGTCTCTCCGGGTCTTAAACGAAGTAAAATTAGAAGAAGCTGAATGGGTGCAGGCCAAAATCGACCAGCTAAATCTCATTGACGAAAAGAGACTAAAGGCCATTTTTCATGGTCAGATGTACCAAAAGCGGATGATGCAGGCATACAACAAAAAGGTGCGCCCGAGAGAATTCAAAGAAGGAGATCTGGTGCTCAAGAAAATCCTCCCTATCTAGAAAGATTCTCGAGGAAAGTGGATGCCCAACTGGGAAGGACCGTACGTCGTAAAAAAGGCCTTCTTAGGAGGAGCTCTGATCCTAACAGAAATGGATGGAGATGAGCTGAAAAACCCTGTAAATTCTGATGCCGTTAAGAAATACTATCTTTGAAAAAAAAGAGAAAAAAGAAAAAGAAAAAATAATAAAAAAAAGAACAAAAATGGAGAGCTCAGGGCGAAAACCCGAAACCGGGCGTCTTGAAGCAAAGGGAGGACCCGAGTTGAAAACCCGTAAAGGGCGGCTCGGGTAAATTGAAAAGTTGAATATCCGAAGAGAAGGGTATCCCCATGAACATCATGAAGAGGAGGCTTCCGGCAAAAAAATTCTACACCGGTTGACAGGATCATGTATCATTCATATCGAAGATAACGAGGGATCTTGTATTTCATACTTAACTTTTCTTTTTTCTCATGTGTGCCATACCTTTCTTTTTTAAGATGTCCCAAGCCCTTAATCATAATAAAACCGTGTTTTTAAGCATCCATTCCTTTCCTTCTTGTTAATTTCAGTCAAATAAGTTAACATAAGCTTATAGTGAAACAAAAGATTTCGGAGCATTACTGTGATCTAACCTTAAAAATGCAGGTGATCAAAGAAAATGATGTTAACTCCGCCCTCTAGTTCCCTGCATAATGGCTGTTGATAGGGAAGGCGAAAAGCTTCAAACAACCGGATAGGATGACCAATGGCGTACGTCCTGTCTATTCAAGGAAAGCATGCGAGATAACAAGAGAGATCTCTTGGGTGAAAACCCAGAAGGGCACCCCTAAAAAAAACTCTCTCTAAAGTGAAAACCCGAAAGGGCACTTTAGAATTCCAAGTCGTAAGTGGAGAAAAAGAAAGGTTGGAATGGTTGAACCTGACAGTGAAGCGGGGTATCGACGCCCGTGAGAAAGGAGAAAGTGAACAACGAGATCGAATAAAGACCAAAACAAGCCCACCAAGATATTGACACTCATGCATCATGAATAGTCAGGCATCACTAGGATTAGGAGCATGTCAATTCATTTGTCATAGCATTTTGTTTTATCTCAGACAGGTATCTGCGGATTCAAAGAGACATCGATGGCCATCGTGGTGTGAATCCCAAATGAGAAGACAGTGTTTTCACATACAAAAGGCATATGTTTCCAAGCTCCAGAGAGAGGTTCTATATAGGAAGAATCCTCCGCTCCGAGGCTTCAGAAGCTGAAAGTTCTATATAGGAAGGACTGACAACTCCAGGGTGAAGACTAGCAGTTCTATATAGGAAGAACTCCCAGTCGAAGGAATTCACCCATGACACACAAGATTATATAGGAAATCATGCTGTGTCGAAAGCGAAGAGTTCTATATAGGAAAAGCTTCGAGCTTCACTGTCTTAGAGTAAAAGGTTCTATATAGGAAGAATCCGTAGCTCCAAGATTTCAGACACCAAAAGTTCTATATAGGAAGGACTGACGGCTCCAGGGTTTGAAGACTAGCAGTTCTATATAGGAGGAACTCCCAGTCGGAAGAATCCATCAGCGGTGTAAAAGGTTTTATATAGGAGAAACCAGCGTTGAAGGCGAAGAGTTCTATATAGGAAGGACTCCTAGCTGTACTGTCTCGAAGTGAAAAGTTCTATATATGAGGGACTCATAACTCGAGGCTTCAGAGTGAAGGGTTCTATATAGGAAGAGCCTGTAGCTCCAAGATCGGAAGGTGACGAAGCTCTATATAGGAAGAACTTACGAGCCTGAAGATTCAGCTAAGGAAGGGCGGAGAGTTCCAAAAGAACACGTGTTTCCAAAGCTACAAACAGGGAAGTCTGATAAAAATGAGTGCTTATGAAATCTTTGCTTTGTTCCCATTCCATGAGAACAAGCAAAGAGGGGCAACTGTAATCACTCATTTTTATCTGGTCTGTAAATACATATTAGTATAATTATTAGTATACTAGTGTTGCATGTATACATTGTATTATATTATATGTTCATTATGTGCATAAGTGTTACTAATATATATAAAATGTGTGGTGTGTATATTATAAACTATGTATGTAGACGTATTAAATACGGTGTATGTGTGTCGCGTATGCATCTATATCTAGTACGAGCGTATTTGTTTTTACGGTTAATTATGTGTATGATTATATGTATGTATACTGGTATGTTATAATTAATGTTTGCATAGGTATATACGTATGTATTGTTGTATGTGTATTGCTGTTAAAATTATAACTAATGTTATTATTATTGGGCTAATATAAGATGAAAATCCAAAAAAAATATATTAAACCAAATAAATAAATTGCAGTCCAAGTCCAATTACAAATCTAATATTATTACAAGGCCCGGTTGGCCCAAACCCAAACCCTATTTAATTACATTTATTTTGTGTGCAGATGACTATGGGCCGTTGGATCAAGATTTGATCCAACGGCCACGATCCAGCCAAGACAAAATATCTGCCAACCGCGTGCACATCACGTCTGGACCGTTTGAGTGCCACGCGCGCGTGCAGTCCACGCGCAGACTCTTTGATATCCCACGCGTGCGTGAGCCCCACGCGCTCTGACCCCTCGACTGCTGAGCCCCACGTAGCACGATCTAGAGCCGTTTCACCAATCGAGGCTTCATCTGGGCCGTTCGTCCCTCAAGCCAGCCCGACCGTTAGATCAGATCTGATCTAACGGCCGAGAACACCTCTGGCCGAAGGCAGAACCCCCACACCGCCACCATGCTGCACCATGCCGATCTTCAACCACAGCGTTCAGACATGTCAAAGAAAGCAAGAAAAGAAATATGTCAGTAATCAGTCCAGATCTGAAAAGGAAGCAAATATTATATTACTTGTACCAAACCAAAGACAGGCATATATGTATGAAAAATCATTTTGTAAAAACAGAGAGCAAAGTTGTAATCGAAAGAGGCAAGAGTTGTAATCGAAACAAGCAAAGTTGTAATCGAAAGAAAAAAATACAAAAAAGTCAGTCCAGTGGTAAATACTCGTCTCCTTTCTTATTTTTTTTGTTGCATGCATACACAAAAAGATAGGCAATAAAATAAAAAAAGGGTAGGAAGTCGTACCATCATCGTCGGTGGGTCTCCCCTCACCAGTGATAAGCCTTTTCGGCTTTCCCAAGCCGAACATGGTGAACTGAAAGGAGTGGGAGACCCCTTTGTGGCTTTGTTTTGGGATGAAAACAAAAAAGAGGGCTTTTTTTTTCTTTTTTTTCGTTTCGTATTTGCTAGATCTAGGACAAATGAAAGCTTTTTCTCTGAATCCAACCTCGGATTCGTGTCGAGGGTAAAAGAAGGGTCATTTTGGTGTATTATTTGGGGGTCGCCGGCGCCGGCTAGCGGCGGCCGACGGCGGAGAATACGGCGGCCGGATTCTGGGTTTATAGGATGAGTTTGAGAGAAAATGAAGAACGAAAGATGTTATAAAATTGAAAAAATGAACAAATGGCCGAAATTTTGGTTCCGGCCTAAAAAAGGGGGTTTTATAGTTGTTATTATTTCGTGAAATGGGTAAATTACGTACTAAATCCCCCCGCGTTTTTGATATTTTCACTTCTGTCTCGTTGCATGGTATATTTACAACTCTGGTCCCCCTTGTATTTCAAAATCTTGCAATCCAGTCCCTAAATTACACCGAATCAGCTTTTTTAAATGGTAAAATTACCCCTTTAACCATTTCGCGTTTTTGAATTTTTCATTTCGGGTCTGCCCCTTGTCCAATTACAGTTTTGATCCTCCTAGGTTCTGTCTATTTTTCATTTTCTTCCTTAAATTACATATTATTGTTCTTTAATTTCTGCCACTAATGTTTATTTCTTTTCATTTTAGTCCTGTTTCCATGTAAATATTCATGTTCGTATTATAATCGTATATGTTAATGTAGTTTTTTGTCTTATTATATATCCTTCGTATATGCCTTGTATTTTTATGTTTACATGTATATGTGTGTTAAGTTTATAATGATTATGTATCTTTTCGTTCGGTTATTCGTATTAAGCATGTTATGTTCTAGTTGACTCGTACACGACATGTTTTGTATTTTTGTATGTGTGTATGTTCTCTTGGCTTTTTAGGTTACATGTTAGTATATTTTCTTTTTTATATATAATATATTGTTCTATATATGTTGAAATGTGTTTTATTTCTAACATGTATGTCTCCTCGAAGTATATGCTTTTGTCCATACATATATTTATTCGTGCCTAAGTGGCCGGTGGCGACTCCATTTTTTTTAAAATGCGGTTTTTTAAAACCCTACGGAATAAATATTTTATATCCAAAAAATCACAAACACTTTTCAAACAACCTCGAAAATCAACCACGTTTTTTAGCGATGAAAAAAAGGGACATCGCTACAACAAGGCAAGGATAAAAGGATATGTTGATTTGCTCACAAATTGTGGCTCTTTACGTATTGGCAAAGCATGTTCATTGGGACCAATTTTGATTTTTGCTTCTTGTATACTTGCCAAAACACAGCTGTTTTTTGTTGAAAACAACACACTATATTTCCCCTGTTAAATGCAAAGCTTTAAAACAACTGGACGAGCCGCAAGTTCATTTCCTACTGCAATAGCAAGAAAAAAAGCAGCATCTCTTTTTTCCTAAGTATGATAATTGGATCAAATGTGTTTTAGTAGGATGTGTAACAAGTTGATTATGTGTGTTTTTTGGTTATACTCTCTGCATAAGGCAACATGGAAAGCTTCTATTGCTACCAGGTGTTTTTTTTTTCCTCTCTCGTTTAACTTCGGTGCTGCATACTTCATTATAACATGTTTATGTTTCTGTAGGTTTGGTCAAAGGATAGAATTTCCTTTTAGATCATAGGTGTTTTGATATGGTTACTGTTTCTTTAGAACACTTTCCCCTGTTTCAGTTTGGGGGGTTTTGGCATTTTACTTTCTGGTTTTTGCTTGACAACATTGACAGAAATGGTCTGTTTGCAAAATATATTTAACTCAGGGTTTGGTGAGCTACTTCATTCTGTCTTATTTAGATCATTTGATTGTAGTTATTAGTCGGTTTAGTTGTCTTTAATGTGAGGCTTCCTTTTTCTGCATTAGCGTAGCTCAGAATAAATTGCTTCTTAATCCTAAATTAGTTGGGCAGAAATAAAACCTTCCATTCCACCTTTATGATGTGACATTAAATGGAAGTTTCTTATATATCAATCATTTTAACATACTTCAACTCATAACCTTTCGAGAACTCTGATTTTCTAGATATAATGCCAATCTTACAGTTTCTGGGAAGGTTTTTATTGCTGGCTTCCTGACTCTGAAGTTGTACATGACAGGACGGCGCCAAAATTCGGATAATAAAATTTTTGCTTTGTTTTTTGCAGGGTGGAATACCTTATTATTCCTCTGGGTGTTTTCAAAGGAAGAAGAAAAAATTGCTCAAATTCCTCAAAGAATGTATGCATTCCTGATGCAAGTATGGCACGTTTGGAGAGGGAGAGAGATCCATTGATATCTGTTAGCCAGCAGAGAATGATTCAACAACTTGCGACAGTTCATGCAATGTAGTAGTAACCAGTGCTGTTGAAAAGACGAGTATCTCAACACAAAGAGTTAGAGATAACAAGGTCTCTTCTTTCGAGAAGACAAATGGGGGAATAAAAGCAAATTTGGAGGAGCATGATGGCAAAATTGACACCAAATACTTGTCGAGAATTGCAACAAGCAGCATAAAGGTTTATCCAGACATGAAATCCAGTAGTTCTCTGGTAATATGTTCTTCTGTCAATGGATGTTAAAAATTGTCAAGTTCATGTTGTTGTAGTTGATTTCTTCTTGCCATTGTTTGCTAATCAACCCTACAATTAGCTAGAGTGTTACTTATTTAGTGACATAATGATGTCAACAAGAAATTTAACACATTCCAATACAAGAGAATAAGAATCTAGTTCTCTTCCTAGTCTGTCAATCAATGTAGTGCATTTTATGTTTGCAAAATGCTTATAGATCTACACATTCTCTGATTCTATCTAGTTTTTAGTTTGGGAAGAATGTTGTTGGTTCTCTTTTTTAATTTTCTGCCGTTAAAATTTATAGGTTCATTTGTGTAAATTCTAATCTTTTGAAATTTCATAGGCGCAAAGTAAAATAAGTCAAATCCCATGCAATCATGGATTGCTGTTGCGTATCTGTTTCTATCTCTTCAATGGGAAAGGATTAATAATGTCTAGCCCTTCATCCTTAAATTTCAATTTGAACCGTTTTGTTTATCTGTTTGTGCATTTGTGAGGTGGGGAGTATGGGGTTTTGTTGAAAGAAGTGTAAATATTTTAACATATTTCAGTTGATTTGTTTATGTTATTATAAGCTTGTTGCTGTTGTTTATTAGGCGAAACTTGAAAAGACAAACTCCTTCCCATAAATGTTGACTTTGCCTTTATTTTGCAGGAGGATAGCAAATTTCCAGATTGTAGATTAGATACAGAATTCATGTAACACCCCTTAAATTTTCCAACTTTAAAACCCTAGATGTTGGTAAATTAGGTTAAAAATCCTAAATTAATTTTGGGAATTTGAATTTGGAACCTAATTTTTGCTAAAGGGTTAAATTGATTTAATTAAAAATTGTTTGGCTTAATTCAGATTTATGGGTCATCTTGTAAATTGGGTAAAGTTTGGGTGCTATTCTAGAAACCCTTAAATAGATGGATGGCCTATTGTGTAATTTACCCTTTGAGTATATATTTAAACCTACAACAGCCCTAAAACGTAAAACGTTTTATTTCATATTCCATTCATCTGCAGTCGCACTTTCTTTTCTCTCTCAATCTGTTCGACCTTTGCTTTTCTTTTTTTAAATTTAATTCGAATAAACCCTGGTAAGTCTCTAGCATCGCACAACCATAACTATTATTTTTCTTCTGTCTCGTGGTTGACATCGACTTTGAAGAAGACAAATTGCCACTTCTTTCGCCTATTCGATCTGACTGTTCACGTACTATGAGATCGATACGTGAGTATTATTTTAGTTTAGTATTTTTAGCTTAGTGGCATAGGGATAAATTTTTAATGTTGAGTTTGATATCGTAGGTTCCGAATCAGCTAGACCCAGTGCTGGATCTGAACGTAAGAGGCGTTCTTCGCGACATTAAAGCTATTGCTGTTTGAAGTGTGTTTTCTTACAGTGCTATACAAAAATAATTTTTATATGGTTTTATATCTTGCTTGATTATGATCTGCATTATGACTTGTATGGTTGACATTATATGCATACGATTTTAGAATGTGTTTTAATTATGTTTTATGAAATATTTGATTTACAAAATATCGAAATTTACAGAAACCAGGATTTATGGATTATGAGTTATGGACTATGATTTATGGATTTATGGATTTATGATGTATGATTATGAAATATCGAATTTATGGAACTATGTTTATGAATTTGAGTTTTAAACATCATACATATATGAGCATGGGTTGGGATTTATACGAAGGAAGTTCAGTGGTTTCACCCTTCGGGCTGAATTCCACTTCGAATCAGTGGTTCCACCCTTCGGGCTGGATTCCACTTCAGATTGGCGGGTTGTAGTGAGGAGTTCTGGGGAACTTTCCTCTTGGCGGTTGTAGTTGAGTGCATTGCATTACGCTTGTGATATTGTACTATTGTTTTATGTTTTAAAAAAACTTGAGAAAATACTACTTTGTTTTACGACTATGGTTTTCTTGCACTTTAGAGAGACACTAAGCTCTTTAGCTTACTCCCCCATAGTTTCCTCTTACAGATATTTTTGGACTTTAGGCGACCTGGTACTTGGAAGATCTCACATTTTATCCGGTTATTTTATTGTTCAGTACGAAACTATTTTTAGTTATTCAGATTATTATTTTGAGACATTGACATTGATGTAATTTTAAACTTTAAGACTAATTATGTTTTGGGATTATTTTTGGTATTCATTTATTGTGGTTTTATTTTAGAGATTTTATTTAAATATTCGAATATTAATTATGATATTTGTATTTTTTTATTATGAGATACTTATTAAATTACAGTTATATATTTATTCTTTTTAAATTAAAGTATAATTTTAAATTTGGTTTTTTTGAGGAAAAAAGTTTTTAAACATGACTTCCTAGATTTGACTTATTTTTTCTGAGCCGGATTTAGGGGTTACAATTCAAACCTTGCCTTCAAGCTAGTGAAACCAATATCCAGTCATTCAAAGTTAAGAAAGAGGAAATATATGTACAAGAAGATCATCCATCTTTAAAGGATCGCCCTACTCGAAAGCCAGAGGCAGTTATTGTGGGGACAATCGAGGGAGAGCCTGCTAAAATCAGGGAGTCCAGGGATGATGGATATGCTGATGTAAATACTTATTCAGAGAGATATCAGCTGTTGGCTGTTGAAGCATGAGAAACGCCCATACATGGATCTTACATAAACAGTTCCAGAAATGTCTACTGATGCAATTGAAAGAATGCCATGGAGTGAAGTTAGAAGTGTTTCCATGGGTGAAGTGATAATAAAAGGCTGAAGACAGGTTTCAGTGGACTATACCCATATAACAGCGCTAGAGTTGAAGGTTGTTTTAGTGATAGTTCTGCATCAGATAGACACGGTCTGTGTTCGAGCTCTTCTGTTGAAGAGAAGAGACGTGACATTGCTTACGATGAGAAAGTTATCCCGGAGGAGATGGGAAGTAGTGAAAGGTTCTTTCCTGTGGTTTTGCATTGTGCGAGGCAATTTCTGCCGATTAAGGATGAGGGCCGAGTTGTCGATGCCTCCCCCAATCTTGAGCTTGCGTTGGGGGCTGAGACGAGACAACCAAACAACGGGATCCTGCCCTTCTTTGTTGGAACAGCACAAAGGTAAGAGCAATCGAAGAGGTGGATAATGTATCTGCCTCCCTCTCCCTTTCCCTCTCGTTCCCATTTGCAGAAACGGAACGGAATGCAACTTCTGTTCGGGAAAGCAATCATGTGAATACTTCCCTGTTATTGTTTGGGGGATTCCATGACAAATAGTGTGATCGTGGGCCTAGGTCTGTTTATATATATGACATGAATGTTGTAAAACTGTATACCAGGTCAGTAGCTCATATAAACTTCCATGGGGGCATTGTAGGAGAAACCCACATTCTATCGGTTCATAACCCATATATATTATAGAACTTAGCAATAACTTGTCTCGTTTGTTGGGTGCATAGACATAGTCACGGCTGCTTGTATATAAAAGCCGGCTTAAACACATCACAGATTTACAAGCTCTTTGTTTACTAATAATATATATTATAATGGTTTTTAGGCCTGTATTATTGTTGGCCGATTGAGTTTAGTTTGGTGGTTTAATACTTTTTGATACATGGGTATGAAGATATTTGAGTATCATAGATATCGATCAAACTGTCTATTAAAACAATATTGGGGGTGGTGGGATTAGGCTACCTATGATATTTATTAGTTGGTCAAACAGGTTCGTGAAAAAAATGATTATAAGGTGTAATAACTTATTTTAAAATTACATTTTCATATTTGGTTTGAGAGAATTTTCTTTAAATGTAATACTCAACTGCAACACTTTTTCCTCAAATGATGATCTTACACAATTCCTTCCTCTTTGAAGAATATTTTTTTGCTTTGATTTATAAGATATTTCTCATATAAATGAATGAAAAGTTGTGGGAATCAATCGAAGGACCCCTGGGTAGGTGCAACTATTAGCCACCAAGTCAAGCTTAAAAGTTTGAAACAATCCGACTAAAATTATATTTAAGTTAAACTGGAACTGGAACACTATCTAAAATAAAATGGAGGAGAATAAGATCCATTAGGACTTGACCACAAGACCATTATATAAAAAGTCTTAATACTTAATCACTAAGCTAACCTGGAAAGCTAAAAAAACTCCGCTAAACCTTATATTTAACTTAGGGTTTAAATTTGATACACAGGCTTGTGTAAACCTGCCTATTTCTACTATAAATCAAAATTAAACTTAAACCTTAAAGAACTAAACCATAAACTCTAAATTCTAAACACTAACCTTAAATTCTAAACTCTACAACTCAAACCTTTAAACTCTAAACCCTAAACTAAACCCCTAAGCCCTAAAACTAAAAGGTTTGTATAAATTTTACACAGACTGTGTATTGAAGTTTTTCTCTTTAACTTAATCTACGTCACCACCTCAAAATTATATCCGAGGATTTGACCGATCTTCTTTTCATCCTATATCGGAGAGTTTGACAAAGCAAATCAGGTGGATATTTCGACTGAATTCTTAAGTGATCGCTGCTGGAAAGCTCAGGCTCCAGGCCTCGTACATTAAGCTAAATTTGATGGTACAAAGGGTATTCAGTCGAATACTGGCGGCCTCAAGTTTTCAGCAGTGTCATTTTAGGCATACTCGGTTGCTCCACTGATGATTCTTAGACAGCTGATCTGCCTTGTTCTATTCTCCAGCTTGTTAACGTGGAGTGGAGAGCCCTTAGGTCTGGGCGTCATTTGTTTCAGTCTTGTTTTGTGTTGCATTTTATTTGATTAATGAAATTACGTTTTATTCTAAAAAAAATTCTAGGAAGATTAATAAGAACAAATGATCTTTGTCCAATAATTAAAACCATACAAATGCATCATCCAGGTTCATCTAATCTCCCCCATCATCACTGGTATTCAAAGTATTAACTAACAAGTATATATAGGAGTTTGAAATAATTTTGAGGTGGTGACACGGTTTAAGTTAAAAATACTCCTTTCGGCCCTCAAAACTTGTCTCTTATTGATTTTTCACGTAGTTTTATAAAGAAAAAATTTGTGTAAGAGATATGTTGTAAAATAATTAAAATGACAATTTCATCCTTGAAAGATCAAAGTTTGTTTTGTTGAAAAACTAAAAAGATGGTAGAAAAATAAATGTGCATAGTAAAAATTGTTAAATTTTTTCACGAGACAATTTTAAAACACAAAAAAAAAACAAATTTTATGTACCGAAAGAGTATAAGTTTTGATAGAATATTTTTAACTTTTTAGGTTAGCTTAATTGTTAAGCATTAGACCCTACCATAGTGGTTATGTGTCCTAGTTCCAATGAATCTTATTTTCCTTCATTTTATTCCAAATGTAGTTTCAGTTTAACTTAACCAATACTTTTTACGAGAAGAGAGAAAATAACGGAAAATTAAAGAAAAAAGTTTACGTTAGCATCATGTTAATTTTTTAACGGATGTTTTTGCAAATAAAAATAATAATAACAATTCGATTATCAAAATAAAAAAAGACAATAATTATATGACCTTTAATTTATTTAATAAATTGTCACAAATAATAAATCAAACAAAATATTGTAACATTCCCAATAATGAGATCAACATTTAAGCAAGAAAAAAAGTGAATTGTGGTGACACAATTAATTTACGTGTTTTCTTACCAGAATTAGAAACAGAATTAATTAAATAAATTGTCTAACATTTTCATTTACAAATCCTGTAATTCGTAAAAGAAAAAATATACGGAAAATTAGGTGAATCAGGAAACTAACAATAAAATACATCGTAGTAATGTATTCAATTTCCTGATAAGTTTCTCGTACCAAAATAAAAGAAATTAATAATACAATCAGTCGATAAATTGACTTAGTTTTATTATTCTCTCACTAAAATTCAACCTGCCCAGTAACTTATCAAGTTTGGTGATTTTGGAGTAAAAGTTTCTTGGGTAAATATCACTCAATTATTATCACGTGTTTATTTTGATGACTTAAATATTTTTAACAAAAATATTATTTTTTATATACTGATGTGATTTGTTAGGCATAAACCAAAGACACAAGAATTGAATTTGAAACAAGCCACAAAGACTGAAATAGAAAATCAACTTTTCATTCATTTCTCGCTACGGTTTCAGAGAAACAAGACTCTTTTATACATGAAATTATAGCAGTTACAACAGAATGACTACCAGACTAACAGTTTAACAACATAAACTGCCATTTAGTTTAACATTCACCCTACTTTCTTTGCTCTGGAAATACTTCTTGAAGAGAGACTACCGAAAGCTTCCTTCTAAGCAACTCAAATCTGCTAATTGCTAGAGGTTTAGTGAACACATCAACTAGTTGGTTATCCGCTGGTATGTAATTGACCTGAAGTCGTTGTTTTGTCACCTTTTTCTCTCACATAATGCAAATCAACCTCAAAATGTTTGGTTTTTGCATGCAAGACTGCAATATTCAGCCTTTACGGTTGACCTAGCGACCGCACGCTTCTTCTTCGAGCTCCAGGTGAGAAGATGATTTTCATTGAACACGAAATGGGCTGAAATTTACTTTTTGTCATCAATATCCCTTCCCCAATCTGCATTAGAATATACTGTGAGATGTGCTCTTCTATAAATGCCTCCAGATACTTGGCTAGGAAACAATAAACCATAATCTGTTGTGCCCCTTAAATATCTTAAAATACGTTTGACAGCCAACCAATGTTTAGTTGTACGATTTTGTAGGAGCTGAGAAGTCTTGTTGAAAGCAAACGAGATATCTGGCCTCGTATGAGATATGTATTGCAATGCTCCAACCGTGCTTCGATAGAGTTGAACATTATCTAGTGGAATGCCATTATATTTAGTGAGCTTAAGGTTTAAAGTTTAGAGGTTTAAGTGTAGTAGTTTCAAACTTAGGGGCTATTGATAGAACTTTGGGTTAAAATTTAGGGTTTATAGATTAAAACGTAAATCCTTACCCATATTACCCTAAAATCTAACCCTAAACCCTAAATTCTAACCATATAAACCCTAAATTCTAACTACAAACCATAAATTCTAAACCCTATACACTAAAACCCCTAAACTCTAAATTATAACCTTAAACCTTAAAATTGAGGCACTTGTGAGAACAAAAAAATTTCACTACCTGTATAGAGGATAATAATCCATATATATATATATATATGAAAAAAGAATGGTTTATCATCTATCTACTCTCATTCGATCGTGTATATATAAATTAACTTTATGCATCGGCATATGGGCATATTCGTAAATGAAAACTTGGTTCGAGTTTCAAAAACTAACCTGTAGTATCATCTATTTTCCTGGCAAGGAATTTTCACCTAATTACTTACTTCATTAATTTCTCTCTCTAGATCTCCCATGGCTTCCAGTTTCGCTCCCGTTTCCATCTCAGTTATTTCATTTTTAATCTACCTTTTTTCTTCATTAATTTTCATTTTAGGTTGTAACTAACTTCTGTTCATATTAGTTTAAATTCAGATATTTTTCCATTGAAAAACAGCTTGAAAATCTGAATTATTAATTGCTGCTCTTTCTTCTTCTACTTTTCTTGTGCATGTTTTCATCTGATTATCGTTTGAAGAATAATTACATACTCAATATTTTCTGTTGATGAAGTGATTAAGAAAAGTAAATGCTTGAAAACATACTAATTGTTTCATATAAACGTTAAATCAGACATTTTCACTTCTATGAGGGTAGGCTTTTTTGTTAATTATTTAAATGAAATGTTTTCCTTTCTGTAAAGCACTATTTTATGCAAGTAGTAATCCGAATTCATTGAGTTGATGTTGTTGGATAAAGATCAAGGTTATTATCCCAACTTTCAAAAAATAGATAACAAATTTTCGCTATGTCAGAGGAAGGGGAAATGCCAGATGTATATATATGCTAATTGTTGGAAAACCGGCAGCTTCCTTTAGGAAAGTTTTGACTTTTTGTAATTCTTTGATAAAGGGAATTAGTTATGAAAATCCCTAGATAAGGGAATCTGGTTTAGGGGTAGAATCTTTGCCTAATTTATTACTAATCTATTCACAATTAATGTACCATGTATATATATACATACACCTTTGTGCATAATAAGAATATATGAACTGAAAATTTACCCACTTTTTTTGTCATGGTATCAGAGTCTAGTTTTCTTCTTTTCCTTACAATTTTTTTTCTCTTTTTGTTCTCTTTTACTTTGTTTTCTGAAGACAAAATAGAGTATTTTTAGTCCAGCCTTCATTGTTGTTTTTTTACTGTTGGCCTTCATTGCCAACGTTCTGTTCTTCGTCGCCCTTCACTGCTAGAAATCTCTCCATAATCAGTCATGCCTGGCACTGAAATCAACATCTCTTTGCAATCTGATGAGTGGATTGCAAAACCCCACCTTCATGCCGTCGAATTGCAGAATATACACCAATCCTACAGACTCAATGGCTAAAACTATTTGAAATGGTCTTAGCTGGGCTGTACATATATAAAAGGCAAAGGAAAAATTCACCATCTTCTCAGTACATGACCATAAACTGATGAATCAAATTTTGATGCCTGGGATGAAAAGGACTCCATGGTTATGTCTTGGTTATGGAGTTCAATGACACCAGAGATTAGTGATATGTGCATGTTTCTCACCTCTGCAAAGGATATTTGGGATGCTCTCCATCAAACGTACTCCAAGGCTAATGATGCTGCTCGGGTGTATGAAGTCAAGGTGAAGACCGTTGCTGCAAAACAGGGCAACAAAACAGTAACGATGTGTGCCAATATGCTGGAAAACCTATGGAAAGAACCCGATCATTATCGGGTTCTTAAAACGAAGTGTCCTAATGATTCTATGATATTGAAAAAATTTATTGAGAAAGACCGAATTTATAATTTTTTGGTAGTACTAAATGCAAAATTTGATCAGGTCTGAATTCAGATCCTCGGTAAAGAGGATGTCCCACCACTTAATAAAATTATCGCCATGATTCGGGATGAAGAGAGTCGAAGAGGCATCATGCTTGCACCTTTGCTAACTGAAGGATCAACAATGGTTGCACAAGAGGGCACTAACTGAAATAGAACCAAAGATGGATCTTCAAGTGACCCTCGAGACTATCTTTGGTGCACCTATTGTAAGAAGCCAAGACGCACCAAAGATTGCTGCTGGAAATTGCATGGAAAACCTCCTACCTCAAGCCGAGAATGGGGCCAAAAGGGTGATCAAAAAATCTAGCAGCACGCTCACCAAGCCTCTGTATCACAACCAGTTGGAGAGACTAACCCCAACCAATTTAACAAGGCAGAGATAGAAAAGCTTCGGAATCTGATGGGGTTATTGGAATAGCCCAGTGGCTCTTGTTCATTAACACTCTCTGGTAAGCCTCTTTCTTATGGATTACATGCCTCAGATCGATTTATCCTAGACAATTGGACGGTTGACTTAGGAGCCACAGACCACATGACACATTCCTCGATCTTCTTTACTGCCTACTCACCTTGTCCCAGCAATAGAAAAATTGTTGTTGCTAATGGCTCAGTTACCACAGTGGCCGGTGTTGGACATGTTCAGTTGAGTCCAACCTTGTTGTTGAAGGACGTACTTCATGTTTGGAAGTTGTCAGCTAGTCTCCTGTCTATTCATAAAGCAACCCATGACTTGAATTGTAATGTCTTGTTTTATCCCTCTCATTGTGTATTTCAGGATCAGGTTTCGTGGAAGAGGATTGGAGTTGCCAAGGAAAAAGGCGGTCTCTACTATCTCGATGCGTCAACCATACATGTGCCAACTGTCAAGCAGGTTTTCTTAGAGTCTTGTTTCTCTGTTTCAAATAATGATATCATTTGGCGTCAACATTTTGGTTTTGGTCATCCTTCGTTTACCATTTTAAAGACAATGTTCACCTCTTTGTTTAAGAATATTAATGTCGATGAATGTGATGTTTGTGAATTTGCCAAACTTAAAAGGGTCCATTTTCCAATAAGTAACAACATAAGTTCTTTGCCTTTTTATTTGATTCACTCTTGTAACAACGGTCCCGTCCTGCGGTGGTACTAGACGTGTTTTTACAAAAAGTATTTGAGATAGAATGGAGTCGCCACCAATCTTTTTAATTTAGGTGAGATTTGATCACCTAAAAACCCGGTTATTTTAATAAAACTTGTTTTTGTCATTTTATTAAAACAACGAGTTTTGGTCTATGAAACCATAAAATAGGTTCGGGAGTCAGTTACGTGTGGGGAAGGATGAGCACCCCACAACGCCAAAAATTGGTGCCTAGTTGATTACATATTGTCTAGATGATGAAAATTAAGAATTCGAATTTAATTTAAAATTTGTGATCCCTTAAAATATTTAAAATAATGTTTCTTGTATAAAAAGGAATTTACACCCCTACACCTAGGGCATAATTTCTGTTAGATTCCTGAATAAAGGGGGCCTGTTTTGAGAATTATAATTTAGAATTAAAAATGGTATTTTGCGATAGAATAGCGGAAAGCGGCACCCTTTACGTTCGAGGTACGTTTTTCACGAGAATCCCTAATAAAAGTATTATCTCATATTTTAAGTATTTAATTATGAAAACCAAATATGAATGCAAATATATGTAAATATGTATATATACATAATGTAAATATAGAAAATAATTAACAATCATATACGTGAAAACTTTAAATATAGATGAATATACGTGTATAACGAAATTACATATATTGTAATTTACATTTGTATCGTACTTTATATATATATTATGATTAAATATAATACTATATATATATATATAGTTTACATATATATCATACTTTACATACATATATATAGAAAAATTCTATACGTATGAAATTACTTACCTTACTTCACATATATATTATGATGCTATACATATTTAATTTACAAATATATGTATACACGTATAAAAAAATCAATAAACTTTACATATATAATATGATTAAATATAATACTATATATGCATAGTTTACATATATATCATACTTTACATACATTTTACACGTTAGATATACATTTTGGGAAATTTTACTTGTATATGCTATTAGATACTATATTAAAATAATATACATAATAATAACACATGTATAAATTAATAAATGGCAAAAAATAGTGACCAAAATGAAAGAAAGCAAGAAATGAATAGCGAAATGCAAAGGATACGAAAAAGGAATTACCACGCATGCAATTTTCCCATTCATCAGAAAGCGTGGATCCTCCCTCCCGGGTCGAGTCTACGCGTGGGTTACATAGCCCCAAAACAGCGTCGTTTTGCCTGCCAATAAATACCTATTTTTTGTCCAAGAGCCCATTTTGTATCAGATAACATAAAAATGACAAAATCTCTCTCAACTCTCCTTCCCTCTCTTGGCCGAAGTTCGATTGCTGCCCGTGGGCCGCCGTTCGCCGGCGGCAAAGAACTACCGCGAATAGTGGTTAGAGTTTATGCCAAAGACCGGTTTGGTTTGATTTTAGTTCATAAAACCGAATTTTAGGTAGGTTCTTCCTAAATCACTCATAACTCCTTAGATCTAAGGTAAACTGAAAGGTTTTATATATTTTTTTACCTTTTGTGTTCATTTTTTGGACTGTTCGATCTCTTCCCTTACTTATTTCTTTATTTTTTGATTCCATTTATTTTCTGTCCCCCGAATCCTCCTTTTATTTCTGTAGGTCGAACCCCTTTTATAGGGATTATGATTTGGGTGAGGTGGAAAGCGAGGACATATGGAGGCTTAGGGAGATCAGTTTTGGGAGGAGGTAGCAGAAAGGATGAAGATGAAGGCTTAAAAAGATGGGTAGGGCGGTGGTAGCAGAAAAGAGTAATCATTTTTTAGGGTTTAATAGTCGGTTTAATTTGTGGCTGTCGGCAGTGAATGAGAGCCAGTGGTGGGGGTGGCTGGGTTGGTATGGAGGGAAACTGCTAAAGACTAAGATTAGAGTTAGGGTATGTAATAGGTTATGGAAAATGGGGCTATGGGTTTTTATTTGGGTTGTATAATATATATGCAATGGGCTTTTAGGCCCTGATAAAATGGGTTACTACAGCTGCCCCTCTTTGCGCATTGCTGTGTAACAGGAATATGGCAAAGACAAAAAAGTACCCATTTTTTTCGGTCGGTTAGGATTACTTTCTTTGGCCACCGCTTCTTCTCTGGGCTTCTCTTGATCTTCAAAATCTTCAAAATAGAGGATCCGTTGGGGAAGAAAAAAAATCTGAGGTAATCCGTTGGAGAAGACAAAATAAGCTTGGCTTGCTACAACACTGACAACGTTGCAATGCCTGGAGAAATTTGACCTAGCTACAACACTGACGAAGAGGCAAGGTTTGCAAAACTTGATCCAGCTGCCACACTGACGAAGAAACATGATTGAAGGATGAAGGTTCTGATGTTTGATCCAGCTGCAACACTGACGAAGAGACAAGACCTGGCATTTTTTTCTCTTTTCTTTTTTCCCTTTATTTCTTTTTTTTCTTTTCTTCTTTTTTGCTTTTTTTTCCTTTATTTTATTTTATTTTTTTTCAAAGGATGATTTATCTACTCTGCTCAATCTTGGAGAAGTGGAATCTATAAATTGGGGCATTCTTCTCCACCACTGACAGGGAGGTAAAATCTGAAAGAAGTTGATATGCTACAACACTGACGAAGTGGCATGATCTGGAGAAGAAAGTTTGATCCACTACAACTCTGACAAAGTGACATGATCTGGAGAAAAAAGTTTGATCCGCTACAAGTCTGACGAAGTGGCATGATCTGGAGAAAAAAGTTTGATCCGCTACAACTCTGACGAAGTGGCATGATCTGGAGAAGAAAGTTTGATCTGCTACAACTCTGACAAATGGCATGATTTGAAGAGGAAAGTTTAATCCGCTACAACTCTGACGAAGTGGCATGATCTGGAGAAGAAAGTTTGATCCGCTACAACTCTGACGAAGTGGCATGATCTGGAGAGGAAAGTTTGATCCGCTACAACTCTGACGAAATGGCATGATCTGGAGAGGAAAGTTTGATCCTTTACAACTCTGACGAAGTGGCATGATCTGGAGAGGAAAGTTTGATCCGCTATAATTCTGACAAAGTGGCATGATCTGGAGAAGAAAGTTTGATCTGCTACAACTCCAACGAAGTGGCATTATCTGGAGAATAAAGTTTTATCTGCTACAACTCTGACGAAGTGGCATGATCTGGAGAAGAAAGTTTGATCCACTACAACTTTGACGAAGTGGCATGATCTAAAGTGGAAAGTTTGATCCTCTACAACTCTGACAAAGTGGCATGATCTGGAGAAGAAAGTTTGATCCTCTACAACTCTGACAAAGTGGCATGATCTGGAGAAGAAAGTTTGATCTGCTATAACTCTGACGAAGTGACATGATCTGAAGAGAGCTTTAGTTTTCTCTTCTTTTTTTGTTTTGTTTTTTCTATTTTGGGAATCTTTTTTATTTTGTTTTTTAATAACCCATATGTGTAGAGAAAATCTGAGGAAAATATTCGGTCTAATCGCACCATTAATGGAGAAACTAGACATAGACAAAAATCTGACCTGTTGCATCATCAACGCAAATCGAGATCTAAAAAAATGTGGGATCTGCTACATCATGGCAGGGAATCATGACTTCCCTTGGTTTTGTCTATCTTGTCTTCTCTTCTAAAAGAGCCTAGAACTATCTAATTGTTCTACTGTTCTGCTTCTTTGGGGTAAATAAACTAGATGATTCATTTTATTGCATCCTCAAGGAGACATGATCTATTTGTTGTGTTTATTCCGCAGCAATTTCAGGGAGACGAACTTTATGGTCGCGCTCATTCCACTACAAATTCAGGGAGATGAAATTGTTCTCTATGCTCATTCCACTGCAAATTTAGAGAGATAAAATTACTGTCTATTCTAATTCCACTGTAAATTTAAGGAGATAAAATTGTTTTCGTGCTCATTCTGTTGTAAATTTAGGGAGATAAAATTGTTGTCTGTACTCATTCCGCTGCAAATTCAAGGAGATGGAATTGTTATCGTGTTTATTCTGCCGTAAATTTAAGGAGATGAAATTGTTGCGCTCATTCCGCTGCAAATTTAAGGAGATGAAATTATTGTACTCATTCCACTACAAATTCAGGGAGATGAAATTGTTTTCGTGCTCATTCCACTGCAAATCCAGGGAGATGAAATTATTGTCGTGCTCATTCCACTACAAATTTAGGGAGATGAAATTGATATCTGTTCTCATTCCACTGCAAATTTAGGGAGATGAAATTGCTGTTTGTGCTCATTCCACTGCAACTTCAGGGAGATAAAATTGTTGTGCTAATCTGTTCTACCACTCTTGGAGAGACATAATCTGTAAAACTTTTTGTAGACACATTCAAGATGCTATGATTAGCATGCGTTAAATGATCCTAGCTTAAACATGTCTAAAGAATGCGTGAATGATTCTAGCATGAATGCAAAATTCCATCCGAGAATGTTTTTTAGTTTCGAGATCGGCTTGAGCATCTGTATTCGTTCTTAAACTGGCATCATCGATTGCTCGAACTCTGTTTGAGTCATTGGTCTTTCTTCTTTTCAAGTCTGATCAGATTGTAAGAAAACTATTTGCCCTACATTTTGTCCAGATAATATCTCATTTTCTCTTGAACTGTTTACCCCTAGGAATGTCCATTTTTCAATCAAGACTACCTTTGGTCCCTGTATTTTTAGGAATCTTTCAAAAGCAATATAGAGAGACCTTTTTGTATTTGTTAGCTTACTGATCATTATGTCAATTTATAATACTTGTGTGAACAAGGATATAAAATGAAAGAAAGAATTTATTGAAAATAAAGTTCATGACAATTAGTGGCAAACATTGAAAGAGAATAAAGCAAAAAGACAAAATTAGGTGCCCCAGATATCTGGCTGACGAGCTTTGCTGAACTAGCTTGCTGAGAACTCTCATGTGTCTAGGAGACCTTGAGTGCTTTGTTGATACCTCAACACGCAGAACCCATTTCCTTCCATGAGGTTTTCGAAAGAACTGATCATCTCATGCCTTTTCCTTTTTTATCAAAATTTGATATGCCCTCTTTTTTTAAGCAAAATATTTCTTGACCGGATCTGAGTTCACAAGGCTAGGCAGATCTTTACCATCCATTTTGGCCAAAATCAAGGCTCCACTTGAAAAGGCTTTTTTCACAACGTATGGGCCTTCCCAATTCGGCATCCATTTTCTCTGAGAATCTTTTTGAATTGGTAGGATCTTTTTCGATACTATGTCCCTTCCTAGAATTCTCTTGGGTGAACCTTCTTATTATAGGCTCGTATCAGCCTTTTTGGTACATTTGACCAATCCAGATGGCTTTCAGTCTTTTCTCTTCAATCAAAGCAAGTTGGTCATGTTTGGTTTGAATCCATTCTGTTTCATCCAGTTTGAATTCTACCAAAATTTTGAGGGAAGGAATCTCGACCCCGATGGGTAGTACCGCCTTCTTCCCATAAACCAGGGGAAAAAGGGGTACCCCAGTAGCGGTTCTGACCGATGTGTGAATAGCATATAGAGAAAATAGTAGTATCTCAACCAATCTTTACAAGTTTCTACCATCTTTCCAATAATCTTCTTGATATTCTCGTTGGCCACTTCCATTGCTCCATTCATTTGAGGAGGGCATGGTGAGGAATTGTGATGTTGTATCTTGAACTATTTGCACACTTTTTTATGGCTTATTGTTCAAATTCTATGCATGATGCATATAATACTTTTTGGCATCCCATATCGACATATGATTTCTTTTTTTAAGAATCTGCATAATGTTGATTTGGTGATATTAAGTGGCTACTTCTACCTACTTGGTGAAGTAATCAATGCCTACAAAGATAAACTGATGCCCATTGGAAAACTTCGATGATATTGGGCCGATGACATCCATGCCCCACAGAGAAAATGACCATGGGGCGTTCATGACATGTAGTGCTTGATCTTTTTAAAAGCTTCCCGACATTCATCATTCAATCCCCTGGGTCATGTTCTTCATGAGTTCGTGGGGGTGCTAGATCCTGAATGGCTTTGACCTTATCTAGATCAACTTCAATGCCTCTTTCACTGACTATGAAATCCAACAACTTCCCTGATGCAACCCTAAAGGTGTATTTGGCCAGATTCAGTTTTAACTGGTATTTATTTAGCCTCAAGAACAATTTCCTCAAGATCGCGACATGCTCTTATTCTGTTTGGGACTTGGCAATCATTTCATCGACATGCACTTCAATTTTTTTGTGCATCATATCATGGAATAGAGCGATCATGGCTCGTTGGTATGTTGCCCTTGTATTTAAGTCCAAAGGGCATTTCCTTGTAACAAAAGGTTCCTTACAATGACACATACATAGTCTTGTCCATATCATTTGGGTACATCTTTATTTGGTTATAGCCTGAAAAACCATCTATGAAGGAGAATAATGAATATTTTATTGTATTGTCCACCAGAGTGTCGATATGAGGAAGCGGGAAGTTATCTTTTGGGCTAGCTTTATTTAGACCCCGATGATCAAAACACATCCGGACCTTGTTGTCTTTCTTCGGAATAGGTACTATATTAGCTACCCACTTTGAATATTTGACTTATCGCAGGAACCCAGCATCATACTATTTCTTTACCTTTTCTTTTATCTTCAGTAGTACATCGAGTTTCATTCTTTGCATGTCCTATTGGACTGGCTTGCAGTCCCCTTTTATGGGGAGTTTGTGTACCACCACATCTGTACTCAATCTAGGCGTGTCCTGATAGGACCATGCAAAGACATCTTTAAACTATAGGAGGAGCCTCATCAGATCATGTTTTGTTTTTTTTTTGGTGATGCACGTGTCAATCTTCGCCTCTTTCTTTTCATTTTCATCTCCTAGGCTCACAATTTCTATTGACTCTTTGTGAGGCAAGATTTTCTTTTCATCTTGTCCTACCATTCAAAGTCCTGAAACTCTCCTAGACATATATCTTGCTCGAAAATAAGTTCTGGATCAGTCTCAATGTCGCTCGATACGTTGATATCAGGGGACCTGACACGAAATAATGATGTACATTGAACAAACGAATTAAGAATAGACAATAATGTAAGTATATGGATAAGAAAAAAATAAGAGTAAAGATGAATAAAAATGTATGCTAGATGAAATACACAAAAAGTATTATTTTATTGACATAAGGACATTAAGCATATACCCTTTACAAAAAGATCTTTATTGCTATTGGGCAAGAGTAACAAGTGTGTCCTGGACATTATTTTGAAACACTTCTAAACACTGTAGGGAATTCTTCAACAATCCAATTGTTCAGAACAGTTCCCGGGGTATAAGGACGGATCCCCCTTAGATATATTCCTTCGTTTTCTTCAGTAGTCACAACATTGATGTCCAACACTCCCAACATCTTTCCTAGCTCATTCTCTTCATCTTTCGTAGGCTATTTAGGGTGGATAAATCCCCCCGACACAATAGTTTTAGACAGGCGAGGAAAAGCCGCAGGTTCTCAGTTGACCTCTTCCAATTTTCTTTCTTTGAAAAATTCCAACTCTTTGTTGTCGATGACTTTCTGAACTAGAGATTTGAACTCTGCACAGTTTTAGATATCATGATTTCCTCCATCATGGTATGGGCAACGGTCTTCGAAGGCTTTTTTCATGTCTTATGAGCCTTGTTGCACCAGGCCTATCTCGACCATTTTTTTGCCAAACCCATTTCAACGGAGGCTTTACCTCCTCAATACCGATTTTGATTCTCTTGTTACCATTACTGACGATTGCATTGACCCCTAACTTGGTGTGATTGGGTAACAGATTTCTAGTTGTACTTGGCCTTGCGGAGTCATCGAATCTCACGATCCCCATCTTTATAAATTTTTCAACAAGATTTCTAACAGTGATGCAGCTCACAATAGAGTGTCCTACGTTACCCGCGTGATAATCACACTAAGCGTTGGCATCGTACCATTTTGGGTAAGGAGGTTGTCTAGGTTTGACAAAAAATGGTGCAACTAGCCGGTTTTCTAGCAACATGAAGAATAAGTCCTTGTATGTGCATGAGAGACATCTGAAAAGAAAGACCTTCATCTTCTTGTTTCTTTCTTGAGAATTGAGAGAGGGATCACCTGGTGATTGATGAGATTATGGAAAAAGTTGATCTTGTTTCTATTGAGGTGTCAATCTAGACATTGAGACAGTCGATATCTTTGTCCTCTTTATGTTTTCCTCATTTTGTAACTCCTTCTCATTCGACCTTCTTTTCCTCAGATGAGATAAAATTTCCAAAAGGGAATTTTGAATCTTGTCTAGCATCTCCCGGTAGGACACTCTGAAGCAGTGCGAGCTATCTTGTATTGGTTGATGATAGCCTGTTCTTCATCGGGCAATACATCTTCTTCTACAAAGTCATAGCTTCGATTCTTGCTTGTATTTCCAATCTTAATTTGAATGGAATGGTTTTCTCTCGACCTATTTCCTTTGGTTATGGTAGCCACCATACTTATTAGCTCATTCATTCGCTCTCTTGTTTCTTCTTGAAATTTCTTTGAGTAATCATCATCTCTTCTTGTGTTTTGGCTAATTGTTCCTGGAACCATTCGATCTTATCTACCTGAGCGACTAAATCATTCATCTTCCCAAAATTGTATTGTTGAGAAATCATGCTCATGGATTCAAGCTTGATACTTCCTTCAAAGATGAAGACTTTTCCCAAGTCAAAATAAGTTAAAAGAATGTGCAATGACGGATGCAATGTGATGAAATAAGATGCTAATGCAATGTAGAGCTTAAATGTAAACATGAGTTGAAATGAGGTATTGATCCCGAGATGATCATCATAAGACAACTTTCATTAAACAAAAGGTCTCATTACATCAGATATTTTTTATTTCATCTATCTTGGTATTGGCGTGAGTTTCGACATGTATGTCTGACGTGTAACCTTCGAAAGAAAAGCCTCTCGCTTCTTTTGGTATTACTTTAATGCATTGCCTTATACCTGCATTATTTTTTATCTGATCTTGTGACCTTTTATCAATTATGAAAGTTTTTCTAGATTGAAGATTGCTCGTTAATCAACATCTTTTATTTATGTCTTGAATATTCAATGCAAAGAAGAATAAAAAAACATAGATAACAGGAAATCGATTAGTACGCATGGAAATAATTAGACTAAGAATAGGAATGTAATTACTAAAAAATGAATTTTTACAACCTACCCGAGCATACTTTTCTACCCGTACATGTTTTTGAAAAAAGATTCCTACCTAAACATGCTTTCTACCTGCATACTTTGTTGCATAAATATAGGCATGGTATCTAACATACTCTATTGTATAAAGGAAATAAATAAATAAACAAATAAACAATACTAAAATTAAAGAGCATAATTAAAACCCTCATCTCTTTATATCATGCACCTATCGGGTGACTCTCTAAACTAGCAGAGGTTCGGTATGGCTCTAACAAGGTAGGCTCTTATGGTTCATTACATGTGGTTCGGTTCTAAAGTAACGGTACCCAAACTGTCGCTAGGACATCTATTCAGGAAGATATATTTCCCTAGGTCTGTACGGAGATAAAGATCTCACGAAGACAAAGGCACAAATGTATCCTGGAAGTGATCCACTATCTTGCACAGAGGCAATACCTCACAAAGGCGTAGCTTCTCACTCTCACTTACAAGGGACAGAGCTCAGGTGCAAAGCTCATGATATGCAAAAAATCAAGGAAAATTTTTAAAAAAACTTTTTTGTAAAAAAAAATAGGAAAATGGATCACAAAATAAATTAAGTAGAATTTATAGTTTCCACTCGTTAAGACAAAAAGTAATCGACCGGTGGATCGACTCTAAAAAAGAAGGTAGTCCCTAGCAGAGTCGCCAAGCTGTAACAACGGTCCCACCCTACGGTGGTGCTTGACGCGTTTTTACGAAAAATATTTGGGATAGAATAGAGTCGCCACCAATCTTTTTTAATTTAGGTGAGATTGGATCACCTGAAAACTTGATTATTTTAATAAAACTTATTTTTGTCATTTTATTAAAACAACCAGTTTTGGTCTACGAAACCAGAAGATAGGTTCGGGAGTTAGTTACGTGTGGGGAACGATGAGCACCCCCACAACGCCCAAAATTGGTACATGGTTGATTACATACTGTCTAGATGATGGAAATTAAGAATCCGAATTTAATTTAAAATTTGTGATCCCTTAAAATATTTAAAAGAATTTTTCTTCTATGAAAAGGAATTTACACCCCTACATCCGGGGCATAGTTTCTGTTAGATTCTCGAATAAAGGGAGCCTATTTTGAGAATTATAATTTAGAATTAAAAATGCTATTTTACGATAGAGATTAACGGAAAGATGCACCTCTTGCGTTCGAGGTACGTTTTTCACAAGGATCCCTAATAAAAGTATTACCTCATATTTTAAGTATTTAATTATGAAAACCAAATATGAATGCAAATATATGTAAATATGTATATATACATAATGTAAATATAGAAAATAATTAACAAACATATACATGAAAAGTTTAAATATAGGTGACTACACGTGTATAACGAAATTAAATATATTGTAATTTACATTTGTATCATACTTTATATATATATTATGATTAAATATAATACTATATATAGATATAGTTTACATATATATCATACTTTACATACAAATATATAGAAAAATTCTATATGTATGAAATTACTTACCTTACTTCACATATATATTATGATGCTATACATATTTACTTTACATATATATGTATATACGTATAAACACAAATCAATTAACTTTACATCTATAATATGATTCAATATAATACTATATATGCATAGTTTACATAAATATCATACTTTACATACATTTTACACATTAGATATACATTTTAGGAAATTTTACTTATATATGTTATTAGATACTATATTAAAATAATATACATAATAATAACACAGGTATAATATTAATAAATGGCAAAAAATAGTGACCAAAACCGAAAGAAAGTAATAAATGACTAGAGAAAATGCAAAAGATTGAAAAGGAATGACCACGCATGCATTTTTCCTATTCATCCGAAAGCGCGGATCCTCCCTCTCGGGTTAGGTCTACGCGCGGGTTACATAGCCCCAAAACGGCACCGTTTTGGCTACCTATAAATACCTATTTTTTGTCTAAGAGCTAATTTTGTATCAGATAACATAAAAAATGACAAAAGCTCTCTCAACTCTCCTTCCCTCTCTTGGCCGAAGTTCGATTGCTGCCCTTAGGTCGCCGTAGGCCACCGTTCGTCGACGACGGATAACTACCGTGAACGGTGGCTGGAGTCTATGCCAAATATCGATTTGGTTCAGTTTTAGTTCCTAAAGCCAAATTTTAGGTAGGTTCTTCCTAAATCCACTCTTAACTCCTTAGATCTAAGGTAAACCGAAAGGTTTTATATATATTTTTTTACCTTTTGTGTTTGTTTTTGGACTGTTCGATCTCTTCCCTTGCTTATTTCTTTATTTTTTTCCTTTTTTACTCTCCCCTCGAATCCTTCTTCTGTTTTTTGCAGGTCGAACCCTGATTTGGATGAGGTGGAAAGTGAGGACAGATAGAGGCTTATGGAGATCGGTTTTGGGCGATGGTGGCAGAAGGGATAAAGATGAAGGCTTAAAAAGATGGGTAGGGCGGTGGCAACAGAAAATGGCAATCATTTTTTAAGGTTTAATAGTCAGTTTAATTTGTGGCTGTCGGCAGCGACTGAGAGCCAGTGGTGGCGGCGGCGCGGCTTGGATGGCGGCAGGGGCTGGGTTGGTATGGAGGGCAACGACTGAGGACTAAGATTATGGTTAGGGTTAGATTAGTTTAGTTTATCTGGATTAATAGGTTTTTTATTGGGCCGGGTATGAAATGGTTATAGAAAATGGGTCTGTGGGTTTTTTTATTTAGATTGTATAATATATATGCAATGGGCTTTTAGGCTACAACTCTGATATATAGGGACCGTCTAGAATTCCCAATATTACAGGAGCTCAGTGGTTTGTGTCTTTTTAGCGACGATTGTACCAGAGTATCATGGATTTTTCTTCTCAACCATAATATGATGTAACCACTATCCTTCCAAACTTCATTTCGATGGTAAATAATCAATTAGGTGTTAAAATAAAATGGTTCGGGTCTGATAATGGCAAGGATTATTGTAACCAAGTCCTTTCACCATATTTCTTGCAAGATGGAATAATTCATGAATCATCCTGTGTAAATACTCCCCAAGAGAATGGGGTAGCTGAAAGGAAAAATGGTCATTTACTTACCACAACACGTGCCTTGCTATTCCAAAACTGTGTTCCAAAAGCATACCAGGGGAAAGTCGTTCTTACTATAACACACATTATAAACCGCCTACCCTCCAAAACCTTGGGGAATAAAACACCAATGCAACTTCTCTCTCAGTTTTATCCTAATATTCGAACCACAAATAACCTCATTTCTCGGGTTTTTGGTTGTCCAGCTTTTGTTCATGTATCTAGTCATAACAGAAGTAAACTTGATCTTCGAACAATCAAGTGTGTGTTTATTGGGTATTCTCCGACATAGAAGGGCTACAAGTGTTATCACCCACCAACATGAAAATTTTATGTCTCTATTGATGTCACTTTTAAGGAAGGCCAATTTTTTTCTCTCAGCCTTCTCTTCAGGGGGAGTCTAGCTCTATTATGAAAATAAGACTAAAGAACTTTCTTTTCTTGATCTCCCCATCTCAAAACCTTTTTTGTCTCAATTTAGATTACCTTTACAAGAAGAAATTACCCTATAGCCCGAACCTGAAATGTCCATATAAGAACAAAATCCTGAAATAGTACAAAATACTACAGTCCTTAACAATGACAAGCTTGACACAAGGAGTTATGGACAGGTGTTCTCGAGAAGAAGAGATCCAAAACCAGACCGTGTGCAAGTACAAGACTCAACTCCTACTCCTAAAAATAAGGTATGTACATACTCAATTTCCTCACCTATTCCACCTAGTAACGATTTACCTATTGCCTTGTGAAAAGGGACACGAGAGTGTACTAAACACCCAAGATATCCTTTGGCCAAATCAGTGTCTTTTCACAGGTTTTCTCCATCTCAAAGAATATTTTTAGCCAACTTAAACTGCATCCCGATTCCTAGCACCTTATCCGAAACTTGATCTGATGAAAAGTGAAGAGAGGCAATGAGAATAGAAATGGAGGCACTTGAGAAGAATAGAACTTGGGTAATAGTAGAGCTTCCAAAAATAAAAGAGCAATAGAATGCAAGTGGGTGTTTTTCGTGAAGTACAAATCAGATGGGTCTCTAGAGAGATACAAGGCAAGGTTAGTTGCTAAGGGCTACACACAAACCTATGGAGTATATTATCACGAGATGTTCACACCTATGGCTAAGATGAATACAATAAGGATTTTACTATCATTAGCTGCAAATTTCAATTGGGACTTACAGCAGTTTGATGTAAAAAATGCCTTTCTCCATGGTGACTTGGAGGAAGAGATATACATGGAAATTCCACCAGACTGTGTAAGTGCTTTGCAAAAAGAGTGAAAAAATGTATTGCAAATGTATGAAAACAGTGCCAAGACTAAGTCTTTTGTGTGTAAATATACACGATCGGCAAGTAATACAGTAGTAAGTTGAGTATCGTCTCCACAGGGATTCCCTAAGAATTAATTGCCACGATTAATACTTGTGATTTGAAACAAATGATTTTGATTTGAAATTGGATTTAAGATTAAGAAAAATAACTAAGGAAAAATAGAGTAAAAGTTTAGGCAGTTTGGCGAACAAATGTATTCAAATGGTGATGAGCATTGGCAAGGGATGCCTGGAATTCACGCTAGCTATGCCAGCTATTAAAAACATCCTGCCATGGAATTATTATCGAGCAGATTCAAAGTTGGCATTGCCTCAGTCAATGGTAATGCCCGAAATTAAACATGTAAAAACCCTTGTATCTCTATAATAAAGTTTTTCAAAAATCAATTTGATTAAGTCCCAATCTATACTCCTAAGTGGTAGACTCACTCCCAAAGTAAGTTCATCTACTTGAACATATTTCGTCGAAGCACCTCGCCTTAGTATCTAGCAACTAATCGTTGCCCCCTAAGTCTGTTAAGATATTAAGGTGTAATAAGCATACTATGCTAGCGGTCGCTTGGCACAGAATTTAGAAAACTGTAAAACATGCCAGATAGGGAAAACAATGCCAAGGCATTTTTTATTATTAGAAACTAAACATGAAAATTGCATTCAAACGCAAACATCCCCCACCAACTGTAAAAGTTTAGTTCATGGTGGGGGTATCCATCCAAAAACCATAATCGTATCTCAACATCATCATCATTAAAAATAAAAAACAATTTAAAATAAATAGAATGAGCCAGAAGAGGGTCCGTCAATGCAGCCCTTCAAGGTCCAAGCTCTCGAGTCACCCTCTTTACCACGGTTTAGCCTCTTTTTGATTCCAAGTTCTTGTTGATTGATCTATTCTCTTCTTTTAAATAGGCATGCGTGGAAACCCTAGATTGGGTTTGAGATTCAAAAATTGGTTGTACAGAAGGATAAGCATATTATCAGCTTATCTTATCTCCTTATTCATTTATCTCTCTATTTGAAATTTAGGGTTGATGTCATCGGCCGCCGTTCTTTTGCCAACGAAGCTTGGCATTTTTTTACCAACCAAGCTTGGCAATATTTTGTTGTCATCTTATCTGGTGCTATTTTTTAGAGTTTGATCCAATTCTATTTTCTCGCAGTCTGATCTGGTTCTATTTTCTTGGACTGGTATTGCCAAGGAGTCTTGGCAAATCTCTTATGGCAACCGTATTGCCAAGGGTGCTTGCCATTTCTCTTCTAGTCCTTCGTCTTGTCATGCCAACTGCTCCGGTCCTGCTCCTGCCAACCTGCTTCTGCTCACCAAAGCAAAGAAATACACATTTACTCTGACAAAGAAAACGTTCCTCAACTCCTTAATGCAAATGCATGATTTTACTAACTAAATGCATGAATCTATAATCAAAGTTAAGCAAAAGCATGGCAATATATATAAGAAAATTAGTACTTTTGAGGAGTTAACACACCCCCAAACCTAACTCATTGCTTGTCCTCAAGTAATGCAACTATAAATTAAGAAAACAGAAAATAAAACATAGTACCTTGACAAAATTTTCCTGATTCACAACACATGTTAGCAAGCAAAATCTCGTCCTAGTTCTGTCCTCAAGTATTCAATGCAGTAATGCCAAGCAGATAAACAAATTCAAGTGCAACAATATAACTCTAGTCTAGGGTCATGAAGAGTGCATGAAGTGCAGGAAATATGCATCAAGTGTCATTTTAACTCCCTTAGCAAAACTTTATTACCTAAACTCAGAAATTCACACATTTTTTCATTTATTTGTTTGCCAAGCATTTCTTTTAGCTGGTATTAAATTAGGGTTCACGTCATGACACTGGTTGGCGTGAGCAATAAGAGGGAGCATACCACAAATATCTACGTTAATCCAGACTACAGCACTAAGCTAACCTATTACACTCATACCGTAAAGTTTTTGAACTGAGCACTAAAAGGGAGCAAACCAAGAAGCCCCAAGTTGCTTATTATCTCTATGGTAGAGGAGTGTTCTAAAATATTACTTGTTACTGGCAAAACATTGTTGCTTTATTTTTTACTTTTACGCTGGCAATGTCTTTTTCCTTTTTTTTTATTTTCTTGAGTTTGGTGTCAAGAATCCTAAGTTTGTCTTGGGAACTAGATGCATACTAAGTGTTTAAGTGACACTTTAGTTTCCTTAACTAGAGATCAATTGCCAAGCAAACATGGCATTACGAACCTACTGGCATAAGCAAACTAAAGATTTCTAAATTCATCATCAGGCTAGTACAAACTCTAACTATGTTAGCAGTTATGCTTATCAGATCAATCAAGCCTAGGCAAATTTTTTTTAGCAATTTGGTATGCATGGTCATCCCTAATCTATATGGCAAAAGAATGCAAATAGAATTGCAAACATGAATGCATGGCATGGAAAAAGACGCGAGGCAACTCACACCCTCAAACCAAAGGTGTGCATTATCTTTAATGCATGAAAACAACATATATATATACAACTAAGATAGTAAAATGCATGAACATGTGAATGCAATGGAATGAAAATGTAAGGAGTTTAGGAAAAGGAAGACTCCCCTTTGGAGCTTTATGGCCTTGAAACGCGATTTTTTTTCGATGTAACTCCTTCGGTTGGAACTTGTTTGCTTCTTGCATTTTAGGTTGGGCTTTGATGCAGTGGTGGAGGCTCCAAGATCTTGGAGAACCTCCGCAACAACCTTTGCCGGATCTGAGGCGGCATGGTTATCAGTGGTAGTGGACGAGGTAAGTGCAGTCGGTGTGGCAGCAACCTTGGCTTGGCTTTGGATTCCTTATCTTCAGATTTAAGAGGTGTATCAGTTCTGGAAAACTCGACTTGTGCTAGAGAGCCTGGGACTGTGTCATCATACGTCGTTAGAGTGCGAGCAGAGGGAGGATTGGTTGGCATGTCATCCTTGGCAATGAGGTTGGCAGGGAACACTGGGAAACTTGGCAATGTATGCACTGACATGCCTTCGAGTGTTTGTTTTATGGCGCAGTCTCTGTCATTGACATACTGCCAAAACATAATGTTATGCTCCTCAGCTTTCTCTATCTGTTGGAGGATGATCTTCATGCGTTAATAAATATGGGAAAGCATTGCTAACGAACCAACTGGAAATTGAGTAGTCAATTTAGCCTTGGGTGTCTTGGCAGCATAACTCGGCATAGTCTCTTGGCAAAATTTTTTGTGCTGAGAATCAAAGAAACCTTTTTAAAACAGAAAAAAATAAAACTAAAAACTAAAAACTTAAAGCTGAGATATCCTAACTACTGAAAAGAAAATAACTCTCCTAAATTATTTACAATGAACATACTGGGTTGGCAAAACGTTACTGAATATCCACAACGAGAATGGTCTCCTTGGCATTAATCTAATTTCCTTCTCAATAGTGCTTTAGTCTTTGGCCTTTGGCTGGTGGATGGTAGGCTGTGACAATATTTGGTTTAAATAACCAACATAGAAAGCCAAAGAATTACTTTCCTTTGATCATGCCGAATTCTCGATTACTCAATGAAAGAGAATATTTTACCATGGTGGCTTTGAACAACCAACTTAGAAAACCGAAGAATCTTGCTGTCGAGGCATAGTCATCCTTATCTTGTTCCAGAATCTTTATGAAATCTTCAATTTTGAGCAACAACATCTTTGCCATTTTTGTTACAGCAAGATTTTCCTACTTTAGCTCTTCATTCTCAATCATTTGGCATCCATTTTTCCTTCCAGCAACAAGCCATTTGAGCACACCTCGCTTCATGACATCAGTCCTGACCATAACCGATCTTCTCTGTGGCTCAATTGTTTTTCCATTGCACTTTTGTTTTATGTCATCACCTTTCATTCCTTGGCAATTCAACCCCAGGTTCTCATCCAAAATAGATTCCATTGGCTCAAATGCATGGCATTCTTTAATTTCGTCTGCATATTTAAGGGCTTTGAAAATGTCAACAATAATACCTGCTTGTTTTACCAAGCTAGGGTTGGCAAATGATGGCGCCACTAGTTTTGTCGAGGTGGTATTGGCACCCGACTGTTGTCTGGCATCTGATAGCGGTCTAACATCAGATAGTGGTATGACATCATCAACCTCTACCTCTTCTTTCTCTACTTTCTTGGGTTCACCTGCTGACACCGATTTCTCTCTCTGGCAAATAATCGGCTGCTTGCCTTCGTCTTCTTGGTTTGGAACTTCAGAATCCCCTTGAACTAGTTGTTGTGACGTGCTATTTAGGATGTTCAAAATTAGTGTTGTATGATTTTCAATTTTTCTTCTTATTTCTTCAATCTCTTGACGTTGAGTATCCATCCTATCTTTCATAGCCTCTATAGGGTGTAAGTTCTCGTGCTAAGATATGTGTGTTGCAGCAGCAAAGCTATAATCATCATAGAAATCTCATTGATCTTCGCACGAGTAGCTTGGCTATTGTTGAGGTATGTTTTTCCATGGCATCTATATTGCAGCCGCAATGCTATTATCGTAAGAAAAAATTTCAGCTCCTTGATCATGCCATAGAAAATTTTACCGGTAATGCCATCGATTGTAAGCTCCAGTATGGTCTCTAATGCTCATTCTTTGATCTTTCATGTTCCTAAAAGTACCTAAAATAAATGAAACTAAAAATAATGTTAGAAAAATAAATAACAAAAGGAAAATAATCATAAACTAAAACAAAGACAAGTAAAAATCAAAACAATCAATTTTGTTGCAATCCCCGGCAACAGTGCCAAAAACTTGTTCGGACTGTGTGAGTGCTTGGCAAAAGGATCGAAAATGTATTGGAAATGTATGAAAACAGTGCCAAGACTAAGTCTTTTGCGTGCAAGTATACATGGTCGGCAAGAAATACAGTAATGAGTTGAGTATCATCTCCACAGGGATCGCCTAAGAATTAATTACCACGATTAATACTTGTGATTTGAAGCAAATGATTTTGATATGAAGTTGGATTTAAGATTAAGAAAAATAACTAAGGAAAAATAGAGTAAAAGTTTAGGCAGTTTGGCGAACAAGTGTATTCAAATGGTGATGAGCATTGGCAATGGATGTCTGGAATTCATGCTAGCTATGCCAGCTATTAATAACGTCCTGCCATAGAATTATTGCCGAACATATTCAAAGTTGGCATTGCCTATGTTAATGGAAATTCATGAAATTATCCATGTAAAAACCCTTATATCTCTATAATGAAGTTTTTTATAAATCAATTTGATTAAGTCCCAATCTATACTCCTAAGGGGTAGTCTCACTCCCGAAGCAAGTTCATCTACTTGAACATCTTCGTCGAAGCATCTTGCCTTAGTATCTAGCAACTAATCGTTGCCCCCTAAGTCTGTTAAGATATTAAGGTGCAATAAGCATACTGTGCCAGCGGTCGCTTGGCACAGAATTTAGAAAATTGTAAAACATGCCAGATAGGAAAATAATGGCAATGCATTTTTTATTATTAAAAACTAAACATGAAAAGAGCATTCAAACGCAAACATCCATGCCAATTGTAAAGTTTAGTTCATGGTGGGGATATCCATCCAAAAACCATAATCGTATCTCAACATCATCATCATTAAAAATAAAAACAATTTAAAACAAAGAGAATGGGCTAGAAGGGGGTTTGTCGTTGCATCCCTTAAAGGTCCAAGCTCCCAGTCAAGCTGGTCGAACCACAAGTCGCCCTCCTCACCACGGTTTAGCCTCTTTTTGATTCCAAGTTCTTGTTGGTCTATCTCTTCTCTTCCTTTAAATAGGCATGCGTGGAAACCCTAGATTGGGTTTGAGATTCGAAAATTGGTTGTGCATAATGATACATATTAGTAGCTTATCATTTTATCTTCTTATCCGCTTATCTCTCTATTTGAAATTTAGGGTTGATGCCATCAGCCGTTGTTCTTTTGCCAACAAAGTTTGGCATTCTTTTGCTAACCAAGCTTGAAAATATTTTGCCGCCATCTTATCTAGTGCTATTTTTCAGAGTTTGATCCAATTCTATTTTCTCATAGTCTGATCTGGTCCTATTTTCTCAGACTGGTATTGCCAAGGAGTCTGGGCAAAACTCTTCTAGCAACGTATTGCCAAGGGTGCTTGGCATTTCTCTTCTGGTCCTTCATCTTGTCCTACCAACTGCTCTAGTCCTACTCCTGTCAACCTGCTTCTGCGCACTAAAGCAAAGAAATACACATTCACTTTGGCAAAGGAAGCATTCCTCAACTCGTTAATGCAAATGCATGATTTTACTAACTAAATGCATGAATCTATACTCAAAGCTAAGCAAAAGCATGACAATATATATAGAAAAAGTAGTACTTTTGAGGAGTTAAAATATATACATGGAGATTCCACCGGACTTTGGAAGAGAGATTAAAGGGAACAAGGGTTGCAAACTGAAAAAAGCACTATTCGAGCTCAAGTAGTCTTTGAGGGCTTGGTTCGGTAGATTTACTAAAGTGACGCTCAATATATGGTACAAATAGAGTCAGCGTGATCACACACTATTTGTCAAGAATATGGCTTTAGGGGGAGTTACTGCTCTTTTGGTGTATGGCGATGACATAATTGTTACTGGAATGATGAAAAAGAGAAAGAGTCCTTAAAAAACTACTTGGCAAAAGAGTTTGAGATCAAAATCTTGGGGAAGTTGAAATACTTTCTTGGGATAGAAGTAGCTAGTTCTCAGCAAGGTATCTTTATTTCCCAACTGAAGTATGTAGTTGACCTCTTGAAGGAAACATGACAATTAGCTTGCAAACCTGCTTTGACTCCAACTGAGCCCAATCACAAACTTGGACAGGCAAAAGATAATAAGGCCGTGGATAAGGAAAGATTTATAAAATTGGTTGGGAAACTAATATATTTGGCATACACTCGGCCAGACATCACCTATGCTGTGAGCGTAATAAGTCAATTCATGCACAACCCTAAGGAAGTTTATCTACAAGCTGTGGATCGGATACTCCACTACCTAGAAGCTAATCCAGGAAAAGGAATTTTATTCAAGAAAAGTGAATGTTTAATTCTCGAAGCATACACAGATGTAGACTATGCAGGATCTCTAGTTGGTCAACGATCTACAACAGGTTATTGCACTTTCTTAGGTGGTAATATGGCCACGTGAAGAAGTAAGAAACAAAATGTGGTAGCTCGGTCGAGAGCAGAAATAAAATTCAGGGCAATGGCTCAAGGTGTTTGTGAGCTATACTGCGACAATAAGTCAGCCATCAATATTGTGCATAACCCAGTATAGCATGACAAGAAAAAACATGTCAAGATCGCTAAACATTTTATAAAAGAAAAGTTAGATGACAAGTTGATTTGTACTCCCCATGTGTCTACAAAGGAGCAACTAGCAGATGTGCTCATAAAAGGACTGAATGCTCATGACTTCTCAGCAATTATATCCAAGCTAGGAATGGATGATATTGTTGGGTCACGCCGGCACACCCTATGATGCAGCAAAAAAAATATCCGACGATTACCACCAGAGATCCATGTACGAGAAATAAATCAGGGTGAATAAGGGTGAAGAATTACCTGTTTAAAATCTAGAATTCTGAATTTGGAGGAGATAAATATCCAATCACGATTTCGATTCCTAAGCCGCAATGATAACGCTCTCACCTCTACATAGTTCACCCAGTTAAAACGATCATATAAAACTCTCTAAACTATTTAGAGGTTTTTTCAAAAAAACATTAATGACTGCTAGATCTGTCATGCCTTTATATAGCCTTTGAAATCCTAATTTAACTCCTATTAGGATTTCAATATATATATTAAATATATATAATCCCAATTGAACTTAATTAGGATTTCAATATATATATATATATTAAATATATATAATCCCAATTAAACTTAATTAGGATTTCAATATATATATATTAAATATATATAATCTCAATTCAACTTAACTAAGATTTCAATATTTATATATTAAATATATATAATCCCAATTCAACTTAATTAGAATTTCAATATATATATTAAATATATATAATATCAATTCAACTTAATTAGGATTTTAATATATATATATATTGATTTAAACTGAATTATATTATTTATATATTAAAAGAGTCATAATTACAATATTTTTTTTTCTTTTAATATTTACCCAATAGTTAAATTATATATATCAAATATATATTAATTTAACTAAATTCCTGTACAAAAAATTTGTACATATATGATTTGTGTAATATATGCTCATTTCAACTGTGGGTGTGACCCTGTAGGTTCATGTAACGTTAGTAGTAAATATTAGAACATTTCTAATATTACAAAAAATGAGTGACATATAGCAATATGTCATTGTCACCTAAGTTACAAGAAATCAAGATTCGACATAACCTTTTCATGATTAACTCTATTTATGTATTACATCCCTTTTTTCCTTTATATCTAGATTGGACACAAGTCATGGAACAGTCACACTTGTATAGTCCATATAATATTTCTTGATATCTTGAGTAGACTATTATAAACGAATAACTATGATATCTCATATCAAATTATTCAAGCATGGTCATGCATTTCTAGTCTCACTCAATCAAGTGGCCAACGATATTACTCCTATTATGTAGAAGGGACAAATCCTATCTTGATCAACCATATTCCACTACATAGATTGTGACATATCCATTATCAGTCTTTATAGTGTAGTCAGTTACGACATACGTTTGACCGTATCAAAATATGTCACTCACGATGTTGAAATAATGATGATCTCAAGTCTGAGGATCATACATGTAGTTATCACTATGAGCAATGTTGTGACTGTCACATAATAATCCAAGAAACATGCTCATAGCAGGTCAGTGCAGTATGTCGTTCTCTAACACATACTTATGTATTGATTTTGACATCTCCATGTCAATGACAACACTTTGTGATTAATCAACTACATATTAGTCTTAATGCATTATTGTTGTCCATGTCCACAATAATACTCGACTAAGGACATTTAAGAACAACTTTATTATTCTAAGGACTTTATTATAATTCAGTTTATTTATGCATGTAGAATTGTAACTAAAAATAATAATGGCAATGCCTCTTTTTGAATAAACAAGGTAAAAATAAATGTCATTTACAATCATCTTATGATTGGTCTTTGAGCATACTCTAACAATCTCCCACTAGCACTAAGACCAATCACTCATGTATCTAATACCAAGTGACTTAGTGTGACGATCATGCTTTTGCTACATTAGCCGCTTTGTTAGTGGATCGACAATGTTATCATCTGTTGGTACTCTACATATTTTCACATCTCCTTGATCTATAATTATTCGAATGAGATGGTAACGCCTAAGTATGTGTTTAGATCGTTTGTGAGAATTGGGTTCTTTTGCTTGTGCAATTGCTAAGTTATCACAACATAGATTTATAGCATTTAATATTCTCGGCAAAGCCCCTAGCTCAGATATGAACTTATTAATCCAAACACCCTCTTTTGCAGCATCACATGCTGTAATATAATCGGCTTCTGTTGTAGAAACAACTATTGTATCTTGCTTTGAACCTTTCCAGCTCACAACGCCTCCATTAAGGCAGAACACAAAACCCGATTGCAATCATGAATTATCCTTGTCGGTTTGAAAGCTGGCATTAATATAACCTTTTATACTTAGCTCTTCCTCACCTCCATATATAAGGAATGCATCCTTAGTTCTTCTTAAATATTTAAGGATGTTTTTAACTACGACCCAATGACCTTTATCAGGATCTACCTGGTACCAACTTTTAATACTTAAAGCGTATGATACATCTGGACGAGTACATAGCATGGCATACATGATATATCCAATTGTTGAAGCATGTGGAATTTTACTCATGCGCCCTCTTTCTTGAGATGTTGAAGGACACATTTCCTTCGAGAGTGAAATTCCATGTCTCATAGATAAAACCCCCTTTTTGGATTCTTCCATATTGAATCTTTTCATTACTTTATTTATGTATGAATTTTGACTCAAACCTAGGAGTCGTCTCGATCTATCTCTATAGATCTTGAATCCTAATATGTATGTTGCCTCACCCAAGTCTTTCATGGAAAAATATTTTCCTAACCAAGTTTTTACAGACTGTAAGCTAGGTATGTCATTTCCTATTATCAATATGTCATCCACATACATTACCAAGAATATAACAGTGCTCCAACTAATTTTCTTGAAAACACATGGCTCATCTTCATTTTCGATAAAACCAAACTCTTTGATTGCATCGTTAAAATGAAGATTCCAAATTCAAGAAGCTTACTTCAATCTATAAATGGATCTTTGTAGCTTGCATATTTTTTGGCATCTTTTGGATCGACAAAACCTTCAGGTTGTGTCATATACACATCCTCATCTGGTTTTCCATTAAGAAAAGCGGTTTTAACTTACATTTGCCATATCTCATAATCATAAAATGCAGCTATCACAAGTAAGATCGGATGGATTTAAACATAGCAACATGTGAAAAGGTTTCATCATAGTCTATACCATGAATTTGACGAAAGCCCTTAGCGACTAATCGCCCTTTGTATGTTTTTACATTACCCTCCATGTCAGTTTTCTTTTGAAAAACCACTTGCACCCTATGGGCTTAACCCCTTCAGGTGGGTCAACCAAGGTCTAAACTTGGTTTTCTGACATGGAATCCATCTCGAATTTTATGGCCTCTAGCCATTTCTCAGGGTCTGGGTCCATCACTGCTTTTTGATAAGTCCTAGGCTCATCTTGATCCATGAAGAGAACATCACCATGCAATGTGACAAGAAATCCATATTTCTCGGGTGCATTGCATTCTTTCAAAGATCTTCGCAATGGTTGTGTTTCCAAAACTGTTGAATGTTCCTTAACAACTTGTGGAACTTGTTATTGTTCAATCTCTTGTTCAATAATATGTGGTTGAAATCGAATTTTATTGAGTTCAATATTTCTCCCCCTCCCTTTTAGGAAAACAAATTCTCTTCCTAGGAAGATTCATGTTCGAGCAACAAACACTTTGTTCTCGGTAGGATTGAAGAAATAATATCCTTTAGTTTCTTTAAGATAACCCACAAAATTACATTTATGAGATTTGAGTTCGAGCTTTGTAGACATTTTATGTTTAACATAAGCTTCGCATCCCTAAATTTTCATAAAAGACATATTAGGACGTTTCCCTGTCCATATCTCATATGGTGTTTTTGAACTGATTTAGATGGAACACGATTTAGTGTAAAAGTAGTTGTTTTAGTGCATGTCACCGAAAGAAACTGAAAGATCAGCATGACTCGTCATTGATCGAACCATGTCTAACAGTGTTCGATTTCTTTTTTTTTGGAAATGCTATTCCATTTTGGATTACCAAGAGGTGTGAGACAATCTCACATTCCTTAAGAAGGTCACCAAACTCTAAGTTTAAGAATTCTTCTCCTCGATCTGATCGAAGAGCCTTAATGCTTTTTCTTAGTTGGTTTTGTACTTTATTTTTAAATTCCTTGAACTTTTCAAGGGCTTCAGATTTATGATGCATTGTACCCATATCTACTGAAGTCATCTGTGAAAGTAATAAATATTTAAACCATCCGCTGGCTTGTGTACTCATTGGTCCACATACATCAGTATGTATTAATCCTAATAAATCACTTGCTCACTCACTTTTACCATTAAAAGGAGCTTTGGTCACATTTCCCAATAAGCAAGGCTCACATACGTCAATCTAAAATTCCATCTTTATGAAGTTTTGAAATGCGTTTTTCACTTATGTGACCCAAGTGACAATGCCAAAGATAAGTTTGATTAGAGACATTTATTTTTGATCTTTTCGTATTTATGTTGTAAATAGAATTCTCTTGATCCAAAATATAGAGTGCTTAATTGTGTCACTCCACATAAAACATTATCGAGATAAAAAGAACAATAATTATTCTTAATAATTATCTCAAAACCAATCTTGTCTAAACAAGAAATTGAAATGATGTTTTAGTCAAACTAGACACAAAATAACAATCCTATAAACATAAATTAAGTCCACTAGGCAACGATAAAGTATATGTTCCTATAGCTAATGCAGCAACTCTTGCTCCATTACCAACCCGTAGGTCCACCTCTCATTTTCTCAGATTTCTACTCTTTTGTAGTTCTTATACAAATGTACAAATAGGAGAACCACAACCGGTATTCAATACACAAGAAGTAGGTGTTGATAAATTAATATCAATAACATAAATATCTGAAGTGGAGGATCCGCTTTCATTTGCCTTCTTGACTTTTCATGATAAATAGGGCAGTTCCTTTTACAATGACATGTCTTGTTACAATGGAAACATTTTCCTTCTAGTAACCAGTCAAGGTAGTTTACGTTGTTCAACTTGTCCTTCTCAAGGAACGATCACAATGATAACAAATTTGTATTTGCCATAATAAGTTTACAATAATAAAATATAAATTTTTAAGTACGTTTACCATGTTTGTTTATAAAAGTACTTTATACTCCCTGTACTTTTATTAAAATTAATAACCCTCAAATATTAATGTGAAAAATAACTTCTGTAAAGTTTTTCTAGTGGGCAAGGATCCAAATTTCACATTCTCTTAAGTCAGCTTTGGCTTTTCTCTTAAGATTATGGTCTATCTAGGTAAGCAACACTTGCTAATTACATCTCTTGTAACTCCTTCATTTGGTGAACAACTCTTGTTCATAATCATCTTATGATTATCCAAATAACTAACTTTTAGGCTTTCTAATCATATTAGAGTAACCTAGTTAAGTCTTTAACAAATATTACAACCAACAAATATCACTTTCTTATTCTTCGCGTTTGGCCAAGATAGATACAAGTACCTCGCTTTAGCAAAACCTACATTGTATCGATCTAGACTTTAACGAGGGTTAACATTGGGAAGCAATAAAAGACTTAATATTTTATTGAGGGGCTTTGTGAATATTATCTCACCATTTAACATTTGATCTTATTAATTAACTAGCATGCATCCCATACATTTATTTTATAACATACATGAAAATCATTAAATATAACTGCAATAGTTATAGCCCATATCCTAAGGTGGTACATCCCAAGCCAATGGGAGAACCAAATTAATCTAAGGATAAAAACACTTCTCAAGCATCTTTCTGTCAGCCCACACTTCTGTTCCTCAGGAACATGCTTCTTCATATAGATTATAGTTTTAGAAACTCGTTTTACATACGAGGGAGTAAGATGAGAAGAGAATTACAATAGAAGTAGAGAAAGGCACGACATGCAGGTCATATTTATAAAACTTTATAAATAAAACTAAATGAGCTATTAGGCTATAACTATGTATTCCAAACACCATGCATATCAAAACTAATAACAACACAGTTTGTTATTAAGGTCTTACCAGATTGTTCCTACATAGGGGTCAAGGAGCAGAGCCCCTTTCGAGGGTCTGACGGCTACGGGGCTGCCGGCGGGGTGTTGCTGACCGGTTAGCGGCAGGGAAATTTCAAATATTAGCATCTTAATTACTATGTAAAAAACCTCACAATTTGATAACTTTTATCAACATTATCATGTTTTTTTAGGATTTTAAAATCCACGAGGTTTTTACTGAAACAACTCTTGTTACTTTCCCGGCACGAAATCTATAGACTAACCATTAGTCTAATATATAACTATAACATGCGTATGTTAACACTTAACATCAAAAACCCTAAAACTCCATATTGAATATGTTAACAATTAACATATAATATTTCGAACCCTATCAACAAAGATCCTGATAATTAACTCTTAATCATCAATCTTAGGAACATATTTTAACTAGATTAACAGATTAACCGTGATTGAATCGATTTGCTCGTACAAATATCATATATTCGCTAAATAAATCGAAAAATAACATGTATCTCATACAATTACATCAGCCAAGTAATTAAAACCCGAATCTATATCGTTCAAGCGGCTCTGATACCACTGTTGGGTTATGCCGGCTCACCCCATGGCATAGCGGAAAAATATACGGCTATTACCACCCGAGATCCATGTACAAGGAATGAATCAAGGTGAATAAGGTTAAAAAATTGCTTGTTTAAAATATGGAATTTTGAATTTGGAAGAGATAGATATCCAATCATAATTCCACGATGTCGATTCCTAAGCCGCAACGATAACGCTCCAACCTCTACTTAGTTTACCCAGCTAAAACGAGCATATAAAACTCTCTAAACTATTTAGAGTGTTTATCCAAAAAGCATTAATGACTGCTAGATCTTCATGGCTTTATATAGCATTTGAAATCTTAATTTAACTCATATTAGGATTTCAATATATATATTTTAAATATATGTAATCTCAATTTAACTTAATTAGGATTTCAATATATATATTAAATATATATAATCTCAATTCAACTTAACTAGGATTTCAGTATTTATATATTAAATATATATATAATCCCAATTCAACTTAATTGTGATTTCAATATATATATATATATATATTAAATATATATAACCCCAATTCAACTTAATTAGAATTTTAATATATATATATATTGATTTAAATCGAATTATATTATTTATATATTAAAAAGTCATAATTACAATAATTTTTTTCTTTTAATATTTACACAAAAGTTAAATCATATATATCCAATATTTATTAATTTAACTAAATTCGTGTACAACAAATTTGTACATATCTAATTCGTTTAATATATGCTCATTTCAACTGTGGGTGTGACCCTGTAGGTTCATGTAACGTTAGTAGTAAATGCTAGAACATTTCTAATATTACAAACAATAAGTGACATATAGCAATATGCCATTGTCACTTAAGTTACAAGAAATCAAGATTCGCCATAACCTTTTCGTGATTAACTCTATTTATGTATTACATTCCTTTGTCCTTTATATCTAGATTGAACACAAGTCATGGAACAGTCACACTTGTATAGTCCATCTAATATTTCTTGATATCTTGAGTATACTATTATAAACGAATAACTATGATATCTTATATCAACTTTTTCGAGCATGACCATGCATTTCTAGTTTCACTCAATCAAGTGGCTTATGATATCACTTCTATTATGTAGGAGGGACAAATCCTATCTTGATCAACCATGTTCCATTACATAGATTGTGACATATCCATTATCAGTCTTTATAGTGTAGTCAGTTACAACACATGTTTTACCGTATCAAAATATGTCACTCACGATGTTAAAATAATTTTGATCTCAACTCTGAGGATCATACATGTAGTTATCACTATGAGCAATATTGTGATTGTCACATAATAATCCAAGAAACATGCTCATAGCGGGTCAGTCCAGTATGTCGTTCTCTAACACATACTTATGTATTGATTTTGACATCTCCGTGTCAATGACAACACTTTGTCATCAATCAACTACATATTAGTCTTAATGCATTATTGTTGTTCATGCCCACAATAATACTCGACTAAGGACATTTAAGAATAATCATATTATTTTAAGGACTTTATTATAATTCAGTTTATTTATGCACGCAGAATTGTAACTGAAAATAATAATGACAATGCCTCTTTTTGAATAAACAAGGTAAAAACAAATGTCATTTACAATCATCTTATGATTGGTCTTTGAGCATACTCTAACAGATATCCATTCACCACCTCGAGGGGAATGTTGGAAAACCAGCAGCTTCCTTTAGGAAAGTTTTGACTTTTTTGTAATCCATTGATAAAGGGAATTAGTTATGGAAATCCCTTGATAAGGGGATCCGGTTTAGGGGTAGAATCTTTGTCTAATTTATTACTGATCTATACACAATTAATGTACCATGTATATATATATATATACAAACAATTTTGTGCATAATGAGAAGATATGAACTAAAAATTTACCCCACGTTTCTTGTCACTAATAGTTTGTCTTTTTTGATTCGACTTGTTTCTTTTACTTTGTTTCAAGTGATTGAGGTTTGAAAGAACATGCTTATGTAGCTACTGACTATATATAGGAATATCAGTGTACTTTTCCTTTCTGTATAAAAAAACACTATTTTTTGCAAGTAAAAAACAAGTAGTAATCCAAATTCATTGAGTTGATGTTGTTGGATAAAGATCAAGGTTACTATGCCCAAGTTTCAAAAAATAGATAAACAATTTTTGCTATGTCAGAGGAAGGGGAAATGCTAGATGTATATATGCTAATAGTTTGTCTTTTTTGATTCGACTTGTTTCTTTTAATTTGTTTCAAGTGATTGAGGTTTGAAAGAACATGCTTATGTAGCTACTGACGATAGGTAGGAATATCAGTGTACTTTGCCTTCTTCTATGTAAGGGTGTTCATGGCAGGTTAACCGTACCGTTTAGCTTAAACGGTTTGTTAACTATTATAGCAGTTATGAACTGTAACATAACCATTAATAATCGTTAAGAAATGGTTAATTGTTAATTTTTTAAAGGGTTAACCATTATAGTGGTTAATCGTTAAGAAACGGTTTGGTTATAGGTTAACCTGTAACCATTACAATTTTCTTTTCAAATGTTTATTATTTCTTTTTAGAATAATAAATATATATCTTGTATTAAAATTTTCAAAAAAAAACATCTATAATAGAGAGATTTTAATCATAAGCTTCATACTTAGTTAAAAAAATACCTATAGGTTAACTATTAACCATCTTTTATAGCGATTCGGTTAACCGAAACCGTTTAGCCTTAACGGTTAGGTTAATTAACTAATAAAATAAACGGTTATACCGGTTAACGGTTACTGTTTATTTTGCACACCCCTAGTTCTATGTATTTGAAGTGGTTGAGGTTTGAAAGGCTAGATGTATACATGCTAATAGTTTGTTTCCGATTAGGCTTGTTTCGTATAATTTATTTCAAATGATTGAGGTTTGAAAGAACATGCTTATGTATCTATTGAGGAATGATGATAGATAGGAATGTCAGTGTTCTTTGCCTTATTCTGTGTATTTTACCGATTGTGATTGGTATTTTTTTTTACTTTATTATTTTGATTTGGATTACTGAATATTTTCATGATATAAAATTCTATGGTTTCTGGTTTAAATTGCAAAAAGAAGGAAGATTTAAGGATCAAATGCCATAAGTTATGAAAGAATGTCAACCATATTGCTAACAACCTAAAATGAAAGTAAGGCATGGGATAGATCGTACGGGGGAGTAGTTCTACTTTTTCTTATTGCTTTGGTTTTTTAACCACATTAATTCATCTTGGTGCTTGTAACGGATTGCTATTAATGAAATGCTCTGTCGTCGAGTTCTCGCTTCATGCTCAGTTTATTATTGTTCCTTCTCGGTTTACAGGTTGTTTTCATCTTAAGGCTAATGACGTTTGGTTCACTAAGTCCATCACCATTGGGAAAACACGCAGTTTGGCTGTTCAGAGGAAACCAATGCCATCAAACCTCCAGTTTTCAGTTTGTATAGAGTATCGGTATGTCCTGGATTTCTGTCCATGTGAATAACTTAGATTCATATTCCTGTTTCTCCTAAGAGCATGCTTATCAGGGCTAGCTGAACTTGTGATTACTAGCCACTCTTATTAAGCCACATCTCTCTAAATGCTTTGAATTTAGGTTTGACCTAGATTGCTCATGTGCTGTGTTATCAGATAATCATATGCCAAACCATTTGTCTTACTAAACCACTTGATCTAGAACCAGAAATATGTAGAACACACTTCCAAATTAGTTACATTCTTTGAGACATTATAGTGAAATCTCAATATAAAATCTGAAATTCAATTGTCAAATGTCTATCTAAAAGCCTTGAGGTCATTGCAGCAGCGTTAATAAAGTTCCTTTTGCCTCATTGTTGAGGCCATTTAGAGAATGTAGTCAATTTAGACATTTCCACCAAAAATGATATAAAAAACTTGGCTGTTAATACCCAATGGGTATTAGTTGCTTAAAGGATGATTTATCTATTACCAAAGCTTGGTTTTTCTGTTCAATGTTAAAAAAGCTTGTGAATGGATGCTGATCTATAACCCCTAAATCCGGCCCAAAAGAAAAAGCCTAATTTAAGAAGTAACATTCGTAACTTTTCTCCCAAGAAACCAATTATTGATTATAAGTATAAAACCTTTCCAATATAAGATAATCCAAAAGATTATTAAAAAACCATCATAGTGTTATAAACCAATAATATAATAAAATATCCAAATTAAAAGTAAATGCATACATACTGAAAACATCCTTAAATCACAAAACGTTCTCAAGTCTTGATTACATCTAGTCTCGATAAAAGTAGTAGTAATAATAATAATAATAATAATAATAATAATAATAAATATCTGAAAATAATAAAGCCCATACTATAGAAACAACAAATCTGAAAATGCAAGAGGTCTTCCGAGTACTAAGTTGCGTAGAGCCAAACATCTAAAAGACAAACTATAGGGGAGTGCGCTATTAAGCTCAGAGTGTCTCTAAAGTGCAACAACACTGTCTCAGTTTTGTAGCAACCCTATTTTTTTGAAAATCAAACGAATTGCTATGAAAAATAATTTTTTTGTTCTTTTGTTTAAGGATTTTGAAAATTTGGGGGTAGGTTGAGTGAATTGAAACTTGTTTTTGTTTTGAAGATGAAGAAAGGGGATATTTTGAGAATAAAATGAGGGTTGGAGTCGCCATCGGCCACTAAGGTAGGCCGGACATCGTAAAACTAAAGATTCATTTGAAAATGGGTTCGGGAGTTGGTTTCGTGTGGGGAAGGATTAGCACCCCTATCACGCCCGAAAATCGGTACCAAAATATATGTTGCTTTTAATTGATGGAAATCATTGAAATTTGAGTTAAATTTAATTTAATGGTCTTAATTGAATATGTGCTTTAATTAAACAAGCTTTTGTCAAATTGGTGGGCTTGAATTAATTAAACGTTTAGTTAATAAGGGCGATTGTACATCGGACCGTAGATTAAATTGATATCGAATAAGACTGATTACCCTGTTAATTTACGGTTTGAATCAAGTACATCACCTTTATGTATGATGCAAGCATTTAAATATGATGTCATGACTTGTCCAATTTTATTTTAGATTAAAGTTTACCTTCGAACGGTAAAAATTAATTCGAATATTTGGTCAACATCTATTGAGCCAGGACTGTTATGACACAAATATCGGAATTAATAATGACCTCCTTTTCACAAATTAGGTTAATTAATTAATAATATGCCCAATTAGTAAGGTAAAGTCAAATGAAAGGCAATTAAAATGCATGGCAAGCAAAAACTTGAAATAAAGATGCTAGGCCCACTAAAGTCCTAACCTAAAAAGGCCTAAATTATGAAAGTTGATTAGTGATCTAATCATTAACTAGGTTAGTCTAATATTAACCCTAAATTAATTAAATCCTAAAATCTAGAAAACCCTAACATTTTATGGATTATCTTGAATCAAAATGATTAATTTGGCTAATTTTAAACTAACATCCTATTAAGCCAAGGACATTATTTAAAACGAATCAAACTAACAATCACGATTTTAACTGAATTTTCATCTAAGTCAAATGTAAATTTTATCTTAAAAATAATTAAGACGTGTCACAATTAATTTACATGCGTCCCAATAAGTCAAGGACAAATTTAAATTAGTTAAAATAATTCGAACCAAAAGCCTAAAGTTTTTTTACTAATCTAATTCTAAATTTAATTTACTTAATTTAAACTTACGTCCTAATAAGCCGAGGGCTTAATTTAAATTACTTAAATTAAATTTTAGAACCTAATTCTAGCTAAGGGTTTAACTAACCTAAACCTAAAGTTAGCTTAATCGATGTAAACTTATACCCTAATAAGCTAATGGTATAATTTAAATTGATTAAATTAAATTTTAAAGCCCTAAAACTAACTCTAAAGGCCTACTAACAAACATGAAACAAAAAGGAAGAAACCAAACATACATGTATCGAATAAAAGCAATCGAACCAAGCAAGCATATAAACGAATAAATAAATGGAAGACTGAAATTTAAAGAAAAGAGGCTGAAAATAAATATGTAATGCAAACAGAGAGCAAAAACTAGATACACCAAAGACAACAGGGACGTAAAATGAGATTAAACCACTGAAAAGGAGTAGATTGAAACTATTCGAAGACCTCGGGGGATAAAATGGATATTTTCCCCTTGAAGACAGATTTTAAAAAGAAAGGGACCAAGTTAAAAATACTTTTGAACCCCAGGGACCTCGGACGTAAATAAGCCATTTAAAATGAAATTAAAACCCAAAAAATGATTAAATTAAAGACGAAGGTAAAAGAGGCGGTAAAAGGGAATTTGCACACTTGGAAACCTGATCTAATCAAACCCACGGGTGAAATTGAATATTTTTAAAAATATTGAGGGACGAATGAGCTAATTTAGAAAGGAGGAAGGGTTTAAAGGTCGTTTTGAAAACGCAAAGGGACCAAAAGTCAATAACACCATTTAAAAAACCAGAAATGAACGAAATTTGGGATAAAATTACAAAGAAAAACAAAGGAACAGGGACACGGGGTATGATTACAAGACACGAAAGCCCTTTGGGAACAAAACCCCAAATATGGAAGGATCGAAACGGGAATAACTTTTTTAAAAAAATTACATCATTATAAAAGCAAAATTTTGAAATAATGCAGCTCTTTTTCATTTTTCTTAAAACAAAACCCCAAACTCTCCTCTCTCTATTTTCAAAATTTGCTAGGGTTCATCCCCGAACCCAAAATTTGGTAGTCTGGCTACTCCGGCCACCACAAACCACCACGCTGGCTGCCGTTAGTCAGCGCCAGTAACTCCAAAAAATGAGCCTTCTGAAACCCTTCCTCACCAGGAAACCCAAAAACCAAACTGGTATTTCGAAATCTTAAAAATCTTTCTTTTTCTTAAAAAAACAGATTCAGATAAAACCCTCTTTCCCCCTTTTTCTTGAAAAACAAACCATCTTTAAACCAACTCACTCATATTCTCAGGGGCACAGGAGTTTGTCATCGGACGGAGGAAGGTCAAAACGATGCAGGTAAAATCACAACCCTCTTGTGTTTCCTTATTTTTTATATATATTTATATATGCATGCATTAAAGAAATAAGACCTCAAGCTCTTTTGTATTTGATCTCTGTAAATCCCGAATGGTTGCATGTGATGTTAGGTTCAGTTTTTATAACCGGTATGAAATTACATGATATAAAGAAAAAAAAGAAATTGCTCTGAATATTTTTGGCCGGATTCATGTGCAGCTCTGCAAATGTTGGCTCTTACTTCTCTGAAATTTTGGCTTGTTTGTATCTGCCACTTTTATTTTTTTCATGTCTCTAAAATTATTTAATTTTCTGATCTTGTGCTACAATTTTGCCCTTTGTTTTGGATGCATGTGACGCTGAGGAGGGGACAGCGGAGACCAGCTCGTGGTGCGGCAGACCAAGACGGCAAACAAGGGGACCAGGAAGAGGAGCTGAGGTATCACGACTGTCCTTCACGCGAGTGCAATGGATAGGCGCGTGAACGCGTGGAGGTTCTAGAAAGCTCTATGCTTCATCTCTGGACCGTTAGATCTAATCTGGATCTAACGGTTGTAGAGTGGCTGCGCAAAGGAGAGAGTGTTAGGGCAAATTAGGGTATTAGGGTTTTGAACTCTATCGGGCCTTGTATGTAATATATTTTGTGTTTTTTTTTTGATATTGTAAAATTGGATTGTTTTAATATGAAAACTTGGGCTTTTGTTTTAACATATTATTATTGTTTTTTCTGTTTTTGTTTAATAATAATAAATAACATTAATAATAAGATAATAAATATAATAATATAATAATAAAAATAATATAATAAAAATAATAAGCGAAAATAAAGATAATAAACATATTTAATTATAATAAAGATAATAATAAGTATAAATAAAATTACAATATTAGAACTAATTAATATAAGAACAGAAAGTTAAAGGAAAAAGAAATAATTAATTAATAAAAAAATCAAACTAATCAATATTAACATATATAATATAGTATAATATAGGCAACATAACCCCAAGTTATAGAATAAAATCGAAAAATAAAACTCAGACAAATTAGTGATTATAGTTGCCCCTCTTTGCTCATTCTTGTGTTAACAAGGATAGAGCAAAGACTAAAATCACTAATTTTGTCCCACTTCCCTGTTCGAGGTTCAAATTACCATGCACTGAAGTTCCTACTAATGATTTGAAAGGCCGATGATCAAGCACTGAAGGCTTTGCTAACACCCAAATCACCCCACACTGAAGGTCTTACTGGTGACTTGTACTGACAGTCTCACTAACGGTTCGAATCATCAAACAGTGAAGGTATTACTAAGGATCCAGATGATTAAAGATTGAGCACTAAAGGCTTAATGGATAACCCAAATCATCATGCACTGAAGGTCTTACTGATGGCTTTGGAGATTAGAGTCATACACTAAGGTATTTATAAACGGTCTGGCTCACCATGCACTGGAGGTCATACTAATGATCTGAAAAGAAAGTTCAACACTGAAGGATTTGCAGACAACCTAGCTCACCATGCACTGCAGGTCTTATTGATGGCTAGAAAATAAAGTCAAACACTAAAGGGTTTACTGACAGTCTTGTTCACCATGCACTAGAGGTATTACTGATAACCGAAAGATTAAAAGGTCATGCACTAAAAGTCTTACTGATGGTCTGGCTCGCCAAACACTGAAGGTATTACTAGGGGATGGAAAATAAAGTCAAACACTGAAAGGTTTGCTTACAGTCCAGTTTACCATGCACTAAAGGTCCTATTGATTCCTAGAAGAATAAAATTCAAGCACTGGAGGCTACTGATACTGAAGGTTGACAATTCGAAAATGAAACCATGCACAGAAGGCTTTGGTGTAGATCCTGAAGTAACACCTAAAATTTTTGTTAGATGGGATCTTCTCAAATGGGACCCTTAACTTTGCTGCGATTTGACCCTTCCACACATAGAATTGCATATCAAAATCTTTGTTGGGTTAGTTCTTAGAAACTCTTGATTCTTTGTTGTGATCCACTTTTCATGAAGTCATAGATCAGAATCTTTGCTTGGGTTCACGAAAGTATGAATTGATATCTCAATGAAATCTACATCTTCCATCACAAAGTTGCAGGTTAAGATCTTTTTGAATCTTTAACTACCTGTCAAAAAGATAAAATAATTTGATGCATGTGTTAGCATGCCCTTTAACCTAAGGATGTCTAACTATATGATGCCTGAATGAATGCCAACTGAGGACCACTTGAGCGAGTCCAGTTCTTCAAGGAAATTCATGAAAAAATCTTAGTCTTGCTCCTTCACTGGAGCCCCAATGCAACTAGAGTACCCCATCTCGCACTCGACCGATATGTCACCTTAATGCCCCAACAAAATTTTTGCCCCAAAAATTTTGTTGCTTACTCTTGCTCTCTTATTGCTAGCAAATTTAGCCTTTTGTCGAACATTTGGCTCAACAGTCTTTTCCTATCCGCTTTGAATCAGAATCTCAAGTGCAAAAGATTTTTCTATTTTGCAAACAGAGTGGCCCTTATTCCTTCAAGAGACACCTCGTCGTCTCGTATCACCAAAATGCCCTTTTATGCTTGGGTTTTATCACTCTTTTTCAACCCAAGATGATCATTTACATCAAAGGCCTTGCAATTTGAAATCAATTTTTGAATAAAATGATCTTTTGTTTATTCAAAAAAGGACAGTTTTCAAACCAATACTTGAATGAACGATGCATTTTTAAATTAATACACAAGTCATGGAAATCCAAAATTTGAAAATAGAAAAAGAACAGGATCCCTTGGATAACAAATGCAAGAGTGTCTTAGATTTATCTCCCAATGATCAATGGCTTGCCTTTGAATGTTGTGGCGATATTTGAATTTGTGAAATTATTCTCAAATTACTCGGTTCATCCTCATGATTATGGTATTTGCTTGGTCCGTTTGAAAACTAATCCTTCTAGTTCTCAATATTTTTCTCCTCCTATAATCATCCTTTTGAGAATTCGGGATGTTAAAGTGAATTAAAAATTAATTGTAATTATGATTGTATCAGTGTCTTCAAAGAGCCATCTTTGACGCTAGGGTATTGAATAGGTGGAATCTAGTTCCTTGTTATATTTGTTCTTCCCCCACATCTTTATCAGGATGCTCCAAGACTTACTCAATTTTTCATTGATTTTAAAGATTTATCCCTGATGCTCGGTATTGGACAGGTGGAATCTAGTTCCTTATTAGATTTGACCTTCCCCAAAGTTCTGTCAATTGTTCATTTCCTGACAGATTTTTTAAGGAATTCTCAAATTTAAGCAACTTCATTGGTCTTTCCTATGAGATTTTCTTATCATTGAACATTATCGAAGGAGTAGTAGTCTTATTTCTCGCACTTTACCGACTGGAGCGGGCTGAGCAAGAAATCATACTTCATCATGATCACAACATTTGATTGATCTTTACATTCGAATCAATGTCACAATAGGCATGTGATAGCCAAGTACCTTCAGAAGGATTTAACAAAATGCATCTTTTCATTGAAATAAAAAATTAGCAAATATGACAAGTGCCCTTTACAAAAGATCATTGTTACTTTCAAGGGCAAAAAGTAGCAACATTAATTTAAAAAGGAAAACATAAAATGCAAGGACATTCATGCAAACTAACATCTAAGAAAAAGGAAAGATACATCTAAAGCTTTCGGCAACTCAGGGCCGATCTTGACTTCTCGATCCCTTAACTTCTTGGAAGAACCTGACCCTTTAGTGGCCACTATGGTTAGGCAAAGTATTGGTTGCCACATCCGGCTTGTCAAGCTACAGAACTCTTATATTGATCAGGTTCTGAACCACCCTCTTAAATGCTTTGCAATTGTTGATGTTGCGCCCAGAGATTCCCGCATGATCTCACACTTAGCCTTAGGGTCAAACCATGATGGGTAAGGAGGTTACGTCGGAGTAAGGTGATAAGGGCGAACCAAGTCTGCCTCAAAAAGCTTGGGGTATAACTTACTGTAAGTTATGGGTAAAAGAGTGAAGACCTCCTCCTTCCTAGGCTCCCTTCAAACGGCCCTTGTAAACTTGTCGTCGTCAAATTTAGTGTGATCTTGACGTTAATCGGGTGACGAGTACTCTTATTGCTAACCTCATTATCTCTTTTCTTCGGGTACTTTTGCAGATTTTCCCCAGTTTTAAACTTACCACTCTTGAAAGTAGCTTTAATGGATTCTGCCGCGTTCACAAATTTGGCGAATCCCAAGAAAATGTTGTTGATCGTTTTCTCATAGAGTGGACCTTGCAATGTGTCCATAAATAGACGGGTGATTTCACTCTCCATGATGTGCGACTGAATTTGCACTGCTATGTCCCTCCATCTTTGGGCATACTAACTAACATTCTTATTTTACCCCTGAGTTAAACCCCGAAGCAAAGTTCTATTTGGGACCATGTCCTTCACATGCTTGTATTACTCGATAAAGATTCTTGACAGATCCTTCCATGACTTCATATTGTTTTGACTTAGCTGTGTGTACCAACGGGCAACTGCCCTGGTCAAGCTATCCTAGAAGCAATAAATAAAAAGGTTTTCGTTCTTTAAATGTGTCGCCATCTTACAGCAATACATAGTCAAATAGGCCAAAGGACAAGTGGTTTCATCATACTTTTCAAATTTTGGCACTTTGATTTTAGGCGGGATGACCAAATTAGATACCAAGCTCAACTTATAGGTATCAATTCCTTAATCATCGGTTACTTGCATCGAGCTGACTTTCTCTTCCATTTGGAGGCATTGCTTTCAAACTTCTTTTTTTAGCATTGTCTCTATCTCATTCGTTAGATTCAAGTCTGGGATATCTGAATTAACGTCATTCTCAAAACTATGCCTCACGTTGACTGGGTTGTTAGCAGATGCCCCGGCTACATAGACACTCTTTAGAATTGATCTTTTCAGCTGAACATTCGTGTGAGATGTGTTTCCACCATCCCTCCTTTCTAGGAGAGCAGTGACACGAGATATGATCTCCTCTTGAGATCTTTTGATCCTTGACTCGATATTGTTCAAGCATTCTTCAATGTCCATTTGTTACTTTTCAACAGTAACCAATCTATCTTCCATGATTCTTGATTGAGAACGTATGTTGTACGAGTGCAGATTGGTGGCAGTTTAAAATGGCTGTCACGGTATTTTCCACAATCAATTTGACTTCCTTATGAATGAATGCAAAGCATATGAATCAACAAAAATAAATGATTGAAAGCAAAGAATTGAAAAATGCAAAAATGTTGATCGACGAACATTCTCATTAAACGAATTTTGATAATAGAGATTAAGTCCCATTTCAACGAGAAAAAAGGCTACCATATAATGTTAATCTAGATTAGCCCTTGTTCTAATTCTTGATTGGTCTCAGGTTTTCGGACTCTTTCTCGTTGTTATGGACTCTTTCTTCCATTACACAAGCCTTCAATTTTGAACTATTCTCCAATCAACATTTCAAATAAATATGCCATGAACATGTACAAAAGTCATCGAACAAAACAAAACAGGTAAAAGAGTTAATAATAGATGCACAAATAAATCGATAAAGAATTGGATAAATACAAACGAAAACGGCCTAGCAACATGAATTCTAGTTCTCTATGGTTATCCGCATGGCTTTAATCGGGTAGGCTTCTTAAGTTCTCACACATGTGGGTTTGGTTCGGAAAGGGTACTCAAACCTATCTTATTACCTATTAAGTTAACAAGAACCCAAAATCTGGCTTATTACAAGCTTGCGAATTGGATTTGGTTCGAGGGAAAGCACAACCTAGTGATGTGGAGGGCTGCTCAAGTGTCAAAATACACGGATTTCGGAAGTGAATTACTAACCTGTGGAGGGCTACTCACGTGGGTATGTGGTGTTTCACTCCCACTCAAGGGACAGAGCTCAGGTATTGAGCTTGATGTCATGATGCAACACATGTTGGTGATTCTTTAAAAATTAAATGAGAAATTAATTCAAAACAACCAATTATCAAAGTCCGTGTAATTAGAGTCATATCTTCAAGAAATAACAAATTAATTAAAGTCAACTCAAATTCCAAAATTTCCATCAATAGAAGCAACATATGTTTTTTGGCTTAACTCTCAAAAATTGTCCCCAGCGAAGCCGCCAGCTGTAGCAACCCTATTTTTTGAAAGTCAAACGAATCGCTATGAAAACTATTTTTTTTGTTCTTTTGTTGGAGAAGATAGTCAGTTCATACCAAAAATTAGATCGAACTCATTAAACAAAAGTTCTATCAGATTGGATGGAAAAACCTCTCCTTAAATCTCAAGAGGACAATTGTAGTAGATTCTATTAACGTCAACTAGATTACCCTCGAGATTCTAAACAGTTACTAAAAATCTGTCTCACCAACTGGAATCTCTAAACCTCCAACTACCACACTTGCCATATAAGAATGCGTAGAACCATTATTGAGTAAAGCAAAATAAGAAATGGAATAAATAGAGAAAATATCCGCTATGACGTCAGGCTGGTCACGATCTTCATGTACCCTAGTAAAGTATACCAAACCTGGCTATCTAACACTGGGAAGCAACAAATTTTCCCTGTCCTTTTCCAGAACTAGGTGTCTAAATGGATGCCTTAGACTAACTCTTTAGAAAAAAGCTGTAGGCAGACGAGGATAAGAACTAAAGAAATGATCACAGGATCCACATCTGAAGTAAGCACCAGATTGTCTCCTACACTATCTAATATGCTTCTTATTACAATAAGAGCATGTGTAAAGGTCAGAAAGCTGTCGAACTAACCCCACTAACAGTCAATAACATCAGTCTCGATCTCTAGCTACCATGGTGGCTAGATTCCTCTCTAGCCCTTTTACTAGTATAGCTAACTGAACCCTGTTGAACTCCCAAAATCGATTATTTCTTGATATATTTATCCTGAATTGTCTGACTCTTTGAGATTATTTTCATTCTCTCCACTATCTTGGCTCGATCAACCAAATCAATGAAGAGTTTGTCCTTAAACGAAGCCACATTCTCCCGAATCGAAAAATGAAAACCTTTTAGAAACTCTCAACATTTATCATTTTTTGTGTCTACCAACCCATGTGCATATTAAGATAACTCCACGAATCGAATCTCGTAAGTAGATACTATCATGTCCTCTTGTTTAAGGTTTATGAATGGCTGACAACGATCTGCTAGATACTACTCCCATATAGAAGGGCTCTAAAATGCCTATCAAAAAGTCTCCTATGTCACCTGATCAACTGTCAACGGTTTATGCTCTATCTTTTACATAAATGTTCTCAATTTCTTACTGGCAGGGTACTCCATCTCCTCAAAAAGCCTCTCCAGATTTTCCATCCATAGCTCAGCATCAGATAGGTGTTCTTCATATATACCCTCAAAGATTCTAATCCCGGCACACAAAAATATTGTAGATATTGGCTTCCTCAAACCCTCTGACTAGTCACAAAAATGCCACAACAACTTGTTATTAATAGTAGAACTATCCAGCTCAACCATCTCACTATCATCAGAATCAAGTAGGTCATCTCCATGTGGCTGTTGGTCATGTGTGTATACATCACCAGACTGCTAACTCATAGTCTTTTGTTCCTCAGGTTACAGATTTCTTCCAAGATTATGTATCTCCTCTTGGTCTTCTATGTGATCAACAGTAAACAGAGGTTACTAGCGGTGGTAGTAGTTTAGGAAGCACGAGTACGCCAAATTATTAATGTTTCAAGTACCTAATACTTCCTCGATACAGTGACGACATGGGTACGATCGAGGTATGTACCAAGGATATCCCACGATAACGAGGTATGGTTGAAATTTGTCGGGGACGGTTGATGAACTTATGGGGACGTTTTGGGACGGTATGTGACCTGTATATGCATCCTCAAGGCTATTTTTGACTTTTAGCATAAAAGATAATAAAAATTAAATGAAACATAATTGCAGCCCAACTCTGTAGTCTGTACAACTTTCACATTTTTATTTTTTACTTTTTTTAGTCGATTGGAGAGGAGATGAAGGCAACAGACACCAACCAATGACAAGGAGGCCAGAGCCGAAAAAAGCTTGTACTTCGACGTGTTCAAATTTAATTCCAGGTATGTTTCTCCTACTTCTTTTCTTCATCTATTTTACAACCATTTGGATTTTTCTCTATTTCCATATTTCTATTTGAGTTTTCTTTAGAAATTCTTGTGTGAGCTTTTTAAGTGGGAAATACATTGCCGAAATTATCTAGGTTGTTGGAAAACACAGGTCCACATGCTGAAAATTCCTAAATAAAGTATTAGCAAAGTTGTTCTTATTTAAACCTATTAGATCGGGACAAGAATACTAGGATTTTCCATGTAATCTTTTTTTATTAAAAGGCAAACTTACTATAGAATAATTTCCAGCAATACTACATAGGAGATTATCAGATAGACAACATATGGAATGATTCCTACAGTAAAAGAAGCCTATATACCGTTTTCATGTCATTTTGTTACACCATTTACATTTACAACTAGCCCTAGATTAACCTCTTGAGATATGACACTTTTATAGTGCAGCTTGTGTATGAAATTTATTTTTTAATTTACTATGAAATATGAATTTTGATGAATATTTATGACTTTTTTACATCTATTTATAATTTTAAATTTTATTTTATATGTCGTACCCATGTTGTACTCATACCCTGTAATTTTATAAATTGTCGTTTCTCATCCTCATCCTAATATTTGTCTCGTACCTGTATTAGTGCAACATAAACGGTAGTACGACCTTGGCCTCGACATCAGCCTCTATCCGAAGCAAGTCTAACACTCATACGGGGTGGCATAGTCAACTATCTACAAGAAATAATAACCTAAAGATCAGAATTGGTATCGGAGTCTCAAATTTAAAACACCATTAAAATGATAACTAAGTAATAATTTATTCAAAAAACTTCACATTTACCCAAAACATTTAATGCATGCATATGTTCCAAAAAAACTTTGAAAACGATGGTTGTAAGCCCCACAGTCTGAGGGTTGAACCCAGCTCTGATACTACAAAATGTAACCCCCTAAACTCAGCCCAAAAAAAGACCCAATTTAGGAAGTCACATTCATAACTTTTCCCTCAAGAAACCCATTATTAACTATAAGTGTAAAACATTTCCAATATAAGATACTCCAAAAGATTATTAAAAATCCATCATAATGTTATAAACCAATAATATAATAAAATATCCAAATTAACAGTAAATGCATACTGAAACATCATCAAATCTCAAAACGTTCTCAAGTCCCAATTACATCCAGTATTGATAAAAGTAATAATAATAAAAAAGATCTAAAAATAATAAAGCTCATATTGTAGAAACAATAAATCTAAAAATGCAAGAGGTCCTCTAAGTACCAAGTCGCCTAGAGCCAAATATCTTAACGACAGACTATAAGGCAGTGAGCTATTAAGCCCATAGTGTCTCTAAAGGGCAACAACACAATCTCATTTTCACAAAAATATCTCAAGGAAATATAAATATATTAAGACACAGTGCATGAGATGTTACTATAAATAAATCACAATATCTAGCTGCTAACTCCAATCACAATGGTGGCAAAGGCTACTGGGCACAGTAGAGGTAGTTCCCCTAAACTCCTCACCCTTATTTCTCTAATCGCATTGTGGTCAAACCATTTCTTCCTCCGTACATGTAATACCCATTTCCCGTATTCATAGTTGAATACGAGTCAGAGATATCACAAAACATTTGTAAAACCCTTTACATTTGTAACTCGGTAAAAATTTTGATTCTTTAAAAATATTATAATATATTTAATTTCTATTTACAAATCTAGTTAATCGCGTATAGTTTAAACATAATATTTTAATCTTTAAATCGAGCTTAATTTCAAGCAGTAACTTATCAATTTAATTTGACTTTATATAATTAGTGAAACTACCTAAAAACTACCCGACTTAAAATTCATCCAGATACCACAAAAATACAAATTCTATCAGAGCAGACATATCATTTTAATATACATGCCAACTAGTAAATATCAAACAGTGTCAAAAGATATCTTACTGATACTGATGTACCTGTTATTAATTGATGATGTCCGTTTATGCTCCTTACTCCAACCATTTCTTCTTTCCTATGTGTAAAACAGTTACACGCTAAGTATTTACTTAGTGAGGCAATAATTCGAATTCAAGTGCAATTGTCATAATATTAATATTAATGATTAACAATGCATATGATCACCTTACCATTATATTCTCGTTAACATAAATAAATATGTATATCAAAGTGATAAGATTAGATCTTACCAATATTGTTGTCATATTCATCCGTAAGCTTTTAATGCTTACCAATACCCTTTTTCCATTTCTATCTGCAAGCTTTCAAGCTTATCTTCCTATTTCTTTTTTATTCTTTTCAATTTATTTAGCCCAAGGTATTGAATTAAGAGATTCTATGTACACGAGTCATCCCCAAACCCAACATTTCTTGAGTATGTATATTATTTGCACCGTAGTGCTTAGCACCCTAAGTGCTTCCGTAAACCCAAACCTTGCATGAGTATACCCTCATTGAATATTAATAAAATTGCACCGTAGTGCTTAACACCCTAAGTGTTTCTGTATACCCAAACCTTGCATGAGTATACCCTCAATGAGTATTTATGAATATTGTACTGAAGTGCTTAAAATATTTATACAGCTGTTTATGACCCTATGGATATCCAACTATACCATCGAACCTCTATATCATACATTGGGCTTTATTTCATCATTTAAGTCATCAATGCCAACATATATCAATATATATCAACATTTAACAGTTCATATCCAAAATAACATTCATATTATACCATCATCAATAACTAGTGATCAATGCAATTATTTTTAGCCTTTGACATATTTAAAATATGTCAAATATATGATCAATGACATAATTATCATGACAATATATAAACCAGGTAGACTCGTCGCAAGTCCTACCGGTGATGTATGAAACATCCATGTATAATGTTATGTATGCATTGCACTCACCTAGGCCATTTATTAGTATGCCTCACTAAGTCCTCTTTGATCTTTTCCTTCATCGTATCTCGAACCTCCAATGATTCAAACTTAACTTCATAATTCAAATAAGTAAAATATTTGTTAGATCCCAATCTAACAATATCTTAGACATGTTGTCCAATATAATCATTCGAATATAAAAATTTCCAAACGTTTTCCTTTCTTCATTGTATTGTTCAAAAACTCATTATGGTCCTTTATGACCAATTTGAACTTCCATTAACCCTTTTCAAGCTTACTAATCAACCTTAGATACAAAGTGTATCAATTCTCATTTTCTGGCAGATTGCACTACCTTCAAAGAAATATTTTTTATAAAATAATCTACAAATTGGAATTCAATTTCGTTTGTTCTGAAAGAAACTAGATTTAATAAGCTTTTCAACCATATAAATTAATAGCCCAAATTCAACTTGTACGATTTATGGCGAATTTTCAAAATCAATTTCCAGTGCTAATTTTGGAACAGATTGTCATACTGTTTTCTGACCTTCACCACTTAAAAATTCATTTCTTTTTACTTAGAACTCAAAATTAGTTTCCATTTGTTGGAGGAGAAACTAGACGAAGAAATCTTTACACCGGTATAAAATTTCACCTTCTAACCATTTTTGTAGAATTTATGGTGAATTTTCAAACTTACTGTCAAATCCAATTTTCCTACACAACTTCCATAAATAACTTCAAACTTTATACCAATTTCTCCTTACTTGGCTATTTATCAATTTGGTCCCCTTACTTGATTCAAACCACTAATGTATCACTTTCTTCATCAAATAATTATTCAAAAATAACTCCCTCTAATTTTTCGTTCTTTCCGAAATAGTCACTAAAAATGCAAAGATAAGGATTCAAGCTTCTTAACTTTGCAAATTAGTCCTCAAATCAACATTACTAATTGAATTCTATTATTTCAACTAAAATCAGATTTAGTCTTTCTCTAAATCCTCATTTCCGAATTGGTCACTTAACTTTGACAATTTGTCAAAATGGTCACTAATTCAATTCAACATCAATTTAGTATTCTAACTTCATTTTCTTATCTCTAACATCATTAATAACATAAATACACTCCAAATTCTAAAAATTTAGATTTGATCCTTCAACTTTTCAATTTACCAAAATGCTCCCTACACAATTTAACTTAGGGTTTTACTTCCAAACAACAATTCAAGCTTACTAGATCATTAATCCAACATCACAAACCCTAAATTAAACTTGAATCCATAAACCATAATCCTCTTCATAATAATCAAAACATGTAAAACTTAAATCCCAACTCAATATCATGATTTTAACATCATACTAGCTTGATTTCAACTTGAATTCAATCATGGAATCATAAAATCTCAAAAGCCCCAATTTGATCCATAAACCCTAATTTCTTTCTCATGTAAATTCTCATCAATAAAGCATGAATTCCATGAATTATTGATATCAAAAGATAGAGCTTGAAGAGTATAACAACTTTGTAATTGAAAAGATTACATGAAAACTGAGTTTCGGAGATTGAATCGAGCTTGGAAAAAAATTATCTTTCTTTCCCTAGCCCTCACGTTTGTTGCTGGAAAAGATGAATATTGTGTTTATCTTTTTACCATTATTTTACACACACATATATATATATATATATATTAAATGAATATTAAATTCATTTAATAGTAAAATTACAATTTAGCTCTTTTTATCCAATGGTTGAGATTGATTTTATCATCAATCAAGGGTCAAGATTTAATCTTCCATTTCCTCTTTCTAAAATTGCTCTTATAACTTTTTAAATATTTCAAAATTGTCATTGGGCCAAATGACCTATTTGCCCTCCAACTAGTCTTTATTTACTAATTTGTTTCCAAATTGTCATTCCATTAAAATCTAACTAAATCTAGTTAGAATTCAACCACCCATAATAAAATATTCATAAAATAACATTTTATGACTTTTCCATAGTTTTTGGATCAGTCTCCAAAATTTCCATTCGATCCAATATACCGATAAATAATCCTTTACTCAGAAATAAACTATAAGATTCATTTTGAATCAAACTAGAAATATTTCCAACACTTAGAAATGACTTTTATAACCTTTCTCTATCATATGACAAAATTTCAAAATTTTTCAATTCGATCCGGGTATCTGAATTCCACTTAAACTTTAACTGTGATTTTCCCAATAATCGAAGTATCAGATCGAACCAATAATTCCACATTCGATTCACACCCTTATGTGATCTATTTATTTATGAAATAAAAGCCCTTAACTTTTAAGGAATTACAACTTTAGTCCCCAAACTTTCCAAAGTTTATACTTTAGCCATAAAATTTTTAAAATTTACATTTTAGTCACTAACTTTTTAAACTTCAATTCCCATTCCAATTTTCCTTCGAATTCAACCAAACTTTAAGAATACCTTATTCAATTCACTATCTATCACATAAGACCTTTAAACCTTAGAAATTTCCTTTTTAAAACCCATAATTAAAGAAATCCTAACTTTTGCATTTTTATCATTTTAGTCATTAAGTTGGCTTTTAAGCTATTATCTTAGTACTAAATAACCCTTAATCAATTTGGTAAATTTTGGGGTATTACAGTACAAACCCATTTCATGCATGAAAAACATATTATTTATAAAACAAATTCTCATCAAAGTTGTATCGTACTAAATACGAGGATCGTAGTGCTGATATTTTAATAGTTTCATTAAAAACTCAGTTTAGCACAATTTAACACAGTATGAATGGCATCTCAAATCACATTGAAAATTGTATCATAAGAAGGTAGACATGCATGTTGTAAAACAATTCACAGAATAAATCTAGCACAGAAAGAGAACACACCTCTAGTGGCCAAAGCTCTAACGTCGGTGATAATGCCTCCCACGGTCTACACTAGATCTAGGTCTAGCTGAGTTAGTAGAACCTACGAGACGAAGTTTATATTAAATCATATTCTAATAGAAAGACACTATGCCACCTAACACAATTTTAAAAGAACATCAACTCACATGTAGCTCTCGCAAAAGGTGCAGGATCAAGATGTACAAGAGGAGTAGGAGGAAGTGCAATGCCGTCCTCGAAATCGATGTGGGTTGAAACGCATAAATAAACTATGTCAAATCACATACACAAATTCTTAGAATTTACTAAGTGCAAAATAAATTGCAATTAGTAAAATTAGCATTTCAATTCGAATTAGACAAAATAGACTACGAATTCGAACTTAGGACTTCAAAAAAGTCAAGTCAAAGTTGTTTAAAAAGTCAATGGTTAAAGTCAAGGTCAACTATTAACGTTGACTTGAATGGTCAAAGTCAACAAGTCAGGTTGGTCAATGGGTTAGATTCGGTTCAAGGTCAAATCTAGTTCGGGTTCTCAAATTCAGATCCGGTTCCGTTTACTTGGGCGGTTCGGATTAACTTCTCATACCCATGCTCTCAAAATAGGTCACACACATTTAGGCCTCAAGGATTTTGGTTTACCCAAACTGAGCACTCACAGTTAGGCTCCACTAAACGGGTCACAAAATGGGCTGAACAACCCACTCACACTCATATGCACAAGCAGATGCACAACCAAAGTTGCAATCAGACATAGGATTTATGAACCCTTGATGGCAACAGCAAAGAAGATGACGACAGAGGTGGCGGCACGGCAACAGATCCAGACGAGCACGGCGGCACGACTTTCCGGTAACACACGACGGAGATTCCAAACGGTGACTCCAACCAACAAAAATAAAAAAACGAGTTTAGAAGACAATACACCCCAAAGAAACGAAAACAACCAAGACCAAATGGCTTACTCAAACACACACACGAAATAGAAGGGCGGAGCACGGCGGAGTACACAGCGGCGCATTAAAAACTGAATGGTTTCCTTGTGATTCCTGATGGAAACATACGCCGAAAGGGAGGAAGTTGGCCGGGGTTTGGTTCGCGAGAACAAGATAAGCACTATGGGGGCACGGTCTTGTACACGGACGGCCGATGAGCTCTCACCGGAGCTTGATCGGAGAACGCAAGGGTGTGTGTAGCTTAAGAAAATTTTGGGAGAGAGGAGTGAGGCTGCTGAAATAAATATTAGTCGATTGGTCTTTTTAGGGTTTATAAAAGGATTTTATATCCCACACAAAAGGGTAAATTACAGGGGAAGACACCCAACTTACCCTGTGTTGCACATTAACCCACAAGGTTCTGAATTCTCACAAATAGGTCCTTTATCTGATTGAAATTTATTAAATCCTCAACTTAGATAATTAGGGTTTCAGATTTCTAATTCCCAAAATCAAGGATTTTAAATTGGGAATTCTCTAATTAGGGTTAGGGTTTTTAGTTAAAGTTTCAGGGGGTTACATGATCTTTATGTTGTGCTATGTTTAGATTTACTTCAAGTTGGAATTTGCCAATTGCTTATGTTGATTTTGTCTCAAAAGCAGTGCTGCTTGTTTCTTATTTGTTCTCATCTTTGTTGATCCCCCTGATGTATTAGCGATGGCAGTGGGGGTGGAGCAAGTGATTTTGCTGCTGGTTTTCTATTAGGAGGTGCTATATTTGGAACGCTGGCATATGTTTTTGCTCCACAGATGATTATTTTTTGTTTTCAGCCTAACTTTCTGCACGTATTTTAACATATCCAATTGAATTGACTCAAATTCCCTCTAGTAGTGCATTTGTGTTACGGGGAAAATAATTATCAGATTTTATTAATATCAAAAGCAATGTAGATATTCAGGTTGGATCCTCTATTCTTAATTTGTCTTGTCATATTTTGCAAGACAAAAAAAGTAAAACAGAAGTTTTTTTATCATTTTTGGTGGATCCAACCTGAATATCTAAAATTAACTTGTATTTACTTTTTTTGTTGTCTCTTCATATTTTGCATGGAGGATTGAAACGTTGTCTGCTGTGTTTTTGTGCCATGAATCTCTTTTTGGATTTTTCATGTAGAATATTAGATATTCAGGTTGGATCCTCCACTCTTAATTTGTCTTGATTCAGATTAGATCCCTGCTAAATGAGGATGAATACGGATTCCTGAAGGCAAAGCGACCAATATATTACGATGAATGTTTAGAGGCAATTAGCTTCTACTTTATTTGCAACTCTGTCCATTGTCATATGCTATATTATCTTTATACTAATTCCGAATCTTTCTTGCTCATTGAAAGCAGCAAACCAGGCAGACCCCGAATAAAAATATCAGCCAACTCAATTCTGCCATTGACAATGTATCCTCGCGTTTGAGAGGTGGCAATAATTCAGCTACTGTTGCCTAGTCATAATGGTGAGTTTTAGTGATTTACGAATGCACCTGTGAGTCTATAATGACTTCTGGGTTCGCATGCTACTTGAAACTTTTTTAATGCGATTGGGTTATGCCGTATTGTAGGGCCGGCTATAAGGGAGCACCCTGAGCGAACGCTCATGGCCCCCAATTATTCTAGGACCTTTAAAATTTTATTATTCGTATTTTTAAAATTTTAAATTTATCAAATAAATACATTAATTTAATGGTAAAAAATTAATTCTTTTTCCTAAATTAATTAATTAATCTAACAATGAAAATAATGTGTTTGAAATATTAAATTAAGTATTCAGAGTAATGAGATGAATAAAAAATTTTGTCCCTTTTCGGTGCTATTTCTATGCCCAAAATTAAAAAATTAAATTCTAAGCCTTAACTCTAACTTTTAAATACAAAATCCTAAACTATGCACCCAATACCTTAAAGCCTAATCCTAAATCATATCCTTAAACTGTAACTCTAAACCTTTTTTTTTTTTACTGTTGGAGCGTAAATATGGATAAAGAATTTTTATTTATAATGAGATATACTTTATTTATATAAGGGTCCAATCTTAATTTTCGCTCAGGATCTCGAAAATTTTCGAGACGGCCCTGCCGTTTTGAATTTGATATCATTATTAGTTTCGTTGTCTTTCGGCACCTAAACATTAGTATAATACATAAGCAAGCGCAGATGTATTTTTCCTTGCCTTTGAGAATGCACATTAGAACAATGAGCTGTGTATTTTCTTTCTTGAACATTGCCGTGCAAAGCCTTAGGGCCAGTTTGGCATTACTTTTTAGAAGTGCGGTGAGAAAGTACTTTTGAAAAGTGATTTTAAAAAGTATTTTTAGATTGTTTGGTTTAAATTAGTATTACTGTCAAAAAGTGCTTTTAAGTAGATAAAATGTCTATTTTAGACATTCTTTTTGAAAATATAAAAGGATTGGTGATATAAATGAGGATAAATGAGTAATTTTATTTAAAAGTGATTTTGAAAAAGCTAAAAGTTAAAAATTTTAACTTTTGAAAAGCACTTTTTAAATCAAACTAAAAAACATTTTTGACCTGAAAAGCTACATGTTCTGCATTACTTTTGGTCCCAAAATCACTTTTGACCCCAAAAGCAATGCAGAACAGAGCCTTAATAGCTTAGCTTAAGCTGCATTAGCCCGAGCAACATAAAGATCTCAAAGTGCTAAACTTGCGGAATTTGACAGAAATGGCATCATGTTATTATATGTGAGCGAGGTTTGGTAGATGAATGATTGTAACACCCCCAATTTTCATCCAAATTGAAAATTTTCAAATTTTAAAATCTCTAATTGGAAACCCTAACAATTGAGAATTTTTAATTTGAAAACCCTTTGTAGAGCGATTAATTTGTAATTATTGTTGGATTTGGGAACTGAAGTGAGATTAAATCAAAATCCATGGCTTAATTGGTCAAAGTGGAAATTTAGGAGACCATAATGTAGGGGAGTGAAACATTGGAGGACTTAAGAAAATTCATCTTATCAGCAAGCAGAAGACGAGCGTGCTCAATATGAGAGCTCGGAATAGAAAAGTCATTACATTGCCGATTTATCTTATTAGCTACAATGGCAAAATCCGTCTCAATGACAACATTATTCCAGCCTCTATCACGGCCTAACTGAATGCCAGCAAGAACAGCTTGAACTTCGGCCATAGACGCATCCGTACAATCAAGCAGGGGATGAGCAAGCCCTCCAAGGACTGTATCGTCAGCATCTCGCGCAACAATGGCAACATCCTTGCAGATAGGATCGAAGGCCTCATCTGAGTTGATCTTTATGGTTCCGGCCCATTGGGGATGCCAACGCGGGCTCGCTAAAGTCGGTTCGTTCGTCAACCTCATGGCGGAACTAGTCATCAGTACGTTCGTCGACCTCGTGGTGAATCTGGTCGTAGTAGCTGCTGCATAGTCACGAAGAAGTTCCTGGGAATTGAGAACCGTAAGCCAGGGAGGCTGGAGTCGATTATTATGGACCCAATCATTTCGCCCATTCTATAAGTTCCAGAGAACAATGAGCAGCAGCGCAAAGGATTGAAGCGATAAACAGGTAGCCCCTATAGCGATATCCTTTTTACGTTCGCTAAAAAATGGGTTTCGAGGTTTCGCTAAAAAAACGGGGGTTTTACTGTGCTTGGGGGTATTTCGGGTACTAAAAATATGCATTCCGTGGGGTTTTAGAAATATTGTATTTTATTTAAAAATGGAGTCACCACCGGCCACTAATGTAGGCCGGACACCATAAAACTATAGATTTGAAAATGTTGGGTTCGGGAGTCGGTTACGGATGGGGAAGGATTAGCACCCCCACACCGCCCAAAATTGGTACTTTAATAATTACCGCTTTATTAATATTAAATTTTCTGGATTAAAATGACGATTAAATTAAAATTTAGTTATAAGTGCGAGTAAATTTTAAGGGTCCCGTTATTCGAGAGTAAACCGATAGACCGCCATCATTGAACTTGATACTGGCCACGTTTACGCTCGAATAAAAGGGCACTGCATTGACAAATAATATTCCATTATACAATCTTAGAAAACAATTTAAAAAACATACATTCACATTGAAATGATACTAAAACATAAAAACATGAATATTACAATATTAAACAAAAATAATAAAATGTATGAGCATGAATAACATAACATATCATAACGATAATAAAAAAACAAAGCATAAATATGAATATGGAAAAGGAAGAAAAACATGCTTCTAAAATTAAATAAAACAATCATAACACGCTTAAACACCTAAAAAACACCATAAAATGCAACATATATATACAATATGATACTAGATTAACAAAGCAAAATGTCAAAATATTACACTAAAAAACATCGTGTGACACAATAATGTATATAAAAAAAACCTAATATCAACATGATCATGGCAAGAATCACACATGAACCAAAAAACATATACATGTAAATTACTTTATAAATACTTTCATGTTACTTAAAAGAGGGAAAGCATGCCTAAACTAAAGGACATAATAAAAAACTAATTATATAAATATGGCACATATAAAAACAAGTTAGAAAAACATACCACAACACATGCTAAACATATTATCCGAGACTAAAATATGACCTAAAATGCAAAAAGGATAAAAAAACCCCATGTAAACATAATATACGAACTAAACTAAAACATGACATATAAAACTAACGTGTATGCAACTTGAACAAATAAATTAAAACATGAAAACATGATATCATGAACCAAACATATTATATAAAAAACAAATAAACACGAAATACAAAAATCATATATAAACACAAGAAGGTAATATACTAAAATAAACAAAGACATAATTATCTAAATTGTGCATGGGGACTAAAATGAGATAAAATAAAATAGAAGGCAGAAATTAAACACATTAAAACATCACTTGGGGATGGGATTGCAAACTGGGCAAAACCTACGAGGACTAAACATGTAATAAGACCAGGGGCAAGCTTGAAGTGAAAATTTCAAAAACGCGAAAGGAGTAAGGGCATGATTTTGCCATTAAGAGAAAGGACCGGACTTGTAATTGGACCAAGGAGTGAGCTCATGTCGAAAATAGCAGAGACAATGAGGGATTTATGATGCAAATAACCCATTTTTTTAAATAAACGCCTATATAAGAACCATATCATATCTAAATTTGTCCTTTTGGCATTTTAAATTTTGTTTTCTAAAAGAAAAACCTCTCCCTTATTCTTTTTCTCTCCAAAGCCGAACCAACCTTCAAACCTTCCTCCCAAACCCAGATTCCGGTGGTTGCCGGCTACTCCGGCCGCTGCATGCCACCACCGGCCGCCGCTAACCGACCTAGAAAACCTTAAAACTGAAACCCTTTTCCGTTTTAAAACCTAAAAATCATTTTATTTGAACAAAACACCCGTTTTGAAAATACCTCCTTTTTTTAAAAAAGAAACCTAGCATCAAACACCGATTCACTAGATTCGACCTTGAGTGCCGATGGCTTATCACTGGTGAAGGATGGCCAACGATTGAAGGGTAGACTCTTACTCTTTTTTTATTTTGCTTCAGATATTTGCATGCAAGAAAGAAAAACTAAGAAAGAAAGTTATTACCACTGAAATTCTTTTTCTTGTTTTTTTTACATTTGGGTTGGATTACAAGAATCAATAACATTAAATTGATTCACTGTTGAATATGATTTGGATCTGATATCTCTGTATTTTTTTTAATTTTATGCATGTCTAGTTGGTGAGGGCCAGCGATGGAGCGTACGGCAGCAGCAGGCGGAGCGGCCACATGGCGGGAAAAGTGAAGAGTTATCACGGCCAGATCTGATCTGGGCCGTTAGATCAGATTTGATCTAACAGCCAAGATTCCTCAAAGATGGACGGCCCAGATGTGATCTTCCAAATGATGAGGAAGCACTGAATTGTACCGCGTGGCGGGTAGCAACTGGACGGACTCGGGCGTGCGTTGCACGCGCGCGTGGGATATTGGATGGTCTGCTCGTGCATCAAACGTGGCAGCTGAGTGCGCTTCAATCTTCAATTTGGGTCGTTGGATCAAAAATCTGATCTAACAGCTCAGATGTGGCTGCGCATAAGAAGAGACAATAATTAGGGCTCCAAATAATTTTAGGGTTTTTTAGGTTAATTGGATTGGGTCTGGCTGAATGAGCCTTGTAACATATTTTTTGGGTTCTGTAATTGTGGACGATTAATTATTTTTGGGTTTAAATTTATGGATTTTCATTTTAATTTAGCTCGATACTAATGGTAATAATAATAATAATACCATAATACATACACATGTACATATAATATACGTACATACATATAATAGTAATACACACATACACATACATACTTACATACACCTTAATACGTATATACACATAATATTTTAATACACTCACATACAAAACATTTATACAAATTAACACATATCTCATAACATTCAAACACATAACATACATATGCATATATTTGTTCACACACCTAATTAATATAAATGTACACACATTATACATACAAACAATTAAAGCATACGTAACATGCAAACATATATACGACACACATATTAGTCACATGTGCATAATAAACACACATAATAATACTATACATGTATTCATGCAATAATAATATATATTAATACAATATTTACAAACTAAATAAAAATGAGTGATTACAGTTGCCCCTCTTTGCTTGTTCTCGTGAAATGAGAACAAAGCAAAGACCAAAAGCACTCATTTTTATTCGACTTCCCTGTTTGTAGCTTCAGAATCACGCGTTCTTCTGGAACTCTTCGCTTTTCCTCGGTCGGATCTTCAGGCTCGTAAGTTCTTCCTATATAGAACTTCTTCACCTTCTGCTCTTGGAGCTACAGGTTTTTCCTATATATAAAACATTTATCTTCAAATTTGGGATTCACGTCAAAATGGATACCGATCTTTCTGGACTCACGCTACTAAGGCTGTCGAAATCTTTCTTCAATTTGAGGATTCACTCCAAAAATAGCTACCGATCTTTTTGGACTTACGCTACTAAGGCTGTCACATCATGACCGAAGAACTTATTGATGGCCCGAAGGACTTATCACCATGCTCAAAAGACTTACTGGTGGCCCGAAAGATTTATCATCATGCCCGAAGGACTTACTGATGGCCCGAATGACTTAATATATGGCTTTATGCTACTATGGCTGATGTCATATGGCCTCACGCTACTATGGTTGACGCATCATGCCCGAAGGACTTATTGATGGCCCGAAGGACTTATCACCATGTTCGAAAGACTTACTGGTGGCTTGAAGGACCTATCATCATGCTCAAAGGACTTACTGATGGTCCGAATGACTTAATATATGGCTTTATACTATTATGGCTACCGTCATCTGGCCTCACACTACTATAGCTGTCGCATCATGCCCGAAGGTCTTATTGATGGCCCGAAAGACTTACCACCATGCTCGAAAGACTTACTGGTGGCCCGAAGGTCTTATCATTATGCCCGAAGGTCTTACTGATGGCCTGAATGACTTAATATGTGGCTTTATGCTACTATGGCTACCGTCATCTGGCCTCACGTTACTATGGCTGTCGTCATCTGGCCTCACGCTACTATGGCTGCCGCATCATGCCTGAAAAGACTTATTGATGGCCTGAAGGACTTATCACCATGCTCGAAAGACTTACTGGTGGTCCGAAGGACTTATCATCATGCCCGAAGGACTTACTGATGGCCCGAAGGGCTTAATATCTGGCTTTACGCTACTATGACTATCGTCATCTAGTCTCACGCTACTATGTCTGTCGATCTTTCTTTCTTTAATAAAATCTACTTCTTAAAACTCTTTGATAATTCTTCAAATACCTGTCTAAAACAAGTAGAATTGATTTGTCTCTATCTATATGATGCATGCAATGTAAAACTTTCTTTTTCTTTTTTTATTTTTCTTTTTCTTCTTTTTCTTTTTTTTTTCTTTCTTTCTTTCTTTTTTTTTCTTCTTCTTCTTTTCCTTTTTCTGCTTCTTCCTCTTCCTTTTTCTTTTTTTTCTCTTCTTTCTTCTCTCTTTTTCTTTTTTTTCTTCTTCTCTCTCTCTTCTTTACTCTTTTTTTTCTCCTTTTCCTCTTTTCTCACCCTCTCTCTTTTTAAATATGTTTTAAAATCTTATGCCCTGAAAAGTCATTTTTCAGATTTCTTTATTTCCTTTCTTTTTGCAATATGCTCAATTTTGATCTTCATTTTCATCAATTTTTCTTTTATCAATGGAATACTCACTCTTGCCCTATTGCACAAGCAATTGTCTTTCTTCTTCGGGGTCTCTATCCATTTTACAAATAAGCTCATCCTAATCTCTATATCATTCCTATACAGGGATTCTTACCATTCTTCATGTTCTGCATTGCCCCACTCAATCATGAGCTCAACTATTTTCCAATTCTTTGACCCACATTCAGAGTATTTGTCAATTTCATCATTAGGGTGAGCAAAATGCTTATATATTCTGAACTTAATTTCTAAATTCAATCTTCTTGCTGTTTCTTGACAGGAACCATCTCTCGATCCCTATGATTTAACTCTTTGGAGAATCAATGTTTATCTCTTACCTTCCCCCGTATTTCGCAATCTCATTCTTGTCCCGATTTATTCTTCATTTCCTTGAATCGACCAAGGCATCATAGCTGAAACCCACTTCTTGCTCTTGATCCGTCCAACATATATTCTTATCATCATCTTTACCTTAGACACTAAGGGGTCGTTTCTCTGGTTAGGTGCCCAATAATATCCGCGACCTTGTATTCTGGGTCTTATCTCTGAAGTAATACATAGAAATCTTTGTTGCTTTAAATTGTCAATTTGTTGATTAGCATTCCACTAAAGAGTGTCATTTAGATTAACATACAGGATCTTAAAATTAACATCTTATTATAACAAACAACAGAATAGGAGCTCTGGATATCAAGTGTAATAGCATCTTAGATCCAATCGTTCAACGATCATTTCAAGCATAGCTTGAGTCTATAAGGATTTTGAATGTTGCGGCGATTCAAAGCTGTGAAGTCTTTCCAGATGACTCGATTTATCCTCATGATTACCGCGTTGCTGCAGATTACTACTCTTTCTCAATTCTCATTATTTGCTATGCCCTAAAAGGGTGGACTTGTTTGACCACTTGAGCGCAAAAATATCATTCTAAGAATAAAATTCTAGGTGGGTGTTTTTCAATTATACTTATGCTATTGTTCATTTTTCTCTTTTTCTTTGTTTTCTCCTTTTTTGTCTTCATCTTTTTCCTTTTTTCTCTCTCTCTTTTTTACGCGTTTATCATTTTTTTTGAGGAAATTAAATCGTCACGGTTATTTGTCTTGAAGACAACGATGGAGCAAAAAACAATACCCCAAGTTACTCAGCATAGTCACGATTTGAGAATATTACCATCACTCATGAAGCTATGGTGTATTGCAACCTTATTACTTCAGCGGAGTGCCCCAAAATTTCTACACTCTTATCCAAATAAGCCTATTACCAGGCTTCAAACATAGAAGTACTTTTTATTTAATCCACCTAATATTGTTATTTTCTTTTATTCCACACACATGTGTCCTGTTTTGATTGTTAACTCTTTAGTGCATAGAAGATTACGCTTAGAGTTTCAATTTCAAACAACTCTACATGGTTAACATTTAGAGTTTTTTCATCCTTGAATGTCATCGAAAGAGTAGTAGTCTTTCTTTGTTGACCAGAGTCTATTGGGGAGATCACACCTCATCGTTATCACAACCTCCAACTAATGTCACATCTTGTAATTGATATATAGTGTCCTACAACGGTAAGAAAAGATACACATCTATGTGCTTTCAAGAACATTGTATGTTAAGTGAAATGGGTTCTTCAGTGGAATGAAAATCAACAAACATGACGCATGCCCCTTCACAAAAAATCTTTACCACATGTGGGCCACATGTAGTAAAGTTGATTCATTGTATTACTTCAAGAAAGTCTTCTAATGCAGAGACATCTCTGGCTTTCTTAGCACTATGTAAACTTGCCCCTCATCCTTGGTTCTCCACTGCTGGATCAGTTCTTGTGTCAAGGTCCTATTATTGATCAGCTTATTTATCTCCTCTAGTAAAGGTTTACACTTTCTAGTGGGATGCCCTGGTGCCCCCATGTGGAATTCACATGTGCTACTCGAGTCGAAGTTGTGAGCAGATGGATCAGGTGTAATTTTCATCGGTCTGGGAGCAAGAGAGCAACCTTCTACCAAATAAGGCTATATGTCTGAGATGGATACTCCGAACACTTCCAAATTTGCACTCGTCCGAGGAATTTTCCTTGATGACCCTAAAGTGTCAAACGGTCTTCTTCTCTTACGGCCACGAGAACCTTGTAGGTGACACTCATTTACTTTTTTATCTTCATCTGCATTCTCTTCAGTTCGGTCCTTAGACTTAGACCCTAATTTTCCTTCTTGGATTGCGTATTCTATCATCTCTCCAATCGTCATAAAATCTTCGAATATGCTTCTTGATCTCTCCAATATCATATCAAAGAAAGGAGAGGGAAGTGTTGCATAGAACAGGGGAGTCAACTCTTCTTCTGCTGTAGAAGGCTGGACTTGGGTTGTCGAACATCGCCACCTTAGTGCATATTCTCTGAAGGTTTCATTTGGTTTCATTTTCTCGTTCTAAAAAAACTGACGACAGGGCGCTAAGTCTAAAGCATATCTGTACTGACTCAAGAAGGCATTAGCAAGGTCACCCCATGACCGAACTTGGTTTCTGCTCAAACAGTTATACCACACTGCTGCAGGTCCCTTTAGGCTATCATGGAAGTAGTGGATCAACAACTCTTCATTCTTCATGTATTCCTCCATTTTACTGCAAAACATGGTCAAGTGAACCTTCAGGCAGCTAGTTCCGTCATACTGCACAAATCTGGGAATCTTGAAATCTGAAGGAATGACCAAATCAGGGACTAGGCAGAGTTCCCTCGTATTGAAAACATCTATTTGTCCTTTCTTCTTTAGCTCTTTCTCGATTCTTTCTTCTAGCAGGTCAAGCCTCAACTCCTTAGTTCGTTCTATTTTCTCAACCAGTTCTTCCATCAAACCCCAAAAAATAAATGATGAAGTGCCATGCAATGATAAAATCATTAAACAATGCAAAGGATGTGATGCAAATGCAATGTATGAATACAATAAGGTATTGATTCCGCAAGTGATTTATCCTCATAGAACATCTTTCATTCAGACCAAAAGCTTTCATTACATAAGATATTAGGATTTTACAGATAACGGTGAGCTCTAGCACCTAATTTCTTGACCTCATTCAATAGTCTCGTCAGCTTTTCTTCGCGGTCCAACGCTGGATCCATATTCTGGCTTATCGGTGTTGCTGCATTAGCTAAATCTGCTACCTGTTGGGCCACTTGTCGTGCTTGAGTCATAACAATCCTCATGTCTTGGTCTTTCTCATGTATTTTCTGCTCGACCCTTTGTAGCTTGACAGTTACTTCTTTGAAACTTTCATACCCGGCCTACTTGTACGTTTCAGCACGAATCTCGCTGGTGCGTAAAGAAGTCTTGAGCCTCTCTATCTGTTCTTTGAGTGGTGAGTTTTCCATTTGAAAGGCTTGAGATTCCTCCCCTTTTTGCTACAGACTTGATTTCAGGATCTCGTCCATAGCCAGACAGCTTTCCAACTCACCTTGGAGGATGTCGCGTTAGCTCTCAGCTTCTTTTAGCTTTTGTGACAATAATCTGGCTTTATTTTTACTAGTTTTGCATTTCTAATTCCAACGTTCTAAATCGTTCTTCAGCTGAATCATGCCATTAACCCATTCTCCAGAGGTGTCACCCAAGCCGGCATTCTTGAATTCAAAGTGCAACTTCTGGTACTCGTCTTGTATACTTTTAGGTTTTTTGCTCAGATCATACCTCTCCTGCTCGAGCTGGACGCACTCAAATGCAAGTTCATCTTCTGAGATGCTTTTACTCTTGACTCCTGAATTTGTCTCACTTGAGTGACCCACTTCTGTGTTACCTAAACCTTAGACTGGGTATTGACCCTTCTTCGACTTTACCCCTCGGGCAATGGTTGGCTCATTGTAGAATCGGGGTTGTCCATCTTTGAAACCCAAAACTCCCATCCTGATAAGATCTTGAACTCTATTTTTCAGGGCTCCATAGTTCTCAGTGTGATGACCCGAACCCCCTATGTGGTAGATGCACCAGATACGACTGTTGTAACCTTTCGGATAAGGAGGTCTCTTTGGTACAAACTTCACCGGTATGATAAGATTACTTTCAATGAGCAACGGAAGCAGCTCAGTGTATCTCATAGGTATAGGACAATACCTCTTTACGTCATTTGATTTTAAGGCTTCTCCTAGTCTTGCCTCTGTTTCCTGGGTATCTGCCCCAGATGTGCCACATGTCTGTTTCTTGAAGTTGATCACAAAAGGATTCAACTTGTCGTATTTAATGGTGTTGTCTATCTTAACATTTTGACCATTTTGTTCTACATTCTGATCCTTGATCGATTCTTCTCTGAGTTCAACAGGCTGCTTACCTTTCATCATAGCATTTATCTGGTTCATCATCTCGGCCATTTGCTTTTTTAACTCTTGTACTCCACCTTGCTCGTTACCAGAACTGACACTGCTTGCCGAATCTGACCCGAAGTCTCTGAACGATCCTTCTTCTACTGTCCCCAGTCTAGCCTCGGGATGGAACTCTAGAACAGAACCCTCTATCGTCGGGTCAAAGAACCCTTGGTCCATCATAAACAATCTCTATTATGGGAGAAACCACTCGGGAATTAATACCTTATGTAATGCGAATGCGATGATACATGCAAAAACAAAACAAAAAGGAAATGAGTTAGTACCGGTTAAAATCAATAAATACATAAATAAAGGGCAAATTAAATAAGGTAAACAAACAAAACAACCCTATTTACATCCCGTCTAAAACACCTAGGTTATCCGCATGACTCTAAAAATGGTGGGTTTCTTTATATTCTCTACATGCAGTGTTGGTGCTAGGAGGTACCCGAATTGTCCTTTCTTGTCCCCTACTAAGGGTAGCAAGACCCCCGATCATCACCAATTATAGGCTCCTTTCAACCGGGTTCAATTCAGTAGGTGTATTTTGATGTATCCAGTTCGTATCTTTGATTTGATGGATTATGAATTCAAAATGAGATAGTATATGTGAATGCCAGTTTTGAAATCTGTTCCTAAGTCTTAGAATTTCAAGGACGAAATTTCTTTTAAAGAAGGATGAGTTGTAACACCCTAAAATTATCTCAAATTGAAAAACCCTAAAATTTAAAATCCCTAATTCAAAACCCTAGAAATTTAGAAATTTAATTCAGAAACCCTAATTGTGTTTAAGGGTTAAATTGAGAAAATTAAGAATTATGAGGCTTAATTTAGAATTTGTGGGTTAATTTGTAAATCAGGAAAAACTTAAGTGCTCTTGTGATTTACCCATTAAATTGGGTATTAAATCACCCTTTTCTGCTAATGAGAGGCTCTTGTTATGCCATTCCATTGGTAGCAGCCACTCTCCCTCACCTTCTGTCTCTCGATATCCATGCCCTCACCTCTCTCTCGTGAAATAACGCCCCTTCTCCCTTTGTTCTCCGATCAAGCTCTAGTGAGCCTTTGCCGCAATCTTTTTCATTCAACATCACCATCATCGTGATCTTCTTGGAACCGCGAGCAAACTCCAACCATCGTTATTCCCTCGCCGGTCGTCGTTTACTAAAAACCTTGGTGAAACCCTTTCGGTTCTTTTTGCGTTGTCGTCTTCTCTATTATTTTCTTTATCGTTGTTCCCTCCTCTACTTGTTTTTCGTTCGTGAGTATAGGTAAGCTATTAGTTTTTCTCTTGTCCTTTTTTGTGATCTGAGTAGTGTTTCGATCTCGGGTTCATGAATGACCATTGGTAATTCATCCCAACTTGGAAACCCTAAAACCCAAATTATATTCCTAAGTTATTTTGCCGCAGCCTTGCAAATAAATTGTTTGCTTTTGTCAAAACCATTGCATTCAATAGTATAATAGTCCCCCTCTTAAATCAAAGCCATGTGTAGGCATCAACTAAGCCATTTTTATTAAAACAGTGAAAGCCAATCGATTCGCGTTTTTAATTTTTAGGTGAGCTAATTCTTTTAAGGGTCATTTTTACATTTTCTTTCAATAAGGTTGCAAAAACAGCAAGAGATGTCGGACAGAGGACAAAGGACAAACAAAAAAGTGAAAGCAGCTAAGGAGAAATGGAAAATCGAAGTTAGCGTGGGGTCCTCCACTTGGTTTACATGATGCTGTCAATAATCAAGGGGAAGTGAATTTTGTCTTGTCCTAGAGCATTAATTAATAATGTTTTGCAAATGGTTTCTAGTGTTAATTTGTTTAATTAATTCTTAGTTTTACCGACTAGTCATTCGTTTTTAAGGTTCAAGCTATCTTGGAACCAGTATAACTCCGGAAAGTGATAAAGGCATCATAATAGTCCGAACAATCCCGAGTTATATTTAGGTGATTATGTTTTCGTGACCGGCGAGTTACCTCCAATTGTTCAGACTGGCCGAGCATTCCTTCGAGGTCTTCACGTTCTGATTCAGTTATGCTTGGAGTTGGACTTTGAGCGTGTCACTCGTCCTTTTCGATGACAGAACTTTTGACCGCTTAAGGTGTGTCTCTTCTTGTGCTATAAACTTATGTTTTTCTTACTATGCTATATACTTGTGTGAAATGAGATTTTTACATCTTGCGTGATTTGTGAAAGTTTTTGGTTATCATGCATAGCATATTGGACTGTGTTTTAACTAAAAATCATATTTACAAAATTGTGAAATATCAGATTTACAAAAATTGTGAACCCTTGGATTTATAAAACTGTGTAACTTGAATTTTAACATCAGCGGTTTCACCCTTCGAGCTGATTTTTGTTTTGGATCAGTGGTTCCACCCTTCGACTTGAGTTCCACTTCGGATGGTGACGATAGAGAGAGTAGGTTTAGGGGAACCTTACTCTTGGGATGGTGTATTAGAGTTTGGGTACTGAGATTTCATGTACATCAGACATCATTTCATTATGATTAGATTTATTGTGATTTAAGGAGTTTTCAAAAGACTTTATCAGAAAATTGAATAATGTTTGATTTTGTGTTTGTTTGCACTTTAGAGACACACTAAGCCCTATAGCTTACACCCATATAGTCTTTCTCTTTTAGATATATTCAGACTCTTAGGCGACTTGGTACTTGGAGCATCTCATGTTTTACTCGAATATTTAATCATAAGGATGAATTATTTTTTTAAGTAGTCTTTCAAATTATTGATTATGTTCTTTTTGGATAATTATGTAATTTCGGACATCGGGACTGTCATTAATTTGGAAATTATTGGATGCATGCATTTTCGAATTTGTTTTTAGATATTTTATTAATTATCGGAACATTGTTTAAAAGATTGAGTTTTATAATAATTGGAATATTTATTGAGTTTTACTTATTTAATCGATTACTTTGAATTACAATTTAATTTAACCTAAAATCATTACTCGAGGGATAAGTTTTCAACGTGACTTTTTAGATTTGACTTATTTCTTCTGGGTCGGGTTTAGGGGCTACAATCCTATTCTTCTAATAGGTATAATGTTCATCATTGAAGAATGATGGTTTGTCGATTGATTGCACAATGAATACCGATTGATTTGTTGATTGATCGAGCTTGTTGGGATCACCTAAATAGGATGTTAAGTCTCTTGATTGAGCCTCGCTCTGATACCAATTGTTGGCCTCGAATTCTTTAACCAATTTTGTTGCCAAGTGGTGGAAAAGTTGGATGTTGGGTGATTGGTGGTGGAAGCAATAAAAACAAATTGACACAGTAATTTTAGAGCGGTTCAAGCTTCTCAACTAAGTTCTACATCTACTACCTTAGCTTCCCCACTAAGGAATTCCCAATTCACTAAGAATTCTTTCCTTTTTACTGGTTCAAGAGGAAACTTTTACAACCTAGACTTATACCACAAAGCCTAGCATCCAAAGCTTTGGAAACTGTAACACCCTTTAAGAAAAGCCCGAGTTTATCCTCGAAACACAGGGTATCGATACTCGTTCCCGAGTATTGATATCGAAGCCCAGAAATGGCTTCCAAGGCTCGAGAAATCACTTTTCAAACCCCCAAAACATAATTTTTAACCCCTTAACTTAATCATACATCTTATGGAGTTGATTAGAGTAATTTGATACCCTTATTACACCTTATTAACAATTAATTCGAGATTCACCATTAACAAGGCTCTAAGCTACCTTAACACCAAAACTAGCTATTCCAACCACAAAATCAAACAAGGCAACCACTTTAGGATATTCAAGAATCAAAGGAGTCAGAAATGTACAGACCTTAAGCAAGAGATTCACGAACTAAAGCAGCAACCAAGCTTCTTTCACCTTTTTTCCTTGCTCTAAGCTTCAAAACTCAACCTTCACCAACTCTAAAGATATTTACCTTGAAAGATAGATCTTAGGGTGATGAACAACTTCTCCTCAACCCACAATTCGGGATTCTCACTCAAACAACAAAGATTTCACTTAACTCAAGCACTTACCAAGAAGAAAGAAGAAAGAGATAGATGGTATGAAGGTAATGACAAGGTGATATCACCCTTGTTCTTTTCCCCTGCAGATAATTAAGGCTTCAACAACCTTTGTCTTCCAATTATAGTTTTACTATAATACCCCTCCTCAAAACACACCTTAAACCAAACCCAAATCTACCAAACAAGCCTAACAACACATGGCAAGCCCAAAAAGGCTCCTACAAACCCAACGAAAAGGCCCAACATAAATTGAACAGTGGCGGTCCAAGGCCCGGGTCAACGTCCATTGTTAACTCAAAAATTTGGGTCGTTATCGAAACCCCTCTCTTACAAGAGAAAATAAAAGCAAACAAAGAAATCCTCTTACAAGGTGAATATTTGCAAAAATAAAGCTCACACTCAAACCTATAACACTTGAGCATATATTACAATTGAGCTAACAAGTGTGTCTATACAAAATACAAAAATTTGAGCACTGAGACATTTCTTAATCAAAAGATTGTTGAATTGATGATCATTAGCTTCTTCAGATGCTTCTTGGAGTCTTTTATACTCCCAATTGAGTTTCTAGCTGTTGAGGATCATTGGGGATGAAATGGAGTAGTCGAGGTCTTTATTTCCCGCAAAAAATGTAGGTTTAGAGTCGTCGATATAGGTACACGGGTGGCCGTATCAGTACCTGTTCTTCAGAAACTAGCCATTGGAGCGTTTAAAATGCATAGGGTATCGGTACGCAATACCTCCGTATCGGTACCCTAGCGTATTGATACGCCCTTGTATCGGTACGCCGTATCGATACGAGTTTTGGCTACTAGAAATTTTTTGTACCACTCGTATCGGTACATCTTGAACCGTATCGGTATAAGGCTTCGGATTTTGACATTTTGGTCACTTAAATTCGTTTTAAAAATAAGTAAAAACCCTTTCAATCATATTTTCAAGTTAGTTGGACTTTGAATAAGTTTACAATATTTCAATCAAGTCCAAAAACATTTTTCAAATTATTGTATCAAAACAAAAATCTCAACAACGGCTCAAAAAGAAAAACATACAAACAACGTTATATACCGAAAGTATGTTGTATTGTGCATAATTTTATTAGGTTTGAAGCTGAAAAGGATAAATTGTTTATAAAGGGTGAAAGAGAAAATGAACAAGAACTTGATGACACAGAAGCACCTTCTTCTGGTTCAAATAACGAACATTTCACATTTGATATGTCACGAACTGCTGAAATGGCTCAAGTTAGAGACAGAATTGCAACATCATTATGAATTAATTATAAGCAGAAATACAAATCTAAAAAATAATCATTAGGAACCGGTAATAGTTACTTCTAGTGAAATACATTTTATATTATTCTTATTTTTTATTGATTTTAATTTTTTTTTATTTAATTATATTTTTAATATTTTTATTTTAATTTAATTATTCGATAATTACTTGTTTATTTTTATTTTGAAAAACTAGATACCAAAAAAATTTCACTATTGTTAATTTTATAAACAAGTATTCATTTATATTTTATCTAACATGTTTTCCATTTTTTGATAACTTAAAAATGAAAATGATTTTTTGAAAATGAAAATAGAAAATAAAAATACAAAACATTTTCTAGAACCAAACAGATCTTTAACTTTTTCAAATAGTGTTGAGTTTTTGCTCACCTTTTATCTTTCAAATTTATGTCATCTTTGTACATTTGAAACTTAGCCATATTTTTTATTTGTAGGTATTTAGTCTTTTTATTTTAAATTTTAAGAATTTAGTTCGTTTATATTTTATATTTTAAAATGTAGGTTTAGTTGTTATTACTTATTACTGTTGTTTTTTTGTTAAATTATTTTAAGGCATTTAAAAATAAAAGTCTTGATAAGATCTATTAATTGGCCTAGTGCCCAAGAATGCTTATGTTACCCTATTTTATATGAGTTCGAATCTCGACATTTACCTTGAGAATATAATATCTCTATTTAATAAAAAAAATGAAAGTCTACCTTAGAAGTAATGTAAGGAAAGAAATAATGTTGTAATGAGATTGAATTTAATGAAAATTTTTAATAATATTGATAATTGTATTTGAATTTTTGAATCTAAAAAAATAAAAAAAAATGGAAGAATAAAAGGACTTGGAAGTATATTTTAATAGAAATCCATTGTTCTAAGGGAATAGATTATTTTTAATTTGATAAATGGTTGCGGCTCTTTTCATGCACTCTCCCGTATAAAATCAAAAATTATTAGATACGTCTGACTCATCACGTCATTTATAGTTTCATCCAATAACATTTTTTCATGTAATGCTTTTTCAAGGTGAATTTTTACCTCTTTCCTACATGTAATTAAGGAGTGGGTAGTTACTTAAAAGTTATACTAAAATGGTTGAATATTATTGGATGAACCATAAATAGCGTAGTGAACCGAAACTATCTAATAATTTCTCCTATAAAATACAGTTGGATCTCACCCACGGTATCTACAAAAATCTTATTGACCGTACTGGAAAATAAAATAAATACTTGTGATGGTAAGACAATTATTTAAATATTTTGTAAGAATGATTTAGAAGTTTTGTATTCAAATTTCTGTTTGAAATTTTTTTGAGTCGATTCTAGTTTATAACATTACGAGTAGAGTATTTTTGCATTGAGTAGAGTCAAATAACTCGACTTTTCGAGTCGAGTTTTGTCCACCTTATCCTGATTATCACTTATCAATATATTTGATTGGAAAGGGAAAAAAGAGATAAAACAACATTTGGTATATAAATTTGGTAATTTTTCAATCTCTGAATTTTTTTGTCCACGTTAATCTTAAACTTGAGAACTTTTTCCAACTTTTGCCCTGAGAAGTATCCAAGTTCATCACACATTTAGCCCTGAGAAGTATCCAAGTTCATGGACTAAGTTGTTAAAAGTTGCTAAGTTTCAAGACTAATGTGGACTAAAAAATTTTGGGACCAAACTAAAAAAATATTGCAAAGTTCAAACACTAATATGAAACATATAAGTTCTCAATTTCAAGTAACGGGCACATTAGGTTCAAAGATATAAACCAAACTGCCAATTTTGTTCAATTGTTTTTTAATAAGGCATAATGCAAAAAAAAATGCCCCTAACATTTGACTGAATAGTCATTTTGGCCTTTATTTTTTTTGAACCATTTTAATTCCTAACGTTTTATTTTAGGTCAAAATGACCCCTCTGAAGATAAAAATCGTCAGTCAACTGACGATAAACAACTTGAAATATCTTGAAAAACCTACATGACAATGCACGCCGCGATAGTCGTGCCATATAGACAAATATGCTGACTTTAAGTAATGATACATTAGTCAAAAATATTTTTATAAAATTGTACGAAATATAAATATTTTTTTCTTCTGACGTGTCATTCTGTCAAGTCATTTTAAGTTGTTTATCGTCAGTGGACTAACAATTTTCATCCGCAGATGGGCCATTTTGACATAAAATGAAACGTTGGACGTTAAATTGGTTCAAAAAAATAGGGGCAGAAATGACTATTCAGTAAAATGTTAGGGGCACTTTTTGACTTATGCCTTTTAATAAAATAGGCTAACTTCACCACATGTCCCTACATTTTTTTAATAAATTTCAACTTGTTCTCATGTTGATTGCCACACATGTTAGCTTTTTTCTTTTATTTTCTTTTCACTGTATATTTTTCTTTTTTTTCAATACGCTTTTATTCCATTTTATAAATAAATAATGTTATAATTAAATGGCTTAAATATACATTTGGTACTTGAACTAGACATATTTTTTCAAGTAGGTACCAAAAGAATTTTTACTCCCAAGTTGGTACCTGAACTAGGGATTTTCTCCCAAGTTGGAACCTAAAGAATTTATACTCTCAAGTTGGCACCCGGACTTTAATTTCATTCACTGTTTTGGTACTTTTATTAATAGTTGTAGTCCCAAAACTTTTACTTTCTATCAATTTAATACCCCAAATTTTTCTAAGTTGATTATCTTAGTGACTAAAATGACAAAAATGCAAAAGTTAGGATTTCTTCGATTATGGGTTATGGAAAAGGAATTTCCGAGATTTAAAAGCATCACATGATAGAGGGCAAGTTAATTAGGGTACTTGCAAAGTTTGGTAAAATTCGAGGAAAATTGGATTGGGAATTGAAGTTTAAAATTTAGTGACCAAAATGTTAAGCAATCAAAACTTGTGTGGTACAAGACTAAAAATGAAAAGTTGAAGGACTAAAGTTGTAATTTCCAAAAATTTAGGGGTTTTCATTTCATAAATAGATAGATCACCTAAGGATGTGGATCAAATGTGGAATTCTGGTTTGAACCGATATTTCAATTATTGGAAAATCATAGTCAAAGTTTAAGTAGAATTCGGGTATCCGGATAGAATTGGAAAATTATGAAATTTTGCTATATGATAAAAGAAGGATATAAAAAAAATTATTCCTAAGTTTTGGAAATATTTTTAGTTCGATTCAGGATGAATCCTATGATTTATTTTGATTAAGGAATTTATTTAGTAACCGATAAAATTCTCGATAATTATCGGTAAATCGGATCGAACTAAAATTTCAAAGATAGTTCCATGGATCTTAGAAGAGTCATAAAATATTATTTTATGAATATTTAGATGTTAAAAAGATCAGAAAAAAATTTAAATCGATTGAAATGATATAGAATGGCAATTTTGTGAATAAGTTGATCGGTAAAGGGCATTTTGGTCATTTTGCCCAAAAGGGACATGGAAGGAATTTTGAGATTTATTTTATTTATGAATAGTTGATGATTAGAATCCAACTAAGTCTAGTTGGAATGTTACAAAATGGCAAATTATAAATATAGATCAAGTTGGAGGTATTTTTGGAAAGTGGAAATTATTGAATTAAAAAATCATTTTTTTATAATACAAGTGGCATAAATACATGAAAATATGAAGGAATTATCAGAAAAAGACCCTCCAAAACCGTGGTGAAGAGGATAAAGAAGAAGGAAATTTTCCAAGCTCGATTTAAGCTCGAATCTCAGTTTTAAGTCAAATCCGAATCAAAAGAAGATTCGAGGTACTATGAAGGAAATGATCGAGTAGAATTTAGTGAGGCATGTTAATAAATGGCCCAGGTGAGTGCATTTTTACTTATTTATTATATATGTGATATGAGTGATTGCATTATATATATTTATGACGTGTTGATAAATATGATGACTTGCGATGAACCGATCTTTGTATAAATAAAAATGTATGATGGCTTATTTATGCAAATAGCATGAAATATTAAATCGCATATTGATACAATGATTGTAGCATAATGATTTACTCAAGGTAAATCGAATTTTAGATATTTGGATATGTACTACTCATTATTGAATTATGGACAATAGTATTGAAGGATTGGATATAGAATACGAAAAATAATATATTGATATGCCCAAGTACTAGTATGAGAGTATTTGGTATAATTGGATATCCATAGAGTCCTAGTAGCTGTGTCATAGCACTACGGTGCGAGATAAATAATGTAGACTCTTCGGGGTTGAGATAAACAATGTAGACTCTTTGGGGGTCGAGATAAACAATGTAGACTCTTCGGGGTCGAGATAAATAATGTAGACTCTTAGGGGTCAAGATAAACAATGTAGACTCTATGGGGTCGAGATAAACAATGTATACTCTTAAGGGTCGAGATAGACAATGTAGACTCTTCGGGGTCGAGATAGACAATGTAGACTCTTCGGGGTCGAGATAGACTCTACGGAGTCGGTTCAAACACTACGGTGTTATATAGCACAAAATATGCAAGTATGAGGAGCAAAGGGCATCCTCGAGTACGTACTCATCTCAGTTGCTTCGTCAATGTAGACGCTAAGGAGTCGTAGACACTACGGTGTCGTGATGACTCACGTACCATGGCATCACATGATTTTGTACTTTGGGCTATAATACTTAAAATGCATTTATGCGAGTAGTTAAGCTAAAAAGCTTAACGTACACAAGACTGATAAGATAGACCGAATTCTATGATTTAAATATTATATTGGTTAATGAACTATACTTGTAAGGTAGTTTTATGCATGATAAAATGTTATCAACTGCAATTGGAAACCGTTTGCCATTTTGCAGGAAATGTATAACACTGTTAAATGACAGGGGAATGATTTTGATAAGTTTATTTTATGTTATTTCTATACATGGAAATGCTTTACTTCAATTTATAGTTGCCTCACTAAGTGAACACGTTTTTTTGAAACTAGACTAAGTGAATACTTAGCGTGTGCTGTTTCACACGTAGATTATTGGAAACTTACCAGAAGAGGAGTCAAGCATGTTAATCAAGATGCAATCTGCCAAACATCAGTAAGACATTCTAAATTTATGATATTCTTTATTGGGCATGTATCAGTTTATTCGTTGGTTATTTTATAAGCTAGTTTTATGTCAGATGTTAAAAAATAAAAAAATAAAAAAAATTTACAAGTCAAGAAATCAGCTAAATAATTTAGTAACATCTTCAATGTGTATTTAATCATCGAATACGTTGAGGGTGTTACATTTATTGGTATCAGAGCTACAGATTTAGCCAGTTCTGGATGCAAAACCGAGTTTGGTATAAGTTGTCAGTAAATACATGCCCCTAGAATGTCATATTACTGATGTGTTGATTATATGACTTGAAGATGCTCCTCGTTAGTATAAGATGAGATAAGATTATAATAAGAAAAGTAAAACACTACTGGACTTCGTCAATCGACGAATCTCAAAGGTCAAGAAAGGACTCACGACGAGTACAATGAAGTAAAATAGTTATTGTAATCAACTTCAGTTTGAGTTGAGTTACCTGCATTGTAAGGAGTTGATGCAGTAATTATAAGATGTTAGTCTTTAACATCTATACATGCACTTATGTTTATAACATCATAGATTATAAGGGAATATATCGACTACATGGAGTACCAGCCTCGATAGTATCTAATAGAAATTCGAGGTTTACTTTAAGATTTTGGAAGTTCTGAAAGTTATGAATATTGAAAAGTCAGAAGAAGTAACATTATTCCTAAGGGAACATGTTTTTATTTGGGTGGATTAATGTCACAAAGTAGTACTTACAATAGAAGTGACCTGGAAAATTTTCTAGGAGTTAAAAGAGCTGAAAGCTCAACTGTAAGAATTTTTAGACTGAAGTTATAATTAATCCACTATACTATTGTGAGAAGCTCCAGAATTATTCGTAAAGAAGGAAGATAGTTCTTTACAACCATGTAGTGACTATATAAAAGGAAAATAAGAAAAAGATAATGATATATTTTCTATTAGGATTATCAGTTAACCTAAACCAGAAAGACTGGATGTGAGTTTGGTTATTAAAAGTGGCTTTCTTAGGTCATATTACTTCAACTATAGGGATCTGAGTCGATCCTAAAAATATTACAGAGGTTCGCAGTTTCTTAAAACTTATTGGTTATGATCGAAGGTTTGTGAAAGATTTCTTGATGATATGTTATGAGCTTGTATAATTGAATTTAAAATCATGGAAAAGATATATACCGTTTGTAGAAACTGCTTATAGTAATAGTTATCAAGAAAGTATACAGATGGAACCCTACGAGGTTCTCTATGGTCGAAAGGGTAAATCACTTTTAAATTAGTTTGATTTAAAGATCATAAATTAATTAAGTCTGACTTATTACAAGAAATGGAAGAAAAAGTAAAGATTATACAATATAATCTTAAAAAGATTAATGGCATAAGTCTTATATAGACTTGAAAGGAAAATATATTCAATTCGAAGACAAATGAATAACATGATATCTATCTTCGCATTGTTCTTCAAACTTTTCGAGAAAAGAAGCTATATGCTTAGTTGTTAAAGTGTAAATCTTGGTTGCTAGAAGATTGCTTTTCTTAGTCATGTGGTTTTGGCAGAAGAGATAAGAGTAAATCCCAAGAAAGTACCAACTATAGTTGAATAGAAACCTCTGAAGAATGTTTTCGAGGTTCGAAGTTTCTTGGGACTTGTTGGTTATTATCGAAAGTTTGTAAAGAATTTCTTGATGATTGCCTCCCCACTGACCAAGCTATTGAGGAAAGGTGTGCCATTCAGTTGGACAGATAAGTGCCAATAAAACTTTGAGACATTAAAAAAGATATTAATCGAAACCCCGATATTAATACAACCAAAATCGGGCAAAGATTATATAGTTTATAACAATGTTTCTCATAAAGGTTTGAGAAGTGTACTTAAGTAAGAAGGAAAAGTAGTGGTTTATGCTTCGAGACAACTTAAGATGCATGAGAGGAAATTATCCTACTCATGATTTGGAGCTGACAATGGTTGTATTTGCTTTAAAGATATAACGTCATTATTTATATGGTGAATGATGCTATATTTACATAGATGAAAGAAGTTTAAAGTATATGTTAACTAATAAGAAGTTGAACCTGAGGCAAGAAGGTGGATAGTCAGTATAAGGATAAATCTGATCAAAATAAGAATTTTGATATCGGATTTAGAAATTAAAATGCAGTAGAAGGTATTGAATTTGGATCGAACAAGATTGTTAAGCGTGCTCAAGCCAGAGAAATTCAAGGATGGGTGGCCTTCTGGGAAGTGTCATGGAATCAAATTTTTGATCGAATAAGTAGAAGAATGTGAAATCGAAGACTTTGAAATTAGTCTGATGGATGTTTGTATTATCGAGGAAAAACCTATTTTTCAAACAATGAAGAATTAAAGAAACAACTTATCTTTGAAGTACATTATAGTCCTTTGATTGTACATCAAGGGGAAACCAGATGTATCAAGATTTAAAGAATCGATCTTGATGGCATAGCATGAAAAGAATTATAACTGAGTTTGTTTCTAAATATCTAACATGTCAACAAGAAAAAGCAGAACTTCAAGTACCTTCTGAATTGTCGTGTCTAATTTTAATTTCTCAATGGAAATGAGAACGAGTGATGATGGATTTTGTATTAGGGCTATCTTTGACATCGAATAAGAAGGATTCAATCTGGGTGATTGTAGATAGATTGACTAAGTTAGCACAATTTATCCTTGTTCGAACAGATTACCCTAGGGATAAGTATGCTGAGTTGTATATTAAAGAAATAAGTCAATTTAGCTTGTTAAAGTTCTTTGGCGAAATCATAAAATTGAGAAAACGACTTGGGAAAGAAAAAGGAGATGTGAGAAAGCGGTTTCCTCACCTTTTTGAACCAGGTATGTGTTAAAAATTTGAGGACGAATTTTCTTAAGGGGTAGAGAATTGTAATACCCCAAAATTTTCTAAGTTGATTAAGGATCATTTAGTACTAAGATAACAGCTTAAAAGTTATCTTAGTGACTAAAATGACAAAAATGCAAAAGTTAGGATTTCTTCGATTATGGATTATGGAAAATGAATTTCTGAGATTTAAAAGCATCACATGATAGAGGAGAGTTAACTAGGGTACTTGCAAAGTTTGGTCGAAATTAGAGGAAAATTGGATTGAGAATTGAAGTTTAAAATTTAGTGACCAAAATGTTATGCAGTCAAAACTTGTGTGGTACAGGACTAAAAATGAAACGTTGAAGGACTAAAGTTGTAATTTCCCAAAATTTAAGGGTTTTCATTTCATAAATATATAGATTACCTAAGGGTGTGGATAAAATGTGGAATTCTGGTTTGAACCAATATCTAAATTGTTGAGAAATCGCAATCAAAGTTTAAGTAGAATTCGAGTATTCAGATCGAATTGGAAAATTATGAAATTTTACTATGTGATAGAAGAAGGATATAAAAAATTATTCCAAGTTTTGGAAATATTTTTAGTTCGATTCAGGATGAATCCTATGATTTATTTTGATTAAGGAATTTATTTAGTAACGGATAAAATTCTTGATAATTATGGTAAATTGGATCGAGCTAAAATTTCAGAGATGGTTTCATGGATCTTAGAAGAGTCATAAAATATTATTTTATGAATATTTAAATGTTAAAAAGATTAGGAAAAATTTAAATCGATTGAAATGATATAGAATGGCAATTTTGTGAATAAGTTGATCGGTAAAGGGCATTTTGGTCATTTTGTCCAAAAGGGACATGGAAGGAGTTTTGAGATTTATTTTATTAATGAATAGTTGCTGATTATAATCCAACTAAGTCTAGTTGGAATGTTAGAAAATGGCAAATTAGAAATATAGATCTAGTTGGAGGGTATTTTTGGAAAGTGTAAATTATTGAATTAAAAATTAATTTTTTATTATACAAGTGGCATAAATACATGAAAATATGAAGTAATTATCAGAAAAAGACCCTCCAAAAACGTGGTGAAGAGTAGAAAGAAGACGGAAATTTTCCAAGCTCGATTTAAGTCCCGAATCTCGGTTTAAGTCAAATCCGAATCAAAAGAAGATTCGAGGTAATATGAAGGAAAGGATCGAGTAGAATTTAGTGAGGCATGCTAATAAATGCCCATGAGAGTGCATTTTTACTTATTTATTATATATTTGATATGAGTGATTGCATTATACATATTTATGACATGTTGATAAATAGGATGACTTGCGATGAACCGGCCTTTGTATAAATAAAAATGTATGATGGCTTATTTATGCAAATAGAATGAAATATTAAATGGCATATTGATACAATGATTGTAGCATAATGATTTACTCAAGGTAAATCGGATTTTAGATATTTGGATATGCACTGCTCATTATGGAATTATGGACAATAGTATTGAAGGATTGGATATAGAATATGAAAAATAATATATTGATATGCCCAAGTACTAGTGTGAGAGTCTTTGGTATAATTGGATATCCATAGAGTCATATTAGCTGCGTCATATCACTACGGTGCGAGATAAAGAATGTAGACTCTTCGGGGTTGAGTTAAACGATGTAGACTCTTCAGGGTCGAGATAAACAATATAGTCTCTTCGGGGTCGAGATAGACTCTACGGAGTCGCTTCGAACACTACGGTGTTACATAGCACAAAATGTGCAAGTATGAGGAGCAAAGGGCATCCTTGAGTACATACTCATCTCAGTCGCTTCGTCGATGCAGACGCTAAGGCATCGTAGACACTACGGTGTCGTGATGACTCGCGTACCATGGCATCACATGATTTTGTACTTTGGGCTATAATACTTAAAATGCATTTATGCAGGTAGTTATGCTAAAAATCTTAACGTACACAAGACTTGTAAGACAGATCGAATTCTATGATTTAAATATTATATTGGTTAATGAACTATACTTGTAAGGTAGTTCTATGCATGATAAAATGTTATGAACTGCAATTGGAAACCGTTTGCCATTTTGTAGGAAATGTATAGCTCTGTTAAATGACAGAGGAATGACTTTGATAAGTTTATTTTATGTTATTTCTATACATGGAAATGCTTTACTTCAATTTATAGTTGCCTCACTAAGTAAATACTTAGCGTGTGCTGTTTCACACGTAGGTTATTGGAAACTTACCGGAAGAGAAGTCAAGCATGTTAATCAAGCTGCAATCTTCCAAACATCAGTAAGACATTTTAAATTTATGATATTCTTTAGTGGGCATGTATCAGTTTATTCGTTGGTTATTTTATAAGCTAGTTTTATGTCAGGTGTTAAAAAATAAAAAATAAATTAAAAAAATTTATAAGTCAAGAAATCAGTTAAATAATTTAGTAACATCTTCAATGTGTATTTAATCATTGAATTACGTTGAGGGTGTTACATTTAGTGGTATCAGAGCTATAGGTTTAGCCGATTCTGGATGCAAAACCGAGTTTGTTATAAGTTGTCAGTAAATACATGCCCCTATAATGTCATATTACTGATGTGTTGATTGTATGACTTGAAGCTACTCCTCATTAGTATAAGATGAGATAAGATTATAATAAGAAAAGTAAGATGCTACTGGATTTCACCAATCGACGAATCTCAAAGGTCAAGAAAGGACTTACAGCGGTACAATGAAGTAAAATAGTTATTGTAATCAACTTCAGTTTGAGTTGAGTTACCTGCATTGTAAGGAGTTGATGCAGTAATTATAAGATGTTAGTCTTTAACATCTATATATGCACTTATGTTTATAACAACATAGATTATAAGGGAATATATCGACTACATGGAGTACCAACCTCGATAGTATCTAATAGAAATACGAGGTTTACTTTAAGATTTTGGAAGGTCTGAAAGATATGAATATTGAAAAGTTAGAATAAGTAATATTATTCCTAAGGGATGTTTGTATTTGGGTGGATTAATGCCACAAAGTAGTACCTACAATAGAAGCGACCTAGAAAATTTTCTAGGAGTTAAAAGAGCTGAAAGCTCAACTGTAAGAATTGTTATACTGGAGTTATAATTAATCCAATGTACTATTGTGAGAAGCTCCAAAATTATTCGTAAAGAAGGAAGATAGTTCTTTACGACCATGTAGTGATTATTTATAAAAGGAAAATAAGAAAAAGATAATGATATATTTTCTATTAGGATTATCAGTTAACATGAACCAGAAAAACTGTTTGGTTATTAAAAGTGGATTTCTTAGGTCATATTACTTCAGCTATAGGGATCTGAGTGATCCTAAAAATATTACAGAGGTTCACAGTTTCTTAGGTCATAAAATTACACAGAATGTACATTTATAGTAGTTGACTTCTAACTGTAACTAACCCATAACCTCATTAGCTAAGCTGAAACTAAACTAACTAATTTTTATACTTCCCTAAAGTTGGTTTCTTTTTAATGTATCTGACAACTCTGAGTGCAGCTTTCAAGTGTGTTTTTTCGGTTGCTGCATAAATTGACTTAGATGGTGAACAATATATGTGATGCCAGGCCTTGTGTGAGTTAGGTAGATTAATCTTTTTATTAATTTTTGAAATATGTGTTTTTTTCTCCCAAAATCTCATCTTCACTATCTTGTTGCAAACTCAAATCATAATCTGCAGTAGTAAATTTCATGTGTTGTTCCATTGATGTAGCAGCAGGTTTTCATCCTCTCAACTCTGTATTCTCTAGTAATTTCAACACATATTTTTTCTAGTTTAACAATATTCTATCTTTAAATTTATAAACTTCAAAACCAAGAAAATATTTCAATTCACCCAAATCCTAAATCTAAAATTAAAGTTTAAGATGCTTTTCAATTCTTCAATCATCACAACATCATTACCAATTAATAGAAGATCATCACATAGATAAGCATTATCACTATCTTTACTCTCTGTCTTTTTGTGAAGAGAGAATAATTATGTCTGCTTTGTGAATAACCAGTAGATATCAAAGCTTTTGTCAATTTTATATTACATTGTCTAGATACTTTTTTAACCCATATTGATTTTTGTAACCTGCAAACTTGCTTCTCCCCTGACTGCATAAACCTTCAATAAAAGACATGTAAACCTCTTCAATAGGATCACCATGCAAAAAAAATATTGTACACATCCATCTACAGAAGATGACAAGCATGCATAGAGGCAAAAACAAAAACAACTCGAACAGTTATAAGTTTGATTATAGGGAAAAAGTTTATTTAACATCCTCCATTTTTTTTGGTTATATCCCTTAGCAAACACCTTTGCCTTATAGCGTTCAACCTCACCAGAAGTCTTATATTTAATCTTGTAAACTCATTTGCAACTAATAGACACTTTTCCTTGAGACAAAAACATAACAGACCAAGTGCTATTAGATTTCAAGGCTTGAATCTTGTCTTTCATGGCAATAATTCAAAAAGGATCTTTAATATCTTGAGAATAAGTGGTTGGTTCAACAAATGTACAAGTGGAGGAAAGAAATAATTTAGTATGGCCAGGCCTTGGTTTTAAAAGGTGCTAGGCATTTTGAGGTGAAAAAGGTCCCTAGAGGCGTTGAGCGAGGCGCTAGGCGAAGGCGCTCTCGTTTCGTAGGAAATGGGCCCTTTTATCCTAAAAATTTATAAATCAACCCTATAGCATATTTTGTACTTAAAAACTTGATAATTATATTATAGATGCTAAAAGATAAAAATATTTTCTACTTAAATTTGCACTTAAGTCTCAAATCAAACAAATTGATATAAGAAAGCAACTAAACATAGTTCAAATAAAAAATAAAAAACAATCAAAGTATCAAATATAGTTCAAACTTCAAATATAAGTAAGCAACATGCACAAAGTCGCACTAAGATAATTATCACTTAAACACTAAAGGACTAATACTTCATTACTTCAAATCATCACCATCCTCGAAATATCCATCTCCATCAAGTCCATAATCTTAATCTTCACCAATATCCTCTTCTATCTCATCACCATCATGCACTAGGACTTGATGAGTTGATCCAGGAGCAGAGGTTGCAGAACTAGTAGCTACATTTTTTTCCTTTAACAAATGTAGAGGAAGGATTCCTTGATGCTCTAGTCAAATAGGTAGAATCATGGGCTTCGATAGCTCTACCAACCTGACTCCATGTCATATCATCACCATCAAACATAAATTCATCTTCATAGTCAGAAAAAATATCCTTCATTCTCCCAACTAACCATTCATTACTTTCATTAAATATCCTCCAAAAGAATAGGATCAGTGTCTTTCAGTTGAAATCGACGTCTTAATGCACAATTGTATTTTATAAAGATCAAATCTTTCAATTGACCTTGTGTCAATCTATTTCTATTATTTCTATGAAACTGCAAGAAGTAAAAATTATATAAATTATTAAGCAGTTAAAAATTAATAGTTTATTATGATATGAAAGAAAGAATATAGGAAAAAGTTTCTTATAAGCTGAAAAACACCTCAATTTATCTCACAACTAGTAGCACTAAAAGTTAGACTAAGAACTCTTATAGAAAACTTTTGGACGTTGCAGTTAAAGATCCAAATGAAGACCACCACTCCGTTATCGTATCAAAAAAATAAAAGTAAAATAATGTAAGATTTAAGTTGTCGATTTTAAGGATTTTTAAATATAAAATTATATTATAATTTACAACTTGTATAGCTGTATTGTAACTTTTGATACCTAGAGATCTTGTATTCCTTTGCCTAACGGCCGCTGGTAAACTGAAAAGACCATTAACATTTCGATATAGCTCTATTTCTATGATGATCTTGTCTTCAATTTCACTCTCATGATTCAACCTTGCAATGCAATCATATAAACTCTTCATAACTTCTTCACAAATTGATGTTTTTGGACTATCATAATAGAGTTTCGAGTTTAAAAAGTAACCAGCCGCATATAAAGGTTGGTGAAGTTAACAATCCTATTTCTATCAATATACTCAAAAGCTTTGTTGTAATCCTCTTCCTTCATTGAAAAAATCTTATAAATAGTCTCTTTAACCCTATTCATGGTTTCATAAATGTATCCCATAGGTGGTTTCTTCTCACCATCAACTATTTTAATAATTTTAACAAGAGCTCCCGTTAATTTAAGAGCATACGTTCCTCCAAAAAGTATCTTGCAAAAGATAAGCTGTATTTTTCTTTCTTCCTACTTCTTTTGGACATTTGAATTCATTTCATTCTTGAGAAGTAACCATCTTCCTCAAATTGTTCTTTTGTCCATAGAATTGTGCAAGAATGTTGAAAGATGTTGCAAATCTTGTGATTGATGGTCTATGCAAGTTTTTTATTTGTGAACCTCATCATCATGTTCACAAGAGAGATGTGGCTATATATATAGCTATTCATGAATATCCACTTCTTTAGTACATTCTTGACATTAGAAAGTTTTCCAATATCCCCCAACATTAGTGTTACCTCTCCAAAAGTACTATTTTTAATGTCAACCTTACAATGTTTTTGCTTGTTTTTAGGTACATTTAGTTGCATTAGGATGTTAAAACCATGTATTTGCATAAGAAGTTTAGAATTCTGTCTATATCAGTGTGAAGGGTTGTTTTGTTGGTAATTTTGCAGGTTTGGCATAGGATTTGGCCCAGAAAAGCAACACATGAAGGAATGCCAGAGAGAATGCCGGGTGCTGTTGGCACAGATGGACCAGACAATGCCAAGCACTGGTTGGTAGAGAAGTGAACTTGATGCCATGCCAAGAGGCTGTTGGACCCCGAAAAAATAGGATAAGATCAGGCTCCGAAAAGATAGTAATTGGATCAATCTCCGAAAAAATAGCGGATAAGATGGTGCCAAGAGTGGTTGGCAGACCCATGCCAAGCTTGGATGTCAAGGCAGCGTCGGGAGTATGACGTCAGCACTAACCTGATCAGCTCTCATTCAAATTGGGATAAGATGATTATCTCTTATCCCTTCAGCATTTGAAATTCAAATGAAGAGCTTATCATATCCCTTCCTTGCACGCCTATTTAAACACCAAACAATGAGGATCTTGGGAGAGCGATTCATAAATGATCAGAGCGAGGAGTTGGTGTGCAACGATTGACAACTGGCTGCACCTTGGAATAGTGGTTTGACCAGCTTGGCCGAGAAACCTGGATCTTGAAGGACTGCATCGAGAGACCCCTTCTAGCCCATTTTCTCTTTCAAGTTATTTTATTTTGTTTTAAATGATGATGTACTTGGGAAACGTTTGTGGTTTTTTTTATTAAATCCATCACCATGAACTAATTTCATAGTTGGTGGGGGATGTTTGCGTTGAACGGTATTTTATGTTTTAGTTTTTAATTATAAATCTGCCTTGGCAATATTTTATCTATTTGGCATACTTTAATGCTTTCTAAATACTATGCCAAGTGAGAGCTGGCACTGTTGGCCTATTGCTCCTCAATATCTTAACAGACTTGGGGTGGCAACGATTAAGTTGTTGAATACTGAGGAGATAAGCTTCGAGAGAAGTCGTTCAAGTAGATGAACTTACTTCGGGAGTGAAATCTACCCCTTAGGAGTATAGATTGGATCTTAATCAAATTGGTTTATTTAAAAACATGGAATATAGAGATATATAGGTTTTTACATGATCAATTTAGGGCAATGATCATCGAGAGAGGCTTTGTTAATTTTGAATCTGCTCGGCAAACAATGCCAAGATAGGTTGTTATTAAAGGTTGGCACGACATGAATAGCGTGAAAGCCAGGCATTCCCTGCCAACGCTCATCATTCATTAAAGCACCTTCCTTACCAACATATTTACTCTACTTTTATTTCTTTTCTATTCAATTATTTCCAAAACCAACTTCAAAACAAAACAACTTTTTTCTCAAGGCAAGTAACAATCAAAGTCAATTGAATTCCAAGTCAATCTTTGTCAGATCGATACTCAGCTTAACCAATGTATTACGTGCAGACCGTGTATACTTACACGCAAAAGACTCATCTTGGCACTGTTTTATACTTTTCCAATACATATCTTCTGCCTCCTTTTGCCAGCATTTACTTAGAGAGTCTACAAGTTTTTGGCACCGTTGCTGGGGATTACAACAGAATTGATTGTTTTTCAAATTTGTACTTGTCTTTCTTTTAATTTTATTTCTGTTTTTACCTTTTTTTTTTTATCGGTGTATGACCATAAGCCATCCTGTGGTGGACGAGTGGCCATACGATCCAAAAATTGAGAAAACCTTGAGAAGGTTAAAAAGAAGATTTCGAGAAATGCAAAACCTAGGAAATGGATGGAATGGTATGGTGAACAATGAAGGAAATCCACTTAACAATGGGATACCACCACCACCACATGTTGCCCCAGTTGTTAATAAAGAGAGACCTATTAGAGAACATTCGGCACCAACCATTGATAATTTAATGCCAGATCTTGTTGGCACAGAGGTAAACGTTGTTAATTTTGAACTTAAGCCGGTAATGATTCAAAATCTTTTGAATGTGGGTCAGTCTGATGGAGCACTTACTAGAGATCCGAGGCAAAATCTGAAGCAGTTCATGGAGATTTGCCAGTTATTTTAACAAAATGGAGTACCTTAAGATACCGTGAAATTGAAGTTATTCACATTTTCCTTAAGAGATAGAGCTAAGGCTTGGCTCAATTCCTTGCCACCTAACTCAGTCACTTCATGGGCAGACCTATGCCAGAAGTTCTTGACAAGATTCCAGCCGCCAACACTCACTGCCAAGCTACGAGGTGAGATCATTATATTCAGGCAGGCTGAGGATGAGACCTTATATGATGCCTGAGAAAGATTTAAAGATCTGCTGAGGAGGTGTCCTATGCATGGATTCTCGAATTGGACTCAAATACAAACCTTTTACAATGGATTAAATGCACAAATAATGACTGTTGTTGATGCTTCAACAGCTGGTTCGTTGCTTGACAAGACGTATACCGAGGCTGTTGACATTTTAGAGAGGATTGCAATCAACGATTTTGAATATCATGTTGCTAGACTTGAGACCAGAACTAAAACCAATAGGAAATTTTAGGTTGATAAACTAACGTCTATCCATGCCGAGATTTCCAACCTTACTAGCATGGTAAGAACGTTGCAAAAGAACAATGAGGCCCAAGAAGTCAAAGCATTAGACCCATTTTGTACAATTGTGGAGAGAATCTTCATGTGGATAAATGCCCTATCAACCCTGAATCAGTAAACTTTGTTGGCAATGTTAATTGTTACTATAATCCTAACTCCAATATTTATAGTTCAGGTTGGAGACAACACTCTAACTTAGCATGGGGAAATCAATGAGGTAACCAGTATAATGCCCAGCGCCAGAATACCCAGAGGCAGAATAACAATGCCATGCCTGCTTTCAACAACAATGGCATGCCATCATTCTATCAGAATGTCATGCCACAGAAAGCTCACAAAAATTTCCAGCAAGGACAGAGATTCAACCAATAAGGCACTCTCATAGAGTACATGGAGAGGAATGATACCACAGTCCAGAGTTTGGCAGCATCAACGAGGAACTTGGAAGTTTAGATTGGGCAGATTGCCAATGCACTCAGCAATCGACCCCAATGAGCATTGCCAAGTGACACCAAAGATGCCTGGCACAAAGAAAATGAGCAATGTAAAGCCATAACTCTTCATAGCGGCAAGTAGTGTGAGGTGGAAAAGGCTGCCAAGCAGCCAGTTAACTGCAAAATCGAGAAGCCAGTGCCAGCAGAAAACCCTAGGGGAGCAGAGAAAGAGGAACCAAACATAGATAATGCCAAAATAGATGCTAAAATTGATGCCAACTAGACTAATGCCAGCACTGGCATATGTTTATCCGCCATCGCCATTTCCAACGAGACTTCAAAAGCATAAGCAAGACCAGAAATTCAAGCGTTTCTTGGAGGTTCTTAAGCAATTGCAAATCAACATTCCATTGGTAGAAGCCTTGAGCAGATGCCCAACTATGTTAAATTCATGAAGGATATCCTGTCCAAGAAAAGGAAGTTGGGAGACTTTGAAACTGTTGCTTTGATCGAGGGATACAGTGCCATAATCCTAAATCGATTGCCACCAAAGCTGAAAGATCCAGGAAGTTTTACCATTCCTTGTACCATTGGCAACAAATTCACAGGCAAGACACTGTGCGACTTAGGAGCCAGCATCAATTTGATGCTAATGTTAGTTTTCAGGAAGCTTGGCATAAAAGCCAGACCTACCACGGTGACACTCCAGCTGGCAGACCGGTCCTATGCACATCCCAATGGTAAGATTGAGGATGTGCTAGTAAAGGTAGACAATTTTATTTTCCCAACTAATTTCATCATTTTGGATTATGAGGCAGATATTAATGTCCCGATTACTTTGGGTAGACCTTTCCTTGCCACGAGTAGGGCTTTGATTGATGTTCATAAAGAGGAACTAACAATGCGTATGAATGACTAGCAAGTTACATTTAATGTGTTTCAAGCTTTGAAATATTCAGATGAACTTGATAAATTCCAAGCAGAGGAGATGATGGAATCCATCTATACTTTGGACGCGGCACAGTTATACTAGAATACAAAATTTGATGCCAGCAACTTAGACGGAATAGCTGAACTGTTTGAGAAACCAGAAGAATCAGTCTTAGAGGGTGAGAAGGTGAGTTATTTTGAGCCACTACAGTTGGCCGGCAGAGAGATCAAGGCACCTAGACCATCAATTGAGGAGCCACCATTGTTGGAACTAAAACCACTACCAGATCACTTAAAGTATGCTTATTTAGGTAACCACTTGACTCTGCCAGTGATTATTGCCACTAATCTCACTAATGATCAGGAAAAAAGATTGCTGGCAACATTACGCAATTATAAGCAAGCATTAGGATGGACCTTGGTAGACATCCGAGGGATTTGCCCAACCATTTGCATGCACAAGATTGTCTTGGAGGAATACCATGGCAGGACCATTGAAGGCCAAATGAGACTAAACCCAAGCATGAAAGAGGTAGTGAAAAAAGAGATCATAAAATGGCTCGATGCCGGGATTATATATCCCATCTTCGATAGCTCTTGGGTTAGCCTGGTGCAATGTGTGCCAAAGAATGGTGGCATGACTGTGGTTACAAAACAGTAAAGCTGAATTGATTCCCTCCAGAACTATCATATGATAGAGAGTGTGCATGGACTATAGGAGGCTGAATAATGCCACGAGGAATGACCACTTCCCATTGTTATTCATTGATCAGATGCTAGACAGGTTGGCAAGTAAAGTTTTCTATTATTTTTTGGATGGTTATTCAGGTTATAATCAGATTGTTGTCACCCCTGACGATCAAGAGAAGACCATGTTCACATGCCCTTATGGGACGTTTGATTTTAGAAGGATGTCATTCGGCCTATGCAACTCACCGACAACATTTCAACGTGGTATGATGTCTATTTTTTCGATATAATAGAGCATAATATGGAAGTATTCATGGATGACTTCTCACTGTTTGGCAAAAACATTTGAGGAATGTCTTCAAAGTTTGGAGTAAGTCTTGAAGAGATGCATAGAGACAAACCTAGTGTTGAATTGGGAAAAATGCCACTTCATGGTGAAGGAGGGCATTGTTCTCGGGCACAAGGTAACTGAGAGAAGATTAGAAGTTGATCAAGCAAAATTTGGGGTAATTAAGCAATTGCCGCTCCCAACGAGTGTCAAAGGTATAAGGAGTTTTTGTTAGGACATACTGGTTTTTTCCAACATTTTATTAAAGATTTTTCAAAAATTGCTAAACCTTTATGCTTGTTATTAGAACTTAATGCCAGTTTTTCTTTTGACGATTTTTGTTTGAGAGCATTTCATGAGCTTAAAGAGAAGTTGATCAATGCCCCTATAGTTGTCGCACCATACTGGAATGAGCCCTTTGAGCTCATGTGCGATGCCAGCGACTATACCGTCGGGGCAGTCTTGGGACAAAGGCATGGCAAGATTTTCCATGCCATCTACTATGCCAGCCGAACCTTGAACAAAGCAAAACTGAGTTACTCTACGACCGAGAGAGAATTTCTTGCGGTTGTATTTACTTTTGACAAATTTCAATCTTATTTAATTGGTAACAAAGTTGTGGTTTATACAGATCATTCGGTATTAAAGTATCTCTTGGCATAGAAGGATGCCAAGCCCAGACTAATCCAATGGATGCTCCTACTTCAAGAATTTGATCTTGAGATTTTAGATAAAAAAAAGGCAGTGAAAACCTAGTAGCTGACCATCTTTCACGTTTAGAGCATCATCTTGAAGATGGTAAGGCCAATTTTATAAGAGAAGAATTTCCTGACGAGTATTTGCTTGCAGTAAATGTCGTGCCATGGTATGCTGATATTGTCAACTACTTGGTAAGTAACATTCTGTCATCAAACTTGGCATACAATGCCAAGAAAAGGTTCTTGCGAGAAGTTAGGCGATACTATTGGGACGAGCCAATATTGTTCAAATAGTGTGCCGACCAAGTAATCCGCCGGTGTGTGCCCGAGGATGAGCAGCATCACATATTGCATTTGTGTTATGTCGCACCGTATGGAGGTCACTTTGCTGGGGTAAAGACCGCCACCAAGGTGTTGCAGCTAGGATTCTTTTGGCCCACACTATATAAGGATGCCCACGAGTATGCCAAGGCGTGCGATCGATGCCAACGGACAGGAAATATCTCTGGCAGACACCAACTACCGCTCCAAAACATTATGCCTATGGACTTATTTGATGTATGGGGATTGACTTTATGGGTCATTTTCCACCCTCATTTGGTAATGTATATATTCTCGTGGCTGTTGACTATGTGTCTAAATGGGTAGAAGCTATTGCCCTGCCAACAAACGATGCCAAGGTTGTTGCCAAGTTTTTGCACAAACACATTTTTTACTAGATTTGGTGCCCCTAGGGTGATTATTCATGACGAAGGCACCCATTTTAAATGTAATCTAATCTCTAAAGCTTTGTGCAGGTATGGTATATAGCAGAGAATTACCATGGCATATCATCTACAAACAAATGGGCAAGACGAGATTTCAAACAAAAATATTAAAAACATTCTAGAGAAGACTGTTAATATATCAAGGAAAGACTGGTCTTTAAGACTAGATGAATCTTTGTGGGCTTACAGAATGACATTTAAAACTTCTTTGGGTACTTCACCGTTTAGACTTGTTTTCGGGAAACCATGCCATCTTCCAGTGGAGCTTGAACATAATGCCTATTGGGCCATCAGAACACTTGGCATGACATGGAGAGCTATTGGAGAAAAGAGGTTACTAGACCTAAATGAATTGGAGAATTCAGGACGCAAGCCTACGAGAATGCCAGGATATACAAGAAGAAGACAAAACGCTGGCACGACAATAGGATAATGCCGAGACAGCTTGAGGTAACGTGTTCTATTATTCAACTCTCGACTTAAGTTGTTTCCAAGAAAACTATGATCAATATGGATAGTCCCTTTTGAAGTTGTGAAGCCTTATGCCCATGGAGCTGTAGACATTAAGAATTTGAAGACATGAGAAATCTTTAAGGTAAATGGTCAACGTTTAAAGCACTACATGGAAGGTGATCAGAATAATGCCAAGGAGGTGATCCTCTTGGCAGAGGTGACATGAAAACACCATCAGGTTTGAACTTTTGTAAATATTAGGATAGATGTTTTCTTTGCTTTTAGGTTTCCAGGTTTTTAGTAGTTTGTATTTCTTTTAAATTTCAAGTTTTTATTCATTTACTGTGTTGAAAGGTTTTCTTTGAGTCAATGTAGAATCAGTATGCCATGAACCATGCCAGGAACGATGTCAGGAGCAATGCCAGAAATGATGCCAGGATTATTGGCAGGAGCTGATGTCTCAATAGCGAAATCTGCCAGACATAGTGCCAGAATAACTTGGCATACAGCGGTGTAAAAGACAGAAGGATGAGAGAAACCCTAGCTTGATCGGTCCATTTAATAAAGAGAGAGTATTTTTCCTTAATTTAAAACCCTTAGCCGCTTTAAAAAAAGAAAAAAAAGATTAATTAGGTTAAAATTTAAATTTAACCTAATCACCTTATCACTTTAAATCCTTACCCTATCCTATCACCTATCACATTATCACTTCACCCTTATCACTTTAGCCCTTTCAAATCAATTCATTTTATTTTTCAGCGTTATCCCAAATTAGTCCTCCCATTAAAAAAGTCATCCAACCCAAACTTTTCATTTTCTCACCTTAGCCGGTTAAATAACCAAGCATCTCTCTCACTCCTTACTTTTCTTTTCGACGAGCAAGAATCAAAACTCCAAATCGTCTCTCTTTCTTCATCTTGTTCAACACCGTTTCAAATTCTTCAACGATTTCAATGGCTTCCTCGTCTACTTTTTTCAAGCAATTCTTCAATGAGGAGATTCAGAAAAAGCTTGAAACCAATTTTGCCTCGAGAAGTTTTTGCTATGAGAAGCACTTCGACCTCAAAACAGAGACAAACAATGGCTTCCCTCCAGAAGTCATGTCAATGATTAGCCTGCACAAATAGAGTATGCTTTGCCAACAACAAGGGGAGATCTATGCTACCATCGTTTAAGAATTCTATGCGTATTTTGTGACCAAGGATTCGCCCTTCTTGATGATTAGAGGTAAATGTGTTCGTTTCGATGAAGGGTATATTAACACTATGTTTGAGTGGGATGGTGCAGGGGATGAATATTTTGAATATGTTGATTTGATGAATGCTGCCAAGAGAAAAAGGCTGTTGGCAGATCTATGTGAGCCTGGCACAGCGTGGACAGTGTCGTCCAAGGGGTACCGTACTGTGAAGAGGTTGGCAATAAAACCCCAATGGAGAGGATATAATCACTTTCTCAAGGCAAATTTGATGCCTACATCCCATAACGAGACTGCTTCAGAAAAAATGATAATCCTATTGCACTCCATTGTTATGGGGCGCAAGATTAATGTGGGCAAGCTTATTATTGAAGAAACTTATAAGTGTGCAGCGAAAGGTAATGACAGCTTGTTCTTTCCCTTGTTGATTTCTAACATTTGCATGCTCCATGGTGTGCCCAAGCTTGATACAGATAAGGGATAAATGATCAAGGAAACAATAATTACAGCTGCTATATGGAGAAATCTCGTTGTTGCCGAGCCAAAGGATAAAGGCAAGGGGAAGGCCAAAGTGCCCACACCAAAGCCTAAAGTGTCAAAGGCCGAGCCAACGACCATGCCAGATAGTTCAATGACAACGTTGTCCCAAATTCACCATCGCCAGGAGATCATTCTCCAAAAGCTAGAAAAAGCTGAGGAGCTCAATGTCAAGATATGACATTATATCCAGGCCAAGGATGTTGTAATCAGGGAGGCTTTTACAAAATTGTCAACTGATTTTGTGTCAGAATTTCCAGACTTCCCTGTTGAGCCCTCTGCCAGTGACAATACCTTGCCAGCTAGTCTAGTTCATACCTCATCCGATGCCACAGTCCCATTGTCTCCAGTTCAAGTCGAGTCTGTCAGTTCTGATTTTTCATCTGAATCAAAGGAAACCAAAGCCAAGTCTGCCAAAGCCAAGTCGCCGGTGACACCTGCTATACATACGCCATCTGATGCCACCGATGCACCTGCCGCAACGGAGCCTCCAAGAAAAAGGAGGAAGTTGGAGTCTCCACTGCCGCTTCAAAATCGAGCCTGAAAAGAAAGAAGCACATGGCCCTTGATTGTGGGCCATTTGTAAGACGAAAGATCCGTACCGCACGAGAAGTAGCCTCCGTAAGAGAGTCATCTTCTTCATAAACTCCTTTACATTTCATTCCAATGCATTTACATGATCATGCATTTTTATTTTTTTTTCTGTTTCTCTTGTATATATGTGTTGTTTCATGCATTGAGGATAATGCACATCTTGGGTTTAGGGTGTACGTTTCTTCACATTTATGTCATGCTATGCATTTCATATTTAATTTTTGTTGCCACGCCATCTAGGTCATTTAGGATAGATGCATACCGAACCACTAAAAAAAGAAAAAAAAATTGCCTCGGTTTAATCTTGAAAAATGTTAACATTTGTTAGGCAAGTTTAATTTGATCTAGGTGTCTGTCCAATGAGGAAATTTTGATCTTTAGTTGTCATGTCATGCTAGCAGAGTAGTATGCCAAGTTAGCTTGGCAATTGATCTCTAGTTTAGGGAACTGAAACTTCACTTTACACGTAGTATGTATCTAGTTCCTTAGCAAACTTAGACTTTTTGAAACTATGCTCAGATTTAAAAAAAAAAGATCAAATGATGCCAGGGTAAAAGAAACTAATAAGGCAGCAATGTTCTGCCAAGGCAATGAAAAAAAATGATCTCTCATCTACCTAGGGATAATAAGTTACTTGAGGCTTCGTGGTTTGATCCCTCTTAGTTCTCAAGTCTAAAACCTTAGAGTATGAGTTGAAGAGAAAGCCTAGTGATGTCTAGATTAAGGTGGGGATTCGTGGTATGCTCCCTCTTATCTCTCAGGCTAAATAGTGTCACGAAGCAAGCTTAAATTAATACCAACAGAAACCCTTGGCAAGAAAATAATAATAAAAATAAGAATATGAGTTTTGGTAGTAAAATTGGCTAAGGGAGTGAAAGGATACTTGATGCATATTGCCTACACATCATGCACTCTTCATGAACTTAGACTAGAGTTATATTGCTGCACTTGAATTACTACCCGCTTGGCATTATTGCACTGAGATACTGAGGATAGAAATAGAGTTAAATTCTGCTTGCCAGCACGTGTTGACATTCAACCAAAATTTTGTCGAGGTAACATTTTCACAGTTTTTGTTTGCATTACTTGATGACAAGCAATGAGTTAGGTTTGGGGGTGTGTTACCTCTCCAAAAGTACTAATTCTAATGCCAATCTTACAATGCTTTGCTTGTTTTTAGGTACATTTAGTTGCATTAGGATGTTAAACCATGTATTTGCATAAGGAGTTTAGAATTTTGTCTATGCCAGTGTGAATGGTTGTTTTGTTGGTAATTTTGCAGGTTTGGCATACGATTTGGCCCATAAAAGCAACACAAGAAGGAATGCCAGAGAGAATGTCGGGTGTTGTTGGTACAGATGGACCAGACAATGCCAAGCACCAGTTGGCAGGGAAGTGAACTTGATGCCATGCCAAGAGGCTGTTAGACCCCAAAAAAATAGGATAAGATTAGGCTCCGAAAAGATAGCAATTGGATCAATCTCTGAAAAAATAGTGGATAAGATGGTGCCAAGAGTGGTTGGCAGACCCATGCCAAGCTTAGATGCCAAGGCAGCGTAGGCAGTATGACATCAGCACTAACCTGATCAGCTCTCATTCAAATTGGGATAAGATGATTATCTCTTATCCCTTCAGCATTTGAAATTCAAATAAGGAGCTTATCTTATCCCTTCCTTGCATGCCTATTTAAACACCAACCATGGAGGATCTTGGAAGAGTGATTCATAGACGATCGGAGTGAGGAGTTGGTGTACAACGATTGACAATCGGCTGCACCTTGGAAGGGTGGTTCGACCAGCTTGGCAGAGAAGCCTGGATCTTGAAGGGCTACATCGAGAGACCCCTTCTAGCCTATTTTCTCTTTCAAGTTATTTTATTTTATTTTAAATGATGATGTACTTGGGAAACGTTTGTGGTTTTTTGATTAAGTCCCTCACCATGAACTAATTTCATAGTTGGTGGGGGATGTTTGCGTTGAACGCTATTTTATGTTTTAGTTTTTAATAATAAATCTGCCTTGGCAATGTTTTATCTATTCGGCATACTTTAATGCTTTCTAAATACTATGCCAAGTGAGAGTTGGCACTGTTGGCCTATTGCTCCTCAATATCTTAACAGACTTAGGGTGGCAACAATTAAGTTGTTGAATACTGAGGAGAGAAGCTTCGAGAGAAGTCGTTCAAGTAGATGAACTTACTTCGGGAGTGAAATCTACCCCTTAGGAGTATAGATTGAATCTGAATCAAATTGGTTTATTTAAAAGCATGAACTATAGAGATATAGGGTTTTTTACATGATCAATTTAGGGAAATGACCATCGAGAGAGGCGTTGCTAATTTTGAATTTGCTCAGTAAACAATGCCAAGATAGGTTGTTATTAAAGGCTGGCACGACATGAATATCGTGAAAACCAAGCATTCCCTGCCAATGCTCATCATTCATTAAAGCACCTTCCTTGCCAACGTCTTTACTCTACTTTTATTTCTTTTCTATTCAATTATTTTCAAAACCAACTTCAAAACAAAACATTTTTTTCTCAAGGCAAGTAACAATCAAAGACAATTGAATTCCAAGTCAATCTCTGTGGGATCGATACTCAGCTTAACTGTTGTATTACTTGCAGACCGTGTATACTTGCACGCAAAAGACTCATCTTGGCATTGTTTTATACTTTTCTAATACATATCTTCTGCCCCCTTTTGCCAGCATTCACTTAGAGAGTCTACAATTAGATCAATACAATGTGCAGCACATGGAGACCAATAAAGTTATGGTATCTTTGCTTCTAGCAATTTTCCTACAAATTAATAAAATAACACATCAAATTAAAACATTTGAATAATCTAAAAAATAAATAAAAAAGAATTAAAAAAAACATGTATTCCGGACCAGCTTTGACATAATTAGATGTATTATCTGTCGCTACTTGGATCACATTTTTCTCTCCTACTTGTTCTATCATGTCATCAAGCATTCGGTATAACAAGTTGGCATCCTTAACAACTTCTAAAACATCTACGAATTTAATGAGTACTGACCCTTTTTGAGAGTTGACAAGAAAATTCACAATATCTTTTTGCTCGACCAAATCACGCCACCCATCCGATAAAATTGAACAACCCTTTTGTGCCCAACTCTTTTTTGTGATCCTCCATTACTTTTTGAGTATCCTCTATTTCTTTCTTAAAGGAGAAGAACTCTAAGCTCATGCACACTAGGCACTTTCAAACAGGGACTATATTGTCCAATAGCTTCACACATTTCTTGAAACTAGGGTAACTTGCCGTATTAAAACCTATTTCGGCATTGTAAAAAATCTAGTAATTGTACTACAAGTTTTCTCTCTCAATTGTTTATCACAAGATGTATGCACACTTTTCTCTTTGTGTAGATTAACTTTAGGAGCGACAAACAAGCCCATTAGACCCTTGACTCTTGGTTTTTTAGGTAAAGGTCTCCCACTCCTTTGACTTGAGTTACCCTTATCCCCACTTGAATTTAATATTTCAAGTTCTTCTTCCTCATCATGATCATCAACACCATAGGAAAAATCTTGAGGTAACATTAAATTTGTAGTCTTTGTCTCTCCCTTTTTCATCATAAAGGCCTTCACTATCTCCCTAATATGTTCGGAACATTGAGGACACTTGCTCGCATTTTTAAAATTTTTAACCAAGTGTTATTTTATCCGATAGTTCCCCTTAGTAATTTTACCACAAAAAGTACAGACAAAATTATTTATATTCAAAGGATTTGGTTTTTCCATATTTCCTTGCCGGATTTAAAGGGATCGACGATCCAGTTGAACTTGATCCTAAATCCATTATTTAAATTTTAAACAACCTGAAGACAACAATGAAAGACATCAACTGAGATACAAAAATGAACATTGAGTACATACATCTAGCAAAGTATAACAAAAAATTCCCATGATTTATGGAAACAATAAGGTTTCAACAGAAAAAATTGGGTCAAATCAACTCAATTTAAAGGGAAAAACTATCATTCTGCAAAACATCCCAACTAAATTTACCTTGCAAGCTTTTCAGTTTGATACCACACTCACATATTACGCCAATTCTTAAATACTTTATTAGATCTATCGTGGCTTTTTAGTTCATAAAATATTTTGTACTACTCTAATGTTCATTAACAATATACCATGTCTGGGTTGTGATGGTGGCTGGGCTTGCCGACGACGGTGGCTGGAATTTAGGGAGAGGTTGACTAATTTTAAGTTTTTTTTTTCTTGTTCGTGAAAATAAAACAAGAAAAATGGAATGTTTTAATTAAATAAACATGTGTTTTTTTTAAACTACAAAAGGCATAAAAAGCTCGCCTCAGGCAAAAAGACCTAGAGGCACGCGCCTCCTGCACCATGCCCCGCCTCAGCCTTTAGAAGTGATTTTTTTGGCATCTTGCTCCTAGGCGCGCTTTTTAAAACACAAGATCAGGTAGATGAGAATAGTAAATAAAAAAGGAAATGGGATACTGACATGATGATGAAGATCGGCAAGAAACAACATAGCCATTCAACCAAAGAGGATGATTTAAAACTCTAGAAAATTTTTATAAATTTTGACCAAAAAGACTGATCAGAAATAACAATCGACTCAGGAACTATCAAACCATGATCACTTGTTGAAGCATTGTAATAGAGGACAAATGAGGTTTGACCTAAAGACAAAGGAATGTCTGAAACAGAATACAAAGAATTATCAAAAGGTAAAGAAAAGTCTGGAGAAATGGAATATGACTGACCAGGTGAATTAAAAGAAGAGGCAGACTAATCAAAATTATTAGTAAAAGAATGAACAACTAAAATTTTTAAATCCGAAGTAAAAGGTTGATCAATAAACAAATGAGATGAAGAAGGAATCACAGAACGAAATGAGAAAATGTTCTCTTGAAATACAACATCCCTATTGACAAATAATTTCTTAGTGGACAAACAAAGCAAGCGATAACTTTTTTGTGTAGGGGAGTAACCGATAAAAATAAAAGGAATGACCTTTGGCAAAAACTTATCATGGTAATTAGTTTAAATATCATAACACAAGCACCCAAAAACCCTGAGATGTGAAAGAGATGATTGTTTTTTAGTAAAAAATTCAAAAGGTGCTTTTCAATTGAGAACAGAAGAAGGCAGTATGTTAATAATATAACAACCTGTTAAAACACACTCACCACAAAATTTGACAGACTTGAGAATAGAAACACAAGGCACGAGCTACCTCTAATTAATGTCTATGTTTGCGTTCAGCAATCCCATTTTGTTGTAGAGTGTGAACACAAGTACTCTGATGATGTATACCAAAAGAAGTGAGAAAATTAAAAAATTTAGATTTGAAAAACTCAGATCCATTGTCGCTCGTAATAATTTTGATAGTAGTACTAAACTAATTTTGAACAAACAACAAGAACTTTTTTTTAGATAAAGAGAAACATCAGACTTAAGCTTCAACAAGATCACCCAAGACATCCTAGTGTGGTCATCAACAATAGTAAGAAAAAATCTTTGACCACTTTTTGTTGATATACACAATAGACCCTATAAATCAATGTGCAAAAGATGAAAATGGCTATCAGCTCGTGATTGAATAATGGGAAAAGGAACACAATTTTTGTTTAGCTAAAGGGCATATAGCACAAGTATGAATATGATCACTGTCAATATTGTTCATAGAAAACAAAGGTATTTTATGCATAGTGGTAACAGAGGCATGGCCCAAACGAGTGTGCCAGATATCAGTATTATTAACATGAATAGATGAAATGCATTGTGAAACATTAACAGAGGACAAATGAAAAGCAAAAAAGAGCTTAAAATTGAATTTGAAAAAGAAGACTTGAACACATACAAATTGTAACACCCTCGACCCGGATGTCACAATTGGGCCTCAAGCCCAAACCAAAGTCATAAAATTTCTCAAAGTAGGTTTAGCTCAACAAGATATTTCTCAAAACATTTAAAGCCAACAATTGAAAATTATAGTTAAATGATCAAAACAATACAAAGGAGCTCCAATTTAAATTAAAACATTTGAACATTTTGATTTGATTAATACAATTTCAAAATAAGGATTATAGACTCCACCACATAAGGTCCTATGAATACATAGCCCACTAAACATAAGTATCGTGCTCTAGAAATCACCATACGTTAGATTCTCAAACTAATAGTGCTCCTCGATCTCATAAACCGACGATCAACCTACGCATCTTCGAATGAGTCCCAATCCCACTAAGCATCAGGTTCATACACTCTTTAGGGTGAGTCCTGGTACCACTAAGCTTCGGGATACATACACCCATGCTTGGAATCTCTCATCAAGCATCTTCAAATGAGTCTCGGTTCCACTAAGTATCGAGTTCATACATTCAGAAATATTTAACCATGATGTTGCAACACACTCTATCTCTCACTAGGTATCTGAAACCCATCAATCAAGATGATTCAAGGTGTCCATATCAGCATATGGCAAGGATACGTTTACCATACAACACACAGCATACAACATCATACGATCTACTAAGGTTCCATACGGTTGCTATTACCATCAAGTCGCCCAACGTTTACCAAGTTATTAATAATTATGGGAGAGTACACTAATCATCCGCATTTAATTATCTTATTAATCTATTTTATCTCATTTACATCCCACGTGAATTTCCCTTTTTATTAGCATTATAGATTATTCGTTCAATGGGTACCGGTACTTGAGCAAGAGCACCGATACTGGTATTACTTATTGGAAATATTAGATTTCTATAAGTATCGGTACGGCTTGAACCATACCGACACGACCCTCAATCACATATCAGTATAGTCGAAGCTCATATCAATACCCTATTTACGGGTTCGTACCAATTCCTTGAATCACGATTTTATAGCACTTTATTCGATCCCTAAAGCTTGTGAAAGTCATTAAGTTTTGTTTACTAACACATCCATTCAATTAAGATTAATTACCAGCTTCGTAATCATTTATTCAAATATTACCAATTATCATGACATTAATATAATTTCCATCGAACATGCCAATTCATATCTCAAGCAACACAACATGTAAATCACCTAATCTGATAATTATACGAATATTCAAACGATCCTACACGGTATCTAAAGCTCATAATAGTCTCGAATATTCTCAAGTTCATCAGGCATCGCAATACATATAATCTCATAATACCGGTCTCAATACATGCTATCCATTATCAACCTATTTTGCAACCACTAACAAGCAAGGCAATTACACTTATGATGCTCATAAAGTATTTTAGAGTTCGAGGTGTACTAACCTTAAGTCGATATCGCTAAAATCCTTATCTGAGCTTCCTAAACATTCCACTTGATCCGATATCCAATCCCAAATAATCCTCGTATACCAATTAATACCATAAGTATCACTTAATCACATACTTTAATGAATTCGAAGGGTCAAATGCATAAAAATAGTTTACAGGTTCGAATTTGGCAAAACAAATTGTGCCATTGGATCTAGAACATCGAGAAACTCCCAGGTAGAGTTCCTCAAAAAAGTCAATGGCCAGTCAACACCGATCAAAAGCTGTTCAAAGGTCTAGTGATCTAGTGCGGCACAGGTGCACAACAACTAAGGTGCACCTGCGGACAGTTATCCAATGCAGCAAGGAGCAGGTGCACCCGGGTACGGGATCCAATACAGCGTGGTGCACTAGATCATGGTGCACCCGCTTGTTGTAGCGCAAGCCCAACCATGGCCAGCGATGAGTGGGGCGCGTGGGCCATCCTCTGGTAGCCGAATGGCAGCGGCGAGCTCCAATCCCATAGTTCTCCAGCCGATGAGTCCACTGATGGAGTCAATTTGCAGTGATGATGGCTGGAACATGGTGCTTTCAACTAGGCTGGACTTTTTTCCCTACCCTGGCGAACGACGACCGCTCTGGTGATGCGATGACCACCGCAGGACTCTTCTCATCGAGCTGGAGCTGATGGTGCCAGCAGTGAGAGCCACGGCAGCTCTGGTGGCAATAGATCATGATCCAAACTCCCTCACCCTTACTTTTTTCCTATTTTCTCTTTCTCCCTTACAAAATATCTTATCCCCTTACTTTTTTCTCTCCCCCATCAATCACCAGTCACCATTTTTTAAATAACCTTATCCACTCATTTTTTTCTTTTTTTATTTTATTTTCTATAAGACCCAAACCCACAATTCTAGATTTGGGCTCACAACCATAAGGCCCAAATTAATTGGGTCTGAGGCCCAATTTTCAAGACCCAAAACTTGGGTCGTTACAACTCTCCTCTTCTTAAACAAAATTTCGTCCTCAAAATTTGTATCTATAACACAAAAAATATGCTTAAACTCTTATAACTCTTTGACATTCTCAAAGAATTCCCGCTGCGCTACTCTAATCTCTCACACCACACTTGTCCATTATAACCCTTGCCTTCTAACAATACAAACATAATCTCAACTGATTCTTTCTCTTAGAAGGAATTCATCTTTGCTCGGTACATTATAAACGACAAGCAAAACCCAACGGTACCCTGACAAAACTGTGTCACAAAAAACATCATCAAAGAAACTTAACTTATGTTGTAGAACCCAAAAGATTGATGCACACAAAATCCTTCCACAACTTTGTATGATATAAAGTAACAGGAGGTTATACAGCCATTGCATCCAAAATGAAATGATTCATCTCGTGGTAACTCCCTGAAGGAGACTATAACTCTAATGGCATCTTTTATCAAAATTATTGTTTTCTCGATGCAAGACTTCTGAAACAAACGACGTCTCAACTTGCCTCAAGCACTTGCCTTAAACTCAGCCTGATAACTCATATCGACAACTAAGCATCTCACATCAACTCGGTTCATGCAAGAATCTTGCACTCTAAACTATCACGTGTTTGGAAAACACATCATATGTACCCTCGCTAAGATTCATAATCACATGAAATCCCACTAAGGGATAAGGCTCTATCTCGAGTCTCGTGTCAAGAGGTAATATGTGCACACTGCACTATCGAATCACTCAACCCGCAAACAAACCAAGCAGACTTCTATACGGATCTCACCTTGTCGAAAATATGAAACGGTACCCACCAAGGACTATACCATAACTCAATGTAATCCCAATGAAAATGTGCACTCGTAAATTCTTTACAAGGTCCACGATCATCTATTTAACTATCACTGATGATTATCGAAGCATCACAACAACTTTAAGAAACTCAAGGTTAGACTCCCAACTGATGGCAAGTTGAACACTTATCACTATCTCAAACACACGGCTCCACACTGTATTCCGAAACAGGCAGCAAAAATTTGGAATAAAGTGTCGCTTTCAAAATTCGCCATATTCTGATCACTATACCATATAGAAAGAATCTCTTGCCTTGGAATACTTTTATGTTTCATAATCACTTTAGATTGATAAATTTTTATTGGTTTTAAGATTTAGGGTTTGACATTTAGAAATTAGGGTTAGAGTGTCAGTCAAGGGGCAAACAGTGATGCAATTCAACTACTTCAAGGACCAAATTGATACAAAAATACCATAGGGGGGAAATCAATAAATTGGGACTACTATAGGGGCAAAAGTAGCTCTTAAGCTTTTATTTTTAGTCTTTTGAAAATATACACACATTATGCAGACTATGCTACTCAAACTTGAATCACCTAAGAAGAACAACATCCTTTACTACTAGAATTGAGTTCTATCATTTAGTAATCTTAAATGCATGAACTACTTAATATATTATTTATTGAATTTAAAGAAAAAATGAAGAATGGTAAGAAAGAAAAAACTTACTATTAAAATAATATATTAGAATATTTTTTAAAAAACAATATTTATTCTATGTATTATTTTATGTAAAGGAGAACTAGGATAGCTTAATTACTTGTTCTTACTATTTTAAGAAATTATATACTCGATTAAAGAATAATTTAATCTAATTAAAAAAGACTAATTTAATTTGCGGATTAAAAACATAAAGATAGATCTAGTTTTTAACTTTTATATTTTTTTATCAAATTAATTATTTTTTACTATAAGTTTAGCCTTCAACTTTTTCTAAGAAAGGATAAATTACTTTTCTTTAAGGAAAATATTGATTAAATGTCAATTTTTTAACAGATTTGGAAGTGGAACCATGTGGTAGTTGGATGAAAATCGTCTGCTTTTTTTGTTGTCCCTTCCTATACTCCAATTAAAAAATTAAATTATAAGCCTTAATCTTAAATTTTAAGTTTTAAAGCATAAATCTTAAATCATAAAAATATATTTTAAACTTTAAACTTAATTTTTTAGTGCGGAGGCATAAATAGAGGTACCGAAAAAGGACATATGATTTCTATTTGTGATAGTTTACATGTACTTCATGTTAAAATAAAACTATTCGCTTTATATATCATGTTAATAAATAGTTTAGAATTATAAAAATATTCAAAATTCAAAAATATAAAAAATTAAACTATTATAAAAAATATATATAAAATGCATGAAGTATACATAGACAATTGAGTGTGATGTCATATAAATAATATTTAAAATTTAATATTTTAATCGATATTTTTATTAAAAATTGATGACTTAATTTTTATTAAAGAAATAAGGATTGTTAATTTTAAAATGAGAAGGCACCAAATAAAGGAGGTGGAAACGAAGAGCAAAGTTAATTGTAGTGAATTTAAATGGTTCATCTTATGGAGATTTGAGACGGGGAACAGCATACAAGACGGTGGTCAGTGAAAGGAAGAAAATAAGAAGAAGAGAGGATACAACACTCTCAGTTCAACCTTGACCGAGCTTATTGTGTCTATCCCCTTCTTTTATTGGGGCCTGTGTATTTATAGCCGTTTAATATTGTTAGTAATTGAATAGTATTAGGCTCTATGGCAACCTATAAATGAGTAGACCAAGTTAAATCCAACTTTTAGTTTTGGGTTTTACATGTTAGACGCATAAATACTAATAATGTCTGACCGTGTTTGCTCCCAAAACATCTTGAGGACTTCAATAATATCAACCTTCGAAAGAATTACTATTTTAGACTGCCTTCAAAGCTTACAAAATATGAAAATGCTAAACGATATTATCAAAATTATGCAGCGGCGAAAAATTTAAGTGTGACAAAAATCAAATTTAACTAAGAAAAAAATAAAAACCAAAACCACAAATCTTATCAATATTAAGGGTCAAAATTATGTATATGTCAAAAGAAGATTGGGTGAAATCTGAGTAAGGGAAATGTTAGTCCAAATATCCTGCTGGGGGTGGCGGTAAGCTGGGCTAAGCAATTTCTGCCGATTGTTGGCCCGAATTCAATGCCAACAATTTTGGAAATTATATTTTTTTTTACTTCTTCAAATCTTAAAATTACTTAAAATAAAACAGACCGTCAAATCAACATAGTCCCATGTCGGTTTGATTGATATGAGAATTGGCCATCTGTTTGCTTCGGTTACAACAAGATCGGTGATAGATCAAATCAATTCAAACTATTTCAGTAGGTTAAAACTTGTATGAATCCACAGAAATTCTGTTGTATATTATAGAAAATTTTGTTACTACGTGTTCAAATGGTCAATTCGATTAATCGATCAAATTATCTTAAATTTATTAATCAAAATTTTTTCTTTGTTTTTCTGGCATGGCTTAAAAAATAGTTTTTTTTTCTTTTCAAAAAAATAACTTTTCACCCATAAACAACGTCAAATACTTCTAAATTAGAGTGAAAAATCACTTTAAAAAGTGATTTTCCACCCAACCTTAAAAGCTAAGATTTTTAGCTTTTGGGTGAAAATTTATTTTTTGAGTGTAAATTTAATCTTTTATCCTTAATTATTAACACTAATATTAATACTAATATATTAAAATAATATTAAATATAATAATTATTATATTAAACTAATATTTCAATATATCTCAGTGGAAAAGCAGATGATGTTCATCCTAAGAAACACAGTTTCAAATCGCTTTGCCTTCAAGTTGTATGCACATTGTCAAAGGGTTAAGAATATATATGAACATATATTACTTTATAATCACCTTTAGACTATTCAAAAATATATATAATAATTATTAAAAAAATAATATTTTAAATAAAAATAAATAATAAAAAACTTTAATATTTTGAAATAATATTAAGTATAATAATTATAAATATATTAAATTAATATTTATTTATATTAGAATAATATAAAAAATATATAGTTTATACTTTAGAGGCTAATTTTTTATATTTAATTCAAAATTTTATAATAATTATTTAAAAATATTTATATTTTATATTTTTTATATATAAAATTACTAGTAAATTGTCAGGGTTTTTATATTTTTATTATTTAAGTTGATTTATTTCATATATAATAATATTAATACATTTTATGATAACGAATTTAAATATCATTTACGTTTATTTATTTTTACTTTAATATTATGTCTAAAATAGACATTTTATCTTTTCAAAAGCACTTTCTGACAGCAATGTCAAACACTAAAATCTTACAATTAACTTTTCAAATCACTTTCTGACAGAACTTTTAAAAAAAAATTCAAAAGTAATGTCAAATTGGCCCTTAATCTGCAATTGAATCAATTTTTTTTTTTTTGAAAATTTTTAGTTGAATCGAAAAAAGTTCTGTTAATTCAATCGGTTTTCGAATTAATCAAAATTTGTTATAATTTTTTGGGTATTACACAAATGGTCACTAAACTATGTTAAAATGATCTTTTAGTCACTAAATTTTCATAAGTTATAAAACAATCATTAAACTTATCGAAGTATTACAAAATGGTCATTAATTTCATTGCACGTTATAAATTATTGATAAATATTGAAAAATTTAATGACCATTTTGTAATAATCCAATAAATTGAAGGATCATGTTGTGCTAATTTGAATAAGTTTAATGACTATTTTATAATAAATAAATAAAAAATGTAATGATCATTTTATAATTTTTAGAAGTTTAGTGACCAAAAATAAACATATTTTATATATAATAATTAATATAAATAATTTTTGTTATTTCAGTTAATTAACCGTTTTCGAGTCGAATTAACCGATAACCGAAATTTGAAAGTATCTTAACCGTTAACCAATTATACCTAAAATTAACCGAAAAAACTTCAACTCGGTCGGTTAATTCGGCTAAAACCGAAGTATGAACACCCATATTTGTCAGTAATTAATAAGACTTTAATTAATAATTCTTTATAATATATTGTATTGAAAACATCATATGAAGTTAAATGCACGAGGGACCAATTTATTTTTTTAGAAAAAAAATTAAAGGTTAAAACTACATTGTTTTAATTTGGATGGGTTTATGTTATAATCAAAGGAAGACAATGGCGTAAAAATGAAGAAGATTGGAAAGAAAAACAAAATAAATAAAGAACAAGATTTACTTTTTAAATTTTTTCCCTAAAAAAATCACAAACATGTTATGGGAATTTCCAATCTTCTTCATTTTTACGCTATATAGAGTTTGATATATTTATCGTTGTCTACCATCTTCAAAATCCTAATCCTAGAAGATCTATTTATCGGGATGAATTGTTTGTTTATAAAGGGAACGTGCATAGTAAATCATTCTATTTAACGTAAATTTTCTACTCTTTATCGAACACATAAATAGGAACTAGAGTTCCACTTGGACTTAAACACGTAAGGGATAGCGATATGTTCGCAAGAACATCTAAATTCTACTTAACCTTGTCTCTTGTATTCAGGATTTCTTCTGCAGCTCGACGCTAGGGAAACTCAAGACAGTTTCTCATATCACTCTAACTTTCCTAGAAGTCCCGTTAAACTGAACTATGTCGGCCTTCAGATGCCTCTGGGGCCCTCGAAAAGCTAGAAACTATAGTTCCACTCAGACTTGAACACACAAGGGATAACGATATATTCACAAGATGTCAAGAACATCTAAATTTTACTCAACTTTCTTGGTTCACCGCGACCTTTTGTATTTAGGCATTCTTCAGTTCGACGTTCGTAAGGGATTAGGAAACTCAATATTATTTCTCAAATCACTCAAACTTTCCTAGAAGCCCCTTTAAATTAAATTATATCGACCTTCATATCCCTCTGACAAGGGCTGTAAATAAGACGAGACAGATCACAAGCTACTCAAGTTCGACTCGGTCAAATTTCGGTCAACATTCGACTCGATTAGACTCGGCTTAAGTTTTTAACAAGTCGAGTCGAGCTACTCGATACCCGATTCAAAAAGCTCGCGAGCTACTCGAAAATATAATATACTATTTTTTTTAATTTTTCAAATTTAAAATCTAAATTCCTAAACCTAAAATCCTAAAACATAAGTCCTAAACCCTAAAATCTAAACCCAACAACCTAAACTTTTAAACCCTAAACTAACACTCAAACCCTAAAATTAACAAGCTAAAGTTTACACAACTTGTGTATCAAAGTTTTTTCCCCTAATATGGCTTTAAATGAGACAAGACTGATCGCGAGCTACTCGAGTCTGACTCGGTTAAAGCTCGGTCAACACTCGACTCAAGCTCGAACTCGACTCGAGTTCTTAATGAGCCAAGCTCAGCTCAGATTATTCAGGCTCGTTAAAAACTACTCAAGCTCGAACTCGACTCGAATTCTTAACGAGCTGAGTCGAGCACAACACTACTCGAGCTCAATTCAGCTCGTTTACACCCCTAACTCTGACTAGGGGTGTGCAAAACTTGACTCAAAAAATCGAATTATTCGACTCGACTCGAGGCGAAAAAAACTGACTCGTTTTGACTCGACTCGTAATTTCATAAACTTGACTCGACTAAAAAAATTCAAATAAAGTTTGAGTTATAAAATGAAAATTCGAATAACTCAAAATTTTTAGTAATTAGTTTATCAATTTTTATATTTGAGTCGAGTTTTTCAATTATGCAAGATATATTATGTATATCACATGTGAAAATATGAAGAAATATATATATATATAGTATATGCATATAGAAAGCCGTTAAAATTGGAATCAACATGTGCACCGCCCCGACCCTAATTATATGCATATAGAAATATATATGTGCGCCGGTACGTATATGCATTTAGAAATATATGTGAAGAAATATATATGTAAAATTAAATTTGTACAGAAACTCAAAAACTCGACTCGAATTTCATAAACTCGATTAAAAAAACTTTAAATAAAGTTTGAATCGTAAAATAAGACTTACAAACTCGAAGAACTCAAATTTTTTTGACTCGACTCGATCGAACGCCGAGCCCTACCTCTAACCCCTCAAAAAGTTAAAATTTGTTTTTATAGGAGTGAAGAACAACATAGAGAGAAAGAAGAAAAATGAAAAAAAATGTGAAATAAAATATCAAGGGATAATTTTGTTATTATACAAATTTTAAGTCATGACATTTTTTTGTTTGTAAATTAGTTGCTTGTGCCAAAAAAATGGCATAAAGTTAAAAATACCCTAACGTTTAACTGGATAGTCATTTTGGTCTTTATTTTTTTAACCAATTCAACTCCCAACGTTTTATTTTGGTTCAAAATGGCCCATCTGCGGATGAAAACTGACAGTCAACTGACGATAAACAACTTGAAATGACTTGACGGAATGGCACGTCAGAAGAAAAAACATTTTATACTTTATACAATTTTATTAAAATATTTTTTGACTGGTGTGTCATTATGTAAAGTCAGCATATTTGTCTAAATAACACTGTTATCGCAGCGTGCACTGCCATGTAGGTTTGTCGCGTCATTTCAAACTATTTATCGTCAGTTGAGTAACATTTTTCATCCGTAGATAGGTCATTTTGACCCAAAATAAAATTTTAGGGGTTAAATTGATTCAAAAAAATATGAGCCAAAATGACTATTTAGTCAAACGTTATAGACATTTTTATAATTAAATAAACAAAAGAGAAAAACACTAATGGTCGAGTGACTATTTATGTAGTTTACTTTTTATATTGTCAACTTTTATTGACGTAAATAGTTCATTTCTAATTGCCCTTGTGTGTTTTCAATTTGTTAATAGAAAAGTTTATTAGTCTTATATTTTCTTTGTTATAACCTATTTATATCTAATTAATTTGATGATTAATTCAAATAAAGTACTATAGGTGTCTATTATAAAAAGAACCCTCACAACTAATTTTTTTTATTTATAATACCAAATTCAAACATTGAATAACATTAAATCAATTTTTTGACATTATGCCTCAAATGACATAAAGCTAAAAAATGCCATTAACATTTGACTGAATAGTCATTTTGACCCATATTCTTTTTTTGAACTAATTTAACCTCTAACGTTTTATTTTGGGTCAAAATGGCCCCTCTGTGGATAAAAACTGTTAGTCAACTAATGATAAACAACTTGAAATGACTTGACAGAATGGCGTGTCAAAAGAAAAAATATTATATATTTTATACAATTTTATAAAAATATTTTTTGACTAATGTGTCATTATGTAATGTCAGCATATTTGTCGATATGACACTACTGTCATGGTTGTAGCGATGTTTTTTCTCGCTAAAAAAATGTTTTTTTTTATTGTTTGAAAATATTTTCTTCCGCGTGGAGTTTTAGAAAACCCGGATTTTATTTAAAATTGAGTCGCCACCACCACTTAGGTAGGCGAACACCATAAAAACCGTAGATTTAAAATTGATGGGTTCGAGAGTCGATTTACGGATGGGAAGGATTAGCACCCCACACCGCCCAAAATTGGTACTTTAATAATTGCCGCTTTATTAATATTAAACTTTCCGGATTAAAGTGACGATTAGATTAAAATTCGGTTATAAGTGCGAGTAAATTTTAAAGAACCCGTTATTCGAGAGTAAACGCCCAACCACTATCACTACGCACGACATCGGCCCGTTTACGCTAGAATAAAAAGGGCACCGCATTGACAAAATATATGTCCGTTATGCAAACTTAAAAATACATAGCAAATATAAATAAATATAATGCGATAAAAATATAAACAAATAAGAGCATAATAAAATATTAATATAACATGAATAAAATACTAATCTAAAACATACATACATAAATATTAATCTAACTTATAAATAAAAACATATCTAACATAAATAAAATACTAGTCTAAAACATACATAAATATTAATCTAACTTATAAAAACATATCATAAATAAAATATTAATATAAAACATAAATTTAAAACATACTAATCTAAAACATAGATAAACATACAAATTAAAAACACAATTTTAAATTAACTACTACTTCATTAAAATATAAAAATTACAACATAAATAAAAAGGAAAGAAAATATACCTAACTAGGAGTTCGAACGACAAACCCCGATGGACCCCACCGAGATCTACCACGACCTCTCTCAAAAATATTAACTTGATCGGACCTAAAATAGGACACCGATCGAACCAACTAGGACCAAGACATCGCCCGATCTGGGCTGGCGGGAGCCTAAGCTCCCTTATTCGCCAGCCCTTATGCCGGTTCAAATTGGCTTGCAATTTTCCAATTGCAATTGCCATTGCCATTTTGAATTGCAATTCCCCTTCAATTTTGCTTTCTTTGCCGTCTATTTATAGAGGGAGGAGGGTGGCGTGGAGCCTTGTGCTCCACTCCCCCCCCTTTTTTATTATTAAATTCTTTTTTTTTTTTTTTTTTTTTTATTTATTTTATTATTATTATTATTTATATATATTATTACAATAATACTAAAAATACTAAAAACCCGTACAAAAATGAGTGATTACTGATTTGCCCCTCTTTGCTTGTTCTTGTGAAACGAGAACAAAGCAAAGATCAAAAGCACTCATTTTTGTTTTATCTAACTAAACTTCTCTCTCCTTTTGACGCGTGTCTTCTTTCTTGGTAGATCTTCATTCTCTTCTGCGCATGTCTTCTTTCTTGTTTTGGTTGATCCACCTTGTCACTCGGGAAGCAAAGCCTTCAAAATGGGGGTTGTTTGTTGGGAAGCCAAACCGAGTTCTTCTTGCTACATTATTGGTAATAAGCTAATACCTAAAGAGAGTTTGACCCGAGTGGCTACAACAACGACGCGAGGAGACCGGGTCGAAAGATAGATGTTGGACCCCACTACTTCCACCAAGAGAAGTAAGATCGGAGAACTTTGGTAACATGGATTCAACCACCCCATCAGCGGAGAGGCTGGATCGGATAATGGCAACTCGGGACCGGCTACACCATCGCGGAGAGCAGGATCGAGGAGGATAGATCGCAACTTGGACCTAGCCACTCCATCAGCGGGGGTGCTAGATCGGGCGATACATTTTTTTTGAATTTTCATTTTTCTTCTTTTTTCATTTTTTCTTTCTCTTTTTTTATTTTCTTCTTTTCTTTTTCCTTTTTTCTTTTGATTTTTCTTTTTTTCTTCTTTTTTTTTTTTTTTTTTTTTTTTTTTTTTTCTTTTTTCTTTTTCTTTTTCTTTTTCCTTTTGATTTTTCTTTTTTCTTTTTTTTCTTCCTTTTTTGATTTTTTCTTTTTTTTTCTTCCTTTTTTGATTTTTCTTTTTTTTTCCTTTTTTGATTTTTTCTTTTTTCATTAATAAAAAGGATTCGAAAATCAGTAAAGTTGGATTTATCAACGGAAAAGCAGAACATTAACTGGAACCCTACTACACCATCAGCGGATAAGTAGGATAGCAGCAACTTGGACCTAGCCACTCCATCAGCGGATGACTGGATCGGATAATGATGACCTGGAACCGGCTACACCATCAGCGGAGAGCAGGATCAGAGGACGACGGGAGCTTGGACCCTGTCACTCCATCACGGAGGATCTGCATTGGACAATTACGACTGGAACCGGCTACACCATCAACGGAGAGCAGGATCGAGGACGACGGAGCTTGGACCCGGTCACTCCATCGGCCGGATATTTGGATTGGACAATGACGACTTGGAACCGGCTACACCATCAGCGGAGAGCAGGATCTCGGGACGACGGGAGCTTGGACCCGACCACTCCATCAGCGGAGGGTTGGATTGAATCATGACGACCCTGGAACCGGCTACACCATCAGCGGAGAGCAGGATCTGAGGACGACGGGAGCTTGGACCCGACCACTCTATCGGCGGAGGGTTAGATTGGATAATATGACGACTGGAACCGGCTACACCATCAGCGGAGAGCAGGATCGAGGACGGCGATGCGGCTTGACCGCCACTCCATCAGTGGAGGACTGGATCGGATAATGAAAGTTGATGAATTTTCTTTTGATTTTTTTTTCATTTTTTGTTTTTTCAATTTTTTTTTCGACTTTTGATTTTTTTTCTATTTTTTCTTCTTCTTTTTTTCAACTCTATTTTTTGACAATTTTCTTTTTCTTTGAACTTTTACGTAAGTAAGAGACTAGAAAAATAGGTTTGGTTGCATCGTCATCGAGAGAAATGAGACCTAAATAGAATTTTGATCAGCTGGGGGAAAGGTTCGGATCTCATTGCACCATCAACGGAGAAACGAGATCTTCAGGATGTCTATCTTTTTGCACCATCAGCAGAAAAACAGAATCTGAAAATTGTTGGCCTATGACGAAGGCAAGATCCGGAAAAGTCTACTTACATTTGCTTCATGGCGGAGAGGTATGACCTACGATGAAAAACATTAATCGTAAATATTCCCAAAATTTTCTTGTTACCTTTTATTGATGTTTCAAAATCCTCTTTGTGTTTGGCCTCTCTATGACTAAGGTTGGTTGTCGCATTGTTGCCCCTACTACCGAGGATGTCGGGTCTCTTTTTGAACCTTTTGTAAGCAAAAATGCATGAATTTTATGCCTAAATGCATGGTGACTTGGTGTATGCACTTAATCTAAATATATGACGTTTGCAACAATGGTTTAATGCAAGATGAATGCAATCTAAATGCATGAATGTGATATGATTTTTACCCTCAAAGGGATGCCCTCTCATTTGGTCCCGTCGGGATCTTGGTTTTTTGTATGTGACGGTGCCCCAACCTTAACTTGGGTTCGATCGGTCATCCGGGTGCATGCCCCAACATTTTATTCATCCCTATGCTATCGTCTCAAATCGTTCTTGAATTTGACACTTTGAGTGTGGATTCTATTGCCCCCTAGGTTGGGTTTATAAACTGTGTTGATTCATGGTAGCTTATTATTTTTTGATTGGGTGCAATTTTTTACTGATGTGGTCAATGATGCAAGAGTTTGACTCGTCAATGAAGGTTGGACCTTGGCAAAGAATGCCCCTGATTGGGACCTTGTTAGAGGCACACTATTTGTAAAAAGATGGGGGTGCTTTTGGACATGCGCCAAGATCAAACTTTTGTAAGAGGCTTTGTAAGGTGCTAGATCGACCATCTTTGTTGTATTTAATGGGGCAACCCGAGGATTAGTTTTATTATTAAAAAATGAATGCATGCAAAATGTGTCCTAAATCGATGCAATGCAAAATTAAGATTGTGATGATGTTGTGCAATGATGCAGGTGAAATCAATGCGATGAGAATAAAATGAAACGAGTTAGTACCAAATAAAATGATTAAATAAAACAAATGATATATAACAAAAATAGAGTAATAAAAACTGTACATAAACAAGAAACAAGGCACGAGCCTAAATAGGGTGACCACTAATCGGACAGAGTTTCACATGGCTCTAAAGGGTTGGCTCCTACGGCTCACTATATGCGATTTTGGTGCTAAGAGGTACCGAATTGTCCTCATTTGTCTTCTACTAAGAGTAGCAAGGCCCCGGTCATCACCCATTATAGGCTCATTTCAATCGGGTTCAACTCGGGGGACCCATTCGCTTATACCCATACGAAGGAACGATATCCTCACGAAAGTATAAGGTACTCGAGCCCCGAAGGTACTTGCTAGGCCCATACGGGAGAACGATATCTCCACGAAAGCATTAGCGTTTTCCCCCCACTTAAAAGAACAGATTTATATGCCATATTTTAAATGCGTTAAAATAAACGCGCAATTATAACCGAATGTTACTTTAATAGTCACTTTAATTTGGAATTTTCGATATTAATAAAGCGGTAATTATTTGAAAAAAGCTCGACTCTCATTTGTTTTTGAAAAACAAAAATTCCCCAGCGGAGTCGCCATCTGTAGCGATGTTTTTTCTCGCTAAAAAAAATGTTTTTTTTATTGTTTGAAAATATTTTCTTCCGCGTGGAGTTTTAGAAAACCCGGATTTTATTTAAAATTGGAGTCGCCACCGGCCACTTAGGTAGGCCGAACACCATAAAAAACCAGAGATTTAAAATTGATGGGTTCGGGAGTCGGTTACGGATGGGGAAGGATTAGCACCCCCACACCGCCTAAAATTGGTACTTTAATAATTGCCGCTTTATTAATATTAAACTTTCCGGATTAAAGTGACGATTAGATTAAAATTCGGTTATAAGTGCGAGTAAATTTTAAAGACCCGTTATTCGAGAGTAAACGCCCAACCACTATCACTACGCACGATCATCGCCTCGTCGCTTACTCGAATAAAAGGGCACCGCATTGACAAAATATATGTCCGTTATGCAAACTTAAAAATACATAGCAAATATAAATAAATATAATGCGATAAAAATATAAACAAATAAGAGCATAATAAAATATTAATATAACATGAATAAAATACTAATCTAAAACATACATACATAAATATTAATCTAACTTATAAATAAAAACATATCTAACATAAATAAAATACTAGTCTAAAACATACATAAATATTAATCTAACTTATAAAAACATATCATAAATAAAATATTAATATAAAACATAAATTTAAAACATACTAATCTAAAACATAGATAAACATACAAATTAAAAACACAATTTTAAATTAACTACTACTTCATTAAAATATAAAAATTACAACATAAATAAAAAGGAAAGAAAATATACCTAACTAGGAGTTCGAACGACAAACCCCGACTGGACCCCACCGAGATCTACCACGACCTCTCCAAAAATATTAACTTGATCGGACCTAAAATAGGACACCGATCGAACCAACTAGGACCGAAGACACTGCCCCGATCCTGGGCTAGCCGGGAGCCTAAGCTCCCTTATTCGGCCAGCCCTTATGCCGGTTCAAATTGGCTTGCAATTTTCCAATTGCAATTGCCATTTTGAATTGCAATTCCCCTTCAATTTTGCTTTGCTGCCGTCTATTTATAGAGGGGAGGAGGGTGGCGTGGAGCCTTGTGCTCCACTCCCCTCCCCCTTTTTTATTATTAAATTCTTTTTTTTTTGCTTTTTTGCTTTTTTTTATTTATTTTATTATTATTATTATTTATATATATTATTACAATAATACTAAAAATACTAAAAACCCGTACAAAAATGAGTGATTACAATGGTGTGCATTGCCATGTAGGTTTACACATCATTTTAAGTTGTTTATCGTCAGTTGACTAACAGTTTTCATTCGCAGAGGGGCCATTTTAACCCAAAATGAAACGTTGGGGGTTAAATTAGTTAAAAAACGAATAAAAGCCAAAATGATTATTCAACCAAATGCTAGGGGCATTTTTTAACATTATGACTTAAATCAAATGTTTCATCTCACTAAATCGATCTATAGTAGTAATAATAATCTTTTATATTTTGATAGTTTACTCTTAACCTTAGTATACTCGTAAAAAATATGCATTATTATGAGAAATAAAAAAGTATCATTATTATGAACAAAAAAATATACATTATGTTTACAATGAATGGTTGAACTTTTCAATATATATGATTTTTCTTTGTTGAAAATAATACTTTTTTAACAAACATCTATACTATTAATTAAAGTTTACCATATAAAATACTTAAAAAAACCTTTATTAAGATTTGAATATTAACTTCTATCACTATTCAAAAAAGAATAGTGACTTTTATGAAATCAAAGTGCAATTATTTTTTTTATAAATATTTGTCTTTAATATTAATTAAAGTACAAATAAATATTTAATCGAATCGAGCTATTTTTTTATCTAAATTAAAATTTATCTTTTAAAAAGAATAATTGTCATTAGTTTTTATAAATTATTTTCTTTCACTCACATTTATCGAATATCATTAGCCCGAATGAATATGTTAGTTTATTAGTTTTAATTGTAAACATAAACTAATAAAATCAATACCAAGAAAAATATCGTCATGACTCATGCCACCCTACATTTAAATTTTTGAGACTTGTCCGTTCAACAATGCTTCTGAAACGGTCGTTAGAGTTCCAAACGAAAAAATAATGTTAAACAAATACCTTTAACGTGCGCCGCGTCTTTCTGTCGAATTTAGCGCCTAAACGAATGTTTTTCGTCTTTGAAAAATTTAACTTTTCCCTTCAAACGACTATTGAAGACCGATAGGCGTTAAAAATTTTCTGGTAAACACAGCCTTATCCTGCATTTGGAATTTGCATCTAAAATCATTTCACTTCTTTCTTTTCAAATTATTCTGTTTATAAATCATTTATCTTTACTATTCAAATTGTATGTACAGTTAAGTGACAAATTTAAAATACATTATTATTATTATTATTATTATTATTTTGCATGCACCAGCGACTCATCATGTTCAAGTAAATTCTAAAGTGAAATATTTGTTTTGTATTCCAAAGCCCCAACTTTTAACTTTTACTTCACCGTGAAATATTAAGGATAAGTATCAGTAAAATTTGATTCGAAAAAATTAAATTTTTTATTGATTCAATGTAAAAATATTTAATTTGACTTGGCTCGAATCTTAATTTCACAAATTTGATTCAAAAAAATTAAATAAAGTTAGAATTGTAAATTAAAAATTCTAGTAACTCAAATTTTTTAATAATTAGTAAATTAATTTTCAATTTTAATTCGAGTCTTCCAGCTCTGCATAATATATATATATATATATATATATATCACATATAAAAACCCATAAAGAAATATGTACATGAAGAAATATGAAAAAAAATCATATATGATTATAAAAAATATTTTAAATTAAAACCAATTAGTATCATACGTAATAGATTTTTACAGTTAAACTTGAATAAAAGCTCAAACAACACGACCCAAATAAAAAATTCAAATAAAACTTATGTTATAAAATATGACTCATTAATTCTACTGACTTAAAATTTTTTATTCGACACGACTTAATAGAATGTTTAGCCCTAATTAAGAGTAAATATGTTCAACACTTGTACTCTAGCTGATTCATTGCTTTTTCCACGTGTTGAGATCGTAACGAGCCAGGTGTCAATGTTCCAAACCGTCAGCCTCAACCTATTCTGTCCAAGTAAAAATATATGACTTCTTTTAAAAAAGAAAAATATTTTATTTTGAAATGCAGAAAATAAAATAAAATATAAGGAGGTGATGAAGTTTCTTGAAATAAACGCATCTACTAGTAATATTTATTTAGGTGTTGGATTAGGCTCGGGTTGAGGTTCGGTTGAAGACTTTTAAGCCATAGATAAGCACCTCCGATTCCCCATCCACCACCCACCACTACAAAGTAACCCCACTTGTTTTCTTTCTTCTTCCCACACCCTTTTTCTCGAGAAAAAAAAAGTTTCCCAAGAAAGTTTCTTTCTCCCAAAACTGGCTCTAAATGATCAATATCGATAAAGAATCAAGTGTTAGAGAAATCAAACCAAAAAGCAGAAGAATCATGGTTAGCCCTTCCGGTTCCACCACCTTGTTGAATTATTATATTACATGAATCAATATTGATGTTTTTTTTCCCTTTGCTTTGATTTCATCATGATATAAATCAGGGAGGAGGTGGTCCAGATGATGATAAAGAGGAAGTGAAGTGGCCGCCATGGCTGAAACCACTGCTTCAGACAAGCTTTTTCGCTCAATGCAAACTCCATGCCGATGCTCATAAGAGTGAATGCAATATGTATTGCTTGGACTGCATGAATGGTGCTCTTTGTTCTCTTTGTCTTGCTTATCACAGAGACCATAGAGCTATTCAGGTAATATTAAAAAGGTTTTCTTTTGGTTTTGATCAACAAAATCATATGAATTTGCATTGGTTTGATGGTTGACAAAATTTGTGCTAAAAACCGGAGATTATGGGGTGTTATTGCAGATAAGGAGATCTTCGTACCATGATGTGATAAGGGTTTCTGAGATTCAGAAATTCGTGGACATATCAGGGATTCAAACCTACATTATCAACAGTGCCAGGATCGTGTTCTTGAACGAGAGGCCTCAGCCTAGGCCCGGCAAAGGTGTCACCAATACCTGCCAAGTCTGCGACCGGAGCCTCCTCGATTCCTTCACCTTCTGTTCTCTCGGTTGCAAGGTAATTCATCTCCGTACGGTTAATTCCCATCATTTTTCTTAAACTGTGGTTACAAGTTAATATCTTTTTATTAATCTTAGCTCTTTAACAATGCATACACCCTGCACATGAATTGCTCGAACTCAGATCATTTAGGGCCATTTGATGAGCTCAATTCTCAGCATTTTACTTGTATTTGGTTTGGTCCTTGATATTTTTATGGTTGTATTAAAATCCTTTGCAGATTGTTGGGACATCAAAGAACTTCATCAAGAAAAAGATGTACAAGGAAACAGACGGATCCGATGCCGAGTCATTGAATGGTGTTAGCAGCAGGAGCCCAAAGAGCAAAGTACAAAGCTTCATGCCGTCGACGCCGCCGCCAACGGCCGTGAAGACGGCGAAGCGGAGGAAGGGAATTCCTCACCGAGCTCCAATGGGAGGTCTCATCATAGAATACTAATACTAATAGTAATATAGCTTTTATCTTCTTCCCTGGACTGATATAGCAAGCAATGTGAAAACACCTGAGCCTTGAGCCTCAGGAGGCCGGTGTTAGAAACTAAACCATACCAATTACCAAATGCCATTATTGTACATAAAAATGGGTCAAAAAAGCAAAATAAAAATAAAAAACTAGTAAGAAATAGGAAGATATGGGTTTGATATGATAAAGATCAGTAGCTTGATGAGTAGGCTTTTGAGAATGTTTATTGTAATATATTTATATAATATATAGTTTGGATGTATTTTTATTAAAAATTATACTGTGAAAATGAAATTAAAGGAGTGATGAGTAGACAATTTATAAAGATTCTTTGTTTTATACTTATTGTTCTACTGATGACATTCCTTTATACCAAAGTACTCATGTTTTACCATGAGATGGAAAAACTTCACTCTCCCACGCGACCCAAAGGCGCGTGGGAAAAGTTTTAACTTAGGCTGAATTTTGGTGATCTTTTGTTGTTAAATTGAAGCAAGTGGAAAGTTTTCCTTTTTCTTCCAGAGTGTTTCCCCACGTTATCTCTCTATTCGCATTATGATGAAGTTATTTTTTTTTAAAGAAAGCAGAGTTGTTCGGGTAAAATTTAGGACTTAATCGCGATTTAATATCTATAATATATAATTTAAAAGAATATAAAAAATAAAGATGAATAAATTGATAAGCCGAGCTTGCTCAAGTTGATTTTTAATTTTAAAAGTGAGAATAATTAGAAAAAAATATTAATCTACGTCATTTTTGTTTGTACCTAAATAATTAAATTGTTTTATGATTTGGTTACTGATTTTCATGTTTATTTATTTTCTCTTTCATTTTAACTTAATTTCAACTAAATTTAAACTATAAGTTTCTCAACAACTTTAAAATATCTGTATAATAATTTTAACTAAATATAAACTAATTAACGATGCCAGTAATTAATCTTTAATTAAAGTTGTAAATAAACATAATAACGCATGAATATATATAGAAAATTATTTGATGCATGTCATTGAAATTTTTTTTCACACGCGGGCTTTTAAAGCAGCTTTTTTAGGGGCTTTAAACGCTAAACTTTAATTTTTAAAACTTAAACTTTAAATTTTAAACCATAAAATCTATTCTCAAACTTTAAAATCTAACCACAAATATTAAAACTTTAATTCTAAACTTTAACATCTAAACCCTAAAAACTAAGCACTTATAAAAAACAAGTTTTTACCGTCCGTGTATAGAACATTTCCCATATATAAAATTGAAGAATTATGGTAGTGATATAATTTTGGTTTTGTGTTGGGTAGTTTTATACTAAAACAGGCTTTGTCTTCATTACATTTACATGGGAGGCTGTAAGAGAAGATCGTAATCATTATATGATTTTCTTAAAATTGAATGCCTTGCTTTCACACTCCCAAGTTTTAGGAACTCAAACTTTTCTTTTCTTGGAAACCTCCATATCCATGGCCATGCAACTTATGAACTTGCTTGTATTGGCGTGCTTATTTAGGAAACATTCATCATTAGTATTTTATAAAAAAAGTACAAATTGATTAGTTTTAATTTAATAAAAGTTTAAAATAGTTAATTGGTTTTCTAAAAGGAACCGTTTTTAATATTTTTGTACTAACATACAAGATCAATAATTACAATTTTAATTTTGTAATATTTAAAAGTTTAATGATCAAAATAAATAATTTAAGATGATTTATTAAAATTTTAAACTTTATTCTAATTATTTAAGCAATATATTTTATTTAAATTTAATTATAATATGTATGAATATTAAAAAATATTTTTTATATATTTTAAATAGTCAAACAATATTCTAAAAAACAAAAGAATAAAAACAATATTTGATTGCGGGGTAGTTGATCGAGTCTTTGGTATGCAAACGATACAAGTAATTTAATAACATTTGCAATTATCTTCAAACTCCTTAAAGAATCTAAAATTACAAAAAGAACCTCGCCCGTTAAATTATAAATGCTGATAAGGTCTTGACAATGACACATATTTTGTCTTTTTCACCGGTAAGGCCGAAATTTTATTTTCCTATTTTCTACAATTAGTATTTTCTTACCAAATAATATTATGTTTAGTAAAATATATATTTTGGATAAAATACATCAGAGGTCACTAAATCATAAAACAATCATTTAGTCCCTAAACTTTTAAATTTTATAAAATAATTATTAAAATTTTCTAACGGTCATAAAATGGTCTTTAAATTTATTGAATTATTACAAAATAATCATCAAATTTTATTAAAATAATAAAAATAATTATTAAATTTATAATAATTTATTACTATAACATTAAAGTGATTTGATAAAAAAAAACATTAGTGACTATTTTATAATGGTTCAATACATTTAATGACATTTTATGACGTTTGAAAAATGTATAGCCTAAATAATCATTTTGAGAATGTTTAATGACTTACTTTACCCATATTTGTTTTTGAAAAATTATAGTGAGAGTGACGGAGTACACGCCGCCTTAGAAAGTGGAAGCACCTTGAAATTGCCGTCGTAATCAAACCACTCAGATTCAATTATGAAGCGACACGTGTCCTCTCTAACTCCAATAATTGCACTTTGGTCACTTCTTCTCAGCCGTCCATTGCATCATCAAAACAAATACCCTATCTTTGGCGTTGTACTTTGTTGAATAATGGTAATGGCTTACAGTGATATATTAAAAAAAACATTAATGCTATACATAGAAAACGAGTTTTAGGGTCAAAAAAAGAAAATGAGTTTTAACCATAATGATTTTATTTAGTAAAAAAAAGCACAATAATTTTATTATATTATTAATATTAAAGGAAAGATGTTAGTTTAATATGGACCATGGGTCAATGACGAAGTCAGAATTTGAGGTTTGAGGCAAAATGTAAATGTTTAAAAATTAAATTATAAAATAATAAATAACTCAAATTTTTTTAAAAATGTATATATAAAAGGGTTTAAATTTGATACACACAAGCCTGTCTATTTTTACTATAAATCAAAATTAAACATAAAGCCTAAAAAATTAAACCTCAAGCTCTAAACTCTAAACCCTAAATTCTAAACACTAACCTTAAATTTTAAACCCTACAACCCAAACCCCTAAACTTTAAACCTTAAACTAAACCCCTAACCTTAAAACTAAAAAGTTTGTGTAAACTAAAATTTACACAGACTATATATTGAAGTTTTTCTCTATATAAAAATAAAGGTAAAAAAAATTTGGGGTGAGAGGCAGTTGTCACTCCTATCCCCAAGTAGTTCTATTTCTGCATGGAGAGTTAGGAAGCGATTGTACTTTCTAAAAATTTCAACTTATCATATAATTTAAATATTATTTTTTATATTTTCTATTAATTATCTATTTCGTTCTTTTAAAATTTTATAATTTCATATTCTTAAAATTATAATATAATTTCTTAAAAAGTCGCACTCCTGACATAAAACTATATGTTCGTTCATGCCTTAGCCAATATCATTGGTTAGAATAACATTTATAAAAGAATAACTAAAATTAAAATCTTATATTTTAAAATTCATTAAAAGAATTAAATAAAAAATCTTAAAATATAATCAAATAATCTTTGTTAAGTGTTTATAAGCAAGCATTTGCCACCTAATATAATACAAATTTATTGTAGTCTCTTTAAAAATTGTAAAATATAATTTAGTGCAAGATAAATTATACAGACTTAAAAAAGTTAGTAATTCAATTTTAGTCCCTAAACACAATTTTCTTAAACTAAATTCTAGTTCGAATGTTTAATTAGATATACTCACAAATATCTTCGTCCATTTTACAATTTAGAAGTAATTCAATTAAAGCCCTCCAACAATTTAAATTTTAGTAATGACTGTTTTAAAGAGATTGGTTACAATAGTTAATCTACTATTCACGATAAAAATATATATAATTTTTTTAATAGAAACCGCTACTCTTATAAAAAATAGAAAATATCCAAAGTTATAATAAGAGTTTACAATTATCATAGTAAACTAAATATATAATTTGGATATTTTTTATATAATATTGATACAAGAAACTAGCCACTTTAGAACATATAAGGACCATACATGAAAATGTTAAAAACCCAACCAAAAGACTCAAACGAAAAAAAGATGAACAAATTTGACTGCATTGGCAATAAACAACAAAAATGGCTTAAGCTATTGAAAGATCATCTATAACCGCAAATCAAAGCCGAGCGTCGTGAGAAACTATCCGCGGACACAAATCCGTATCCAAATTCAATTCGATGGTCCAAAGCAGGGAAGATCAACAAGATTACAAATAAGCGCCATCTTGATCAGTCATGGTGTTGTCAAATATAACCATGAGAAAACATAAAATAAAAAATCCAAACGACTGAGAAAGAAGAGAAAAAAATATGCCAAAAAACATAGATAAATGTGCCACGACGACAGAAGAAAACGTGCCACAAAATAGAGTTGTTCTTATTAAAATTTAATAAAAATAAAGGAAAAAATAGAACCGACGGTCGGTGATCAACATCAAAGTTGATGCTGCAGCCTAAACAAAATTAATAAAATTTATATATTTTTTTAATAGTCTAAAGGTGATTACAAGGTAGTATCTGTTCATGCATATTCTTAACCCCTTAACAATGCACACACACCTTGCAGGCAAAGCGATTTGAACCCGTATCTCTAGGATGAATATCATTTGCTTTTCCACTGAGATCATTTGTTGGGTTCAATTATAAAATCTATATATTAAATAAGCATAAAGTCAAAAAAATACCCCCAATGTCTGACGGAATAGTCACTATTGTCCCTATTCTTTTTTTGAGGAGCAATTCAACCCTTAACTTTCATTCTAGGTCAAAATGGCCCCTTTGTAGATGAAAATTGTTAGAAAACTGACGGTAAACAATTTGAAATGACTTGACAGAATGATAAGTCAACATAGAAAATTATTTTGTATAATTTTATAAAATTATTTTTGACTAATGTAACGTTTTTTCAAGTCAACACATTTGTCTATATGATACTGCCATCTCAGCATGCACTGCCATATAGGTTTGTCACGTCATTTCAAGCCATTTACCTTCAGTTGACATACAGTTTTCAACCGCAAAGGGGCCATTTTGACCCAAATCGAACATTTAAGCTTAATTGCTCAAAAAAAGAATAGAGGCTAAAGTGACTATTCAATCTAATTTTAGGTTTTTTTTTTGCTTTATGCCTATTATACAATGATTGATAGTTAATTTAATCATTTTTAATATACTAAAGATTTTAATCATTACGATAAATGCATTTTAAATAGATTTGTTAGAATTTTATAATGGGGTTGGCAAAATCATATGGTGAAGATTTTTTTAACAATGGTATCTGATTTTATTAAACACTATGAAAGATATTACAAATATAATGCATCAAAAAGAGAGAGAAAATGAATAGTCCATTAAAATCTATAGCCGAATGAGACACTTTACGGGATAGAAAAGGAGTGGTGAACGAACCAAACTATGAGGCAGATTACTCCGCTACACAGTTCTGATTACATCGACTAACAAACTATCAAACGAGTGAGAATCAATCTTTTTTAGACCACCGAAAGAATCAAATCAGAAAACTAGCACCGAGAGAATCTCTATACGAGACTAAATGACCGCTAATGTATGTTGAAATCGTGTCAAGCGACAGATGCAACAAACCACAAAAACAATAAAAAGCGTGCCACAAAGGCAAAGGAAATGCGTGCCACAAAAACAAAGATTCTTATTAAAATTTAGAAAAAAATATGAAAGAGCAAAAAAATAATGAGCATTGGTGGTCGATAACCAGTACTCAGACTGATGCCGACAGCCAGTTAGAGAATCAAAATAAGAGAAAACTGCGGCGCAAAGATTTTTTTTGAACACTATGAAAGATATTACAAATATAATGCATCAAAAAGAGAGAAAAAAGGAATAGTCCACTAAAATATTTAGCCAAATGAGACGCTTTACGGGATAAAAAAAAGGAGTGGTGAACGAACCAAACTATGAAGCAGATTACTCCTCTACACAGTTCTGATTACATCGGCTAACAAACTATCAAACGAGTGAGGATCAATCTTGTTTATGACTACCGAAAGAATCAAATCAAAAAACTAGCACCGAGAGAATCTCTATACGAGACTAAATGGTCGCTAATGTATGTTGAAATCATGTCAAACGACAGATGCAACGAACCACAAAAACCAATAAAAAGCGTGCCACAAAAGGAAAGGAAACACATGCCACAAAAGCAAAGATTCTTATTAAAATTGAGAAAACAAAAGATGATAGAGCAAAAAATATAATGAGCATTGGTGGTCGACAACCAGTACTCAGACTGATTGCCAACAGCTAGTTAAGGAATCAAAATAAGAGAAAACTGTGCACAAAGATTTTTTTAATCTTAGATAATTAATTATGAGAATATTGGCATTAACAAGAATCTCACGTTTGAGCCCTCAATCTCGTTGAGAATGACAACAATATTTATATTTACTTGCGACGTGTATACTTGCACCGTGTGTATTGCACTTAAAGCACGCAACAAGTTTTTGGTGCCGCTTTCGGGGATTGGCAATGATGACTTCATTTTTAATTTCTTGCACTTTTATTTTACAATGCTATTTAATTCAAAGGGTTGACCTCATCTAGTATATTTTGCACTTGTGCGTGACCAAAACAAGACCTACAGCACAAAATTACTTGCCTAAACCAAAAATCGAACGAGTTTTCCGTAATAGGAGACTAGATCAACAAGCTATGGGAAACCAACCAAACAATCCAGCCGGTAATTAAAATGCCGACGATAATCAGAATGCCACGATAGGAAAAAATGCAGCTCTAGCAAAGCAACCTATTCGTGTATGGAACAGGCCCATATGAGATCATTTACTTCCAAATATTGGTGATCTCAAACCAATCAGTGTCATTCCTGAGATCCAAGCTGCACAATTTAAGTTGAAGCCGGTTGGTTATGTTCAGCATGCTTAACTCAATTGGACACTTTGGTGGTTCACCTCATGAAGATGCCAGACAATATTTGAGAGCTTTCTTGGAAGTTTGAGGCTCTTTTCATCAACAAGAAGTCCATGACAATGTCTTAAAGCTAAAATTGTTTCCCTATTCAAAGAGGCATAAGGCGAGAAAGTGGTTGAACGATGTACCAATAGGATCATTGAAATCGTGGGTTGATCTATGTCTTAGTTTCCTGCTAAGGTACAATTATCCTAATATGAATGCTAGACTCTGTAATGACATTACTTCTATTCGTTAAGCAGATGATGAGTCTATGTATGAAGCTTGGTATCAATACAAATATAACCCCCTTAGCCCGGCCTAGGCTCCAAGCCGAACCGAGAGTGCTACATTAGGTTTACTATAGTAAACCCAAATCGAATAACTCAAATTAGGTTCATTTTTCTTTTTATCTTATCTAGATGCAAAATTATAACCTAGGGTGTACACACCGGCAGCGGTTAAATTCTCGACCGAATCGGGCGTTAGGTTGATATCCAATTGTGCAAATTTGCAATTTAAGGACCAAATTGTAAATTTGGAATATTATGGGGACTTACTTGCATTTAGATATACCAATCCTTATTTAGTCATATTACATACATACATGTTCATTTTCAGCTAAAATAGACCGTTAAAACACAATCAAACAGCTTACATGCGAAACAATGACCAAAATCAGAGAATCCAAAACCACATCATCACATCAACTGACATAACGAACTGGGTATCGATATGCAGGATACCGTACCGATACTAGGCTTAATACCTAGGGTTATACAAGTGCCGAAACCCATGTACAAATATGTAGGCTCAACTTTACAAGGCATGTACCGGTACACTCTCTAGTGTATCGGTACCTAGGCTAAATTGGCCAAAATCTCAAATTCCAGTAGATAAAATTCGTATCGATACGGCTCACCTGTACCGATACACCGGCCAAATTTTCACTTAACAGACCTAACTTAGGCCTTGCATAATGATACAGAGGGTACCGTATCGATACCGAAAAACCTGTAATACCCATTTTGTCTGGTTTTAGACCTCTAAACCAACTCAAACTTGCCTCAAACAACCTAGCATGCATTATAAACACCTTTGACCTAAAAGGCATTCATCCACAACTAAACGAACCATCAAATACGCATTTTTGGATACAAAAGTGTAAACTATAGGCATGTTCCCTAAATGTTTCAACCAACATATTTGAAAAAGAAACAAAAATAAATCCATCAACACACATCACAAATCTGAACAGCAACCCAACAACCAACAAGATACAATCCTTGGAAGCAAGAACAATCAAAATACAGTACCCCAAACTTGGACAACACATTGCCTTATTACCAAAGTATTAAGCTAAAATCATACTCGGTGGTAAATGATGTCTTAAGATCTCCTCGCTCCAATGCTTCCACAATCCTCAATTTTCTGCAAATAAGATTGAGAGCGTAAGCAAAAATATGCTTAGTGGTGCCACTCTAATAATAATCATCAATGCAATAAAACAATTAACAAAACCATGGCTTAATAGCAACAAGACTTGAGTGTAAAAGCCAATACACTTTACATCTTTCTTTTCAAAACATGACATGCATATCAACCATATGCAAAATATAGCTTTCCCACTTGTTTCTCATATATTGGAAAATTTAGTGACATTTAAGAAAAACATTATTCCTCATAAAACCACATCGGATACACGGATTTCCTGGTAGACTCGCCTATACCAAACCATACCTTGACCCAGATAGGCTCACCTCTATCCTACTTCAAGGTACACCATCAACTTGGATAACCTAGTTAAACTGTATACCACAAGTGATAATCCAACATCCCGAGTAGCCTATTTAAACCGCTTTCCTCAAGTACCATGATGTGATCGACTTAACATATTATAGTGCACTTTAAACCTTATGGCATACCAACTATATCCGATACTTTCTTTTATTTGTCACATAGCCAATATACACTTTTAAACATATTTACTTACTGCTTTCCAATGCATTTAATAAAACCGATTTCATATGCAAAAGTCACATTGCCAAAGGCAACAACCACATTCCATTTAGGAAGCATTTCTCAATGCTCTTAGGCATCCATATACTAGATAAATCATTGAAAATTTTTAAATGATGCATAAAATAGTAAGTAAATCAATCCATGCTTTTAAACCAAAACATGCCAAACAAGCTATCAAACCGATATACTAGATAAATCATTGAGTTTTTTAAATGATGCATAAAACTTACTTTCAAATTTAGTTAAGCTTTCTAGGCTTAAATCTAAACTCCCAACTCCTTATTCAAACCTTTAAGAGTGTCCGAAACATATATACACTCACTGATGCGCAACGTTTTGCTCGTCGTTACGTTCCAAGCCTTCCAAACGAACCAATTTCCACAAAATGAGCTAGGCTTGATTCTCCCCTGTAACACAAAACTAGAGGCAAAATGCATTCTAACACAAGCCTACAATCATCCCCTGAAATCTCCACAAATTTCACCTAAAAACCATCAAAAACACCAAAAACTACACCAATCAACAATCAAATGACCTCCAACCACAACCTAACATTTCTAGCAATTTAATACCATCAAAGATCATCCAAAAACCTACTTATAATTCCCTTCTACCTCCAACAACTAAGATTCAACCAAAACAACCCTTGAAACCACCTTAAACCACCATAGAAAATAGGTAATTAAATAGTTTCGGGATTGATTACAAAAATCTCATCTCACATTATTTTTTAACAACCAAAATATGATTTAACCCACTAGAAATCTTCATAAATTATCTCACAAATCAAGATTTTAGGCAAAATATCAAAAACACCAATTAAAATCATTTCCAAGAATTAAATAACAAAACTAAGATATTAAACCTCAATTAGAAGCCAAACACTAGGGAATATCAATAAAGAACCTTAGTTTTAAGAGACGAAAAGAAAATTACCTTTGAAGTCTTTCCACCACAATTTGACGTAAACTCTCTTTGTTGAATAAAATAGAATTCAAAGGAATCTTTTAGAAATCTTTGGCAACATTTTGCAAAGCCAAGAGGGAGTATCCTGTTAACTTCTCAAAAGTACTGATTCTAATGCTTATTTCACAGTACTTTTGTTTGTCTTTAAGTAGATATGTTCGCGTTTAGTTGTTAAAATCCATACATTTGCATAAGGAGCTGGGAGTTATTTTTTTACCAGGATGAAGGGTTGTTTTGCTGGTTTTGATGCAGGACACATGCAGGCAGGCATGGTAGAGAGGCGCTGGCAAAGAACGTAGGAAAGAAAGTAAGAGAATTGTCGAGTAGCAGTTGGCATGGATGGATTAGGCAATTCCAAAGCTCGCCTGGCAAAGGATTGATGCCCGTTGATTGGTCAAGATAGCCGTTGGACCCTGTACATGTCAGCCCTAGGATTCAAATCAGGATAAGAAGATATCGCATCTTATCCCTTCGCGCGTTCAAATTTCAAACTCAAGAAGCTTATCCTAGGGTTTCCACGTAAGCCTATTTAAAGAAGCTCAAGTTATCACTTGAGGGGATCAAATCGGAGGAGGCTGCACCGTGGTGAACCTAGAGGCGATGTGGTCCGACCAACTAAGATCGAGAGCTCTAGAGCAATTGAAAGACTGCATCGACGGATCTCTTTCGTGCCTATTTCATAGTTTTAATTTTATTTGAATGGTGATGGTGAGACACGATAATATTTTGTGGATGGACCCCTCAACCATGAACTAAGCTTTTATAGTTGGTGGGGTGATGTTTGCGATGAATGCTAAATTTATATTTGGTTTTTAATAATTTAAATTACCATGGCATTATTTTCTATCTGCTAGCACTTAATTTTCTCAAATCCTTTGCCATACGATAGTTGGCATAGTGTGCTTATTGCACCTTAATATCTTAATAGACTTAGGGGCAATGATCAGTTGTCAGATACTAAGGCGAGAAGCTTTGATAGAAGAAGTTCAAGTAGATGAACTTACTTCGGAAGTGAGTCTACCCCTTAGGAGTAAATGTTGACACTTAATCAAGTTAATTAATGAAAGGCCTCACTATAGACATATAGAGGTTTAATTATGGTTAACTTAGGGTAATGTCATCGACAGAGGCAATATTGCTTTTAATCTGTTCGGCAGAAAAAACAAGATAGAACATTATTAAAGGGTGGCATAAGTAGCGTAAAATGTAGGCATCCCTTGCCAACGCTCATTATTCACTTGAACATTTCGTTGCCAGACTATTTTTATTTTTCACTACTTTGCTTTTGCTATCTTTCGACCAAAAATCCAATTTATTACAACACTTCATTTTTTCTTGCAAACAAGTAAACATTAAGCAAAATAAGTTTTTGGTCAATCCCTATGGATTCGATACTCAGCTTACTGTTGTATTACTTGCTGACTGTGTATACTTGCACGCATAAGACTCACCTTAGCATTATTTTCTTGCACTTTTATACTAACTATTTAATTGTTTGCCAAGTGTTAGCAAAGTCGACAAGTTTTTGGCGCCGTTGCCAAAGATTGCGACAGAATTTATTGTTTTGGTTTTTACTTGTTTAATTCCTTTCATTATTTATTTAGTTTAACTAGTGTATGACCAGAAACCACCTTGTGGTGGAAGATTGGCAATACGACCCAGAAATTCGAAGAACCTTACGAAGGTTAAAAAGAAAAGCTCAAAAGATGGCACATCGTGGTAATGGAGGAGCTGATGGTAACCTAAAAAACCAGGGAAACCCACCCACCACAATGGGATCCCGGCCGCACCTGCTGCCCCAACTGTTAATGTGGAGGAGAAGAGACCTATTCGAGAACATTCGACACCGAACATAGACAATTTGATGTCAGGACTAATTGGTCTGGAGGTAAACACACCAAATTTTAAACTTAAACCAGTAATGATACAAACGCTATTGAATGTAGGAAAATTTGATGGAGCACCTACAGGAGACCCAAGGCAACTCTTAAAGAAATTCATGGAAGTTTGCCAGCTATTTCAGCAGCCTAGAGTTTCACAAGATATAGTGAAGCTAAAATTATTTACATTTTCCTTAAGAGATAGAGCAAAAATATGGCTTAGTTCTTTGCCACATGGATCTATCACCTCATGGGGAGATCTATGTCAGAAATTCTTACTACGATTCCAATCCCCAAAGCTCACTACCAAGCTGAGAAGCGAGATCATTACATTTAGGCAAGCTGATGACGAGACCCTATATGATGCCTGGGAAAGATTCAAGGACCTATTGAGAAGATGTCCCATGCATGGATTCCTAAACTGGACCCAGATAGAGACTTTCTACAATAGACTCAATACTCATGCCAGAACTATTGTTGATGCGTTGGCAAATGGTTTGCTGCTGGACAAGAATTATACAGAAACAGCTGGTATCCTTGAAAAGATCTCAACTAATGACTTTGAGTATCTTACTGCCAGACTAGGGACCAAAACTAAAACTGGAGGAAAGCTAGCACTAGATAAATTAACATCCATTCATGCCGAGATTTCTAATCTTACCAACATAGTGAGAACCTTTCAAAAGAGTAAAGAGTCTCAAGAGATTAAGGTATTGGATCTATTCTGCACCATATGTGGGGAGGACCATTTCATGGAAGATTACCCTGCCAACCTAGAGTCAGTAAATTTTGTTGGCAATTTTAGTCGTAATTATAATGCACATTCCAGTACCTACAATGTAGGATGGAGGCAACACCTGAATTTAGCTTGGGGAAATTAAGGGGGTAATAAACACAATGTCCAACGTCAGAATATTGCCCAGCTTCAGAATAGCATTGGTCAGCAAGGATTCCATCAGAATGCTATGCCACAGAAGGTATAAGGCAATTTTTATGCAGGACAAAGAAACAACCATGGGACTTTGAAAGAATATATGGAGAATAACGATGCAACTATTCAGAGTTTGACAACATCTATATAGAACCTAGATATTCAAATTGGACAGATTGCCAATGCACTTAGCAATCGACCCCAAGGGGTATTGCCAAGCGATACAGAAGATACTCGGCAAAGAAGTAATAAACAGTGCAAAGTTGTAACTCTTCAGAGTTGCAAACAATGCGAGGCTGAGATACCTGTCAAGAAGTTAACTAATTACCAAGAAGAAGGACCTGCAGGTGAATCAAAAGAAGAAGAAACGAAATGAGCAGATGAAAGTGATGCCAGACCACTATCTGATGCCAGACTTTAGTCTGATGCTAACCATCACTTGGTAAAGCTGGCAGAGTCAGCATTTGCCTATCCACCACCACCGTTCCCACAAAGATTACAAAAACATAAACAGGATCAGTGGTTTAAGCACTTTTTGGAAGTTCTTAAGCAGTTGCAGATCAACATACCATTAGTAGAAGCTCTTGTGAAAATTTACATTAAATTTATGAAGGAAATCATGTCTAAAAGAGGAGATAGGGTGACTTTGAGACTATAGCTCTTACTAAGGGATGCAGTGCAATGATACTCAATCGCTTGACACCTAAGCTGAAGATCCAGGAAGTTTTACTATCCCGTGTACCATTGCCAACAGATTCATGGGTAAAGCATTGTGTGACCTGGGAGCCAGGATCAATATAATGCCAATGTCTGTTTTTAAGAAGCTCAGCATTAAAGCTGGACCTACCACCGTAACACTTCAGTTGGCAGACCGATCTTTTGCACATCCTAAGGGTAAGATATATGATGTATTGGTAAAGGTAGATAAATTTGTATTCCCAGCTGATTTTATCATTTTAGATTATAAGGCAGATAGAAATATCCCGATCATATTGGGTAGACCATTCCTTACCACAGGTAGAGCCTTAATTGATATTCATAGAGGTGAATTAACTATGCGTATGAATAACCAACATGTTACGTTTAATGTGTTTCAATCTCTTAAATGTGCAGATAAACCAGAGGAATGCCAGGTTGAGGAGATGATGGAGTTCATTTTCACTTTGAACGTGGCACAATTATGCCAAAGCACGGAAGATAATGTCAGAGAACGGGTTAATGACATCAGAATGAGTGAAGACACTGAAAGACCAACATTGAAGAACGAAGTTGCTAATTACTTTGGCCAAACAGAGCCATTAAAACTGGTGGGTAGAGAAATCAAGGCACCGAAGCCATCGGTTGAAGAACCACCAGAGTTGGAACTGAAACCATTGCCAGACTACCTCAAGTACGCTTACTTAGGTAAACACTCTACTCTGCCAGTAACCATTGCTGCTGATCTATCTAATGATCATGAGGAAAGATTGTTAGAAATCTTAATCAAATATAAGCAAGCTCTGGGATGGACCTTGACTGATATTCAAGGTATAAACCCCACTATTTGCATGGATAAAATAATCTTGGAGGAATATCATGGCAAAACAATTGAGGGCCAGAGAAGACTGAATCCGAGCATGAAAGAATTAGTAAAGAAAGAAATTATCAAGTGGCTAGATGCTGAGATCATCTATCCCATTTTAGACAGTTCATGGTTTAGCCTGATGCAATGTGTGCCAAAGAAAGGTGGCATGACTATAGTTCAAAATAGCAAGGATGAGTTGATTCCTTCTAGGACTATTACCAGATGGAAAATATGTATGGACTATAGAAAGCTGAATAATGCCACAAAGAAAGATCACTTTCCCCTGCCCTTTATCGACCAGATATTGGATAAGTTGGCAAGCAAAGCATACTATTGCTTCTTAGACGGATATTCAGGGTATAATCAGATTGCCATCGCTCTAAAAAATCAAGAGAAAACCACATTCACTTGCCCATATGGGATATTTGCCTTTCGAAGAATGCCCTTTGGACTGTGTAATGCATCGACAATATTCTAATGATGTATGATGTCTATTTTCTCTGACATGATTGAGAACAAACTAGAAGTTTTCATGGATAATTTCTAGTGTTTGGCAAAATATTCGAGGAATGCCTTCAGAGTCGAGAGCTTGTTTTGAGTAGATGTATTGAGACTAACCTGGTTTTGAACAGGAAAAATACCATTTCATGGTGAAGGAAGGCATAGTTCTCGGTCACAGAGTAACCGAGAGAGACCTGCAAGTGGACAAGGAAAATGTTGATGTAATCAAACAATTACCACCACCCACAAGTGTAAAAGGTATAAGAAGTTTTTTTGGGACACGCAGGCTTTTATCGCCGGTTCATTAAAGATTTTTCAAAAATTTCTAAACATCTATGCTTGCTTATAGAACAAAATACCACTTTTACGTTTGATGATTCTTGTCTAAAAGCATTTCAAGAACTTAAAGACAGATTGATCAATGCCCCTATCGTCGTGGCACCATATTAGAATGAGCCTTTTGAGCTCATGTGCGATGCCAGAGATTATACCGTTGGAGTCGTGCTAGGACAAATGAGTGGCGATGTTTTCCATACTATTTACTATACCAGTCGAACATTGAATAAAGCCCAACTCAACTACACCACTACTAAGAAGGAGTTTCTCGCGGTTGTATTTGCATTTGCTAAATTCAGGTTTTACTTGGTAGGTAACAAGGTTATGGTGTATACAAATCACTCGAGATTAAAATAACTCTTAGCAAAAAATATGCCCAGCCCAAATTGATCTGATGGATGCTTTTTCTGTAGATTTGATCTCGAGATTAGAGACAAGAAGGAGAGCAAAAACTTGGTAGCTGACCATTTATCACGGTTAGAGCATCACCTTGAGAAAGAGATAGCCCCGACTATTAGATATGAATTTCCCGATGAATATTTACTTGCAGTTGATTCTTTGTCATGGTACGCTAACATAATCAATTATTTGGTAAGCAATTTTTGCCACCAAATCTGGCAAGTAGTGCCAAAAAATGGTTCTTGCGTGATGTTCAACAATATTATTGGGATGAGCCAATTTTGTTCAAGCAATGTACCGACCAAGTGATTCATCGATGTATGCCAAAGGAGGAGCGGCACAATATTTTGCAGTTATGCCATGTAGCATCGTATGGAGGGCACTTTGCTGGAATGAAGACTGCTGCCAAGAAGTTACAGTCTGGGTTCTTTTAGCATATGCTATTTAAAGATGCACAATGCTTTGCCAAGGCATGTGAGCGATTCCAGCGGACGGGTAACATTTCTAGCAGATATCAATTACTGCTTCAGAATATTATGTTAGTGGAGCTGTTTGACGTATGGGGAATAGACTTTATGGGTCCTTTTCCTCTATCATTCGGGAACCTATATATCATTGTGGTTGTTGACTATGTTTCAAAATGGGTAGAGGCAGTGGTTTTCCCAACAAAAGATGCCAAGGTTGTTGCCAAATTTCTTTACAAGTACATCTTTACTAAATTTGGCGTCCCCGGAGCCATCATTTATGATGAAAGAGCGCATTTTAAGTGCAACTTAATCTCTAGAGCTCTGTGCAGGTACGAGATCCAAAAACGTATTGCCACAGCCTACCACCCTAAAACGAATGGCTAGGTGGAGATATTCAACAAAGAGATCAAGAACATTCTAGAAAAGATTGTGAATTTGACAATGAGGGACTGGTCTTTGAGAGTAGATGATTCCTTATGGGCTTATAGAACAACCTTTAAGACTCTATTGGGAACTTCTCCTTATAGGCTCATGTTTGGGAAGACATGTCACTTGCCGGTGGAATTAGAGCATAGAGCTTATTAGGCAATCAAAAAGCTCAACATGGAGTGGAGAGCTGCAGGTGCAAAAAATTTATTGGACATAAATGAATTAGAGGAGTTCAGAATGCAAGCTTATGAGAATGCTAGACTCTACAAAGAAATAACAAAATGATGGCATGACAACAGGATATTGCCAAGACAATTCAAAGTAGGCTAGCGTGTCTTGTTGTTTAACTCGATGCTAAAGTTGTTTATGGGTAAGCTCAAGTCTAGATGGTCAGGACCCTTTGAAGTTGTGAAACCATATGCTTATGGAGTAGTTGATATCAAGGATATGAAACCAGGAACAATTTTTAAAGTAAACGACCAAAAATTGAAGCACTACTTGCAAGGCACTCGCAATGATGCCAAGGAGGTTGTCCACTTGCCAGAGGTTCTGTGAACATTATCATCATGGTGTGATTTTTTGAATATTAGGTTAGATGTTTTATTTTTCGGTATTTCTTATTTATTAATTTTTTTCTTTATTTCTTTTTTTTTTGTTTTATTCCTCTTTTGCTGCGTTGAAAAGTTTTGTTGAGTGGATACAGGAAGCATTACCAGGAAGAATGCCAAGGAAGAGGACTATCATAGGGCAATAAAGAAAAAAATTTGGAAAAACGTTTTTAATTTAGTAGCCCAAGGGTTGATGAGATCGGCCCAAGACAAGAGGAAACCTTATTTGCCACAAGTTGAATTTTACCCTAGCCGCCCAAGGTGAAAAGTTGAAATTTAAATTTTAAACTTATCCCTTATTCTCTTCCCATGCCGTCTTATCATCTTACCTCTTATCATATCATAATTTATTTCCCCCAAGCACACTAACCCTTATCACTATCCCTACTCAACCGGCCACATTAGAAATACCATTTAAAATAGTCAGTCGTTCTACCCCTTTCATCTACTTAAACCCTAACCGACTCTCAACTGGGCCTTTCTATTCTTTCTTCACTCTCATAAATCCCTGTCATTGGAAAGATTGCTCAAGAAATCTTCATGGAAGCGTCTTCAAAACCTTTGAAAATCTTTTTCAATGAAGAAATCTGTAAGAAGTATGAGGAGAATTTCACACCAGGAACCTTTTGCTATAAGAAGGGTTTTGAGTTCAAGAATGAACCCAACATGGGTTACTCCCTAGAATTCATCAAAGTGATAAAGACACATAAATGGGAAAAATTCTGCCAACTGTCAGGGAAAGTACATGCCAATATTGTTCGAGAATTCTATGCCCATCTTACAACCAAGGATTCACCTTTCTTGATGGTGTGAGGTAAGTATGTTCGTTTTGATGAAGGGTATATAAATGATATGTTTTCTTTGGATGAAATAGAGGACGAACACACCAAGTTTGTAGAATCTTTGAATGATGCCAAGAGAAAGATGATATTGAAGGAGCTGTGTGAGGCCGGCACTCAATGGAATGTATCATCAAAAAACATCAGACTGTGAAACAGTTGGCATTAAAACGTCAGTCGTGGGGATAGAATCACTTCTTGAAGGCCAACTTGATGTCGACTACTCACAATGAAACAATTTTGGAGGAAAGATTGGCACTGCTGCACTCTATCATGACTGGCTGCAAGATTAATGTTAGACGGCTTATCATCAAAGAGACTTTTAAATGTGCTAGTAAGAGCAATGAGAGTTTACTTTTTCCTTCTCTAATCTCTACCATTTTCATACAGTATGGCATGCCACAGCTTGAATCACATAGCATTCAAAAGAGTAAGGGACCACCATAATTCCTGCCCTATGGAGACTGTTGACTGCTATAGAGGCAAAGAAGAAGGGCAAACAAAAGACGACAGAGTCTGTGCCAAAGGCAAGGTTACCAAAGGCAGAAACTGTGACTCCGACGCCAGCTGGATCAATGGTAATACTTTCTGAGATCTACCAATGCCAGGAAATCATTCTTCAAAATTTTAAGAAAGTCGAGGAGCAGAACTCCATGTTCTGGCAATATGTGTATGCATGGGACAATGCCATGAAGAAAACCTTTGAAGGTATATCCACGCAAACATTGCCAGCTTTCTCTGAGTTCACTACCAACCTTCTTGCCAAGGATGACATGCCAGCCAGTGCTCACTCTGTCAACACTCTGACACAATCTAATGCCACCGTCCCAGTCTATCCAGTACAAGTTGAATATGCCAAAACTAACACACCACCTAAATCCGACGATGAAGGAGTTCAAAGCCATGCCAAGACTGCTACCACACCTGTAGCACCTACCTCATCTGCTGCCACTAAAAGTCCCAGCTACCTCTGATCTGGTGAAGATTGTTGAGGAAGTTCTCCATGAACTTAGAGCCTCCACAGCCGCATCAAAACCCAGCCTTAAGCGCAAGAAACGTATGGCTCCCAGTCGAGGGGGTTTCATCAAAAGATTCACATCTATTTTCATGACATTCATGTTTATATTTTAGTTTTCATTTCGGTTGCCATGTAGGATTTAAGACATGCATACCAAATCGTAAAAAAATTATCTCGGTTAATTTTATACTTGTTACCAACACTTCTAGGTTAGGAGAAGTTGTGCTAGATCATCTATCCGATAAAGAAAACTGGAATTTAGAACCTCTATGCCAGCAAGTTAGCATTGCCAAGTAGCTTGGCAATTGAACTCTAGTTTAGGGAACATTAGTTTCACTTTACACGTGGTATGTATCTAGTCTGCGAAGCAAACTTAGGCCTGCTTGAATCTAAGCTCAATAATATATATATATATATATATATTACCAGGGTAAAAAGAATGAATAAGGCAACAATGTTTGGCCAAAAGCTGAAGAAACTTTAGAACACTCCAATGCCTTAGGAAAATAATTAACTTGGGTCTTCGTGATTTACTCCCTCTTAGTTCTCAATCCAACATAGCTCTAGGGTATGTAAGTAATGGGTTAGCTTAGTGATGTAATTTGGACTAACATGGGTATTCTTGGTTTGCTCCCTCTTATATCTCACGCCAAATAGTGCATGACACAACCCTAATCAAATTGCAGCTTATATAAAAAAACACCTTTGGCAAATAAGTGAAATTATGAGTTTGGATAGTAGATTTGTCTAAGGGAGTCATATAAACTTGATGCATATTGCCCGCACATTCTATACACTAGATGCCCCTAGACTAGAACTTAATTGCTACATTTGGATTTGTCATTCTGCCTGGCATTGATACAGGGAACGTAACACCCTTTTTCCTATATTTGTTACCAAATACGAGTCAGAGATGTTACTAAAAAAATTTAAAACAATTTTTTTCTAACCAAGTTAAATAGGTTGCCTGCGCTTTCTTTACTCAAAATTTATATAAAATTTTATAGACATTGAAATTTTATTCCGTAAATTTCTAATTAAACTAGATTCATTCAGATTTTTAATCATATAAATTAATGACTAAAATTCATTATACAAAAATTCAAAGAAATTCCTAGATTCACGTCACAGTGAATTTTTTTTGGAATTCTGCAGCCATGTTTTTCTGACCCTTCATCGATTAAAAATTCATAACTTTTAATATACAAATCGAAATCAATCACCATTTGTCTTAAAAGAAACTAGACTCAATTTCCAGTTTACACATATAAGATTCACTCTCAAATTCAACTTAGGGAATTTATGCTGATTTTTCAAACCCACTGCATTTGTATGATTCTTGAACAGAATTATGTCTTTCTCCACCATAAGCATATTATTCACTAATGACTTAGTCCTCTATACTATTAGAAATGTATCAAGGCTCACCATGATCATTATCCACATCATATGAGTTATTAAGCCAATCATTCTTTAGTCACAAATTATTACAAGCCATAATTAATTTATACATGCCATCTAGTATATCCAATTAAAAAGGATAGATGTCATAACTGTGATTAGAGTGATATACCTTCAAATTTAGTATATGATGCTCAGCTACTCTCTCCTTGGTACTCCTTTAAAACCTACGCGTGAACATCATCACACGTTAAGTATATACTTAGTGAGACAATAATCTTTAATCAAGTGCAACTAACATAATATCAATATACATAAATAACAATGCATATGATCACCTTACCATTTCATATTCATTAACATAAATAGATATGTAACAACATGTATGAATATCAAAGTGATAAGATTAGGTCTTACCAATACCGTTGCCATTTCCACCCGTAAACTTTCAATGCTTACCAATACTTTTTTCCATTTCTATCTGCAAGCTTTCAAGCTTATCTTCCTGTTTCTTTTCATTTTTGATTCTTTTCAATTTATTTAGCCCAAGGTATTGAATTAAGAGATTCTATGTACACGAGCCATCCCTCCTATACTTACTTGAGTATAGTGTATTATTTGCACCATAGTGCTTAGCACCCTAAGTGCTTCCGTATACCCAAACCTTGCATGAGTATACCCTTATTGAGTATTAATAAAATTGCACCGTAGTGTTTAACACCTTAAGTATTTCCGTATACCCAAACCTTGCATGAGTATACCCTCAATGAGTATTTATAAAATTTGCACTTTACCTGAAGTGCTTAGAATCTTTATACAGCTGTTTATGAATATGTGGCTAGCCAACTATAATATCGAACCTCTATATCATACATTGGGCTTTATTTCATCATTTAAGTCATCAATGGCAACATATATCAATATATATATATATCAACAGTTGGCAGTTTATACCGGGAATAATATTTCAATTTCATCAACGTAAAAAATCATATGGTCAATGCATTTTATATTTAAATTCTTGACATATTACGATATGTCAATCATATGTCTAATGATATAAATATCATAGCAACAATAATTTAGGGTAGGCTCATCGCAAGCCATCCCAATATGTATAAAATATCAATGTAGTATGACATGTATACAATTGCACTCACCTGGGCCATTTATTTGTTGCCTCACTAAGTCCCATTGATCCTTTCCTTCATAGTACCTCGAACCTCCCTCGATTCGAACTTAACTTCATAAATCACATAAATAAAATATTTGTTAGATCCCAATCTAACAATATCTTAGACATATTGTCCAATATATTCATTCGAATGCAAAATTTTCAAACGTCTTCTTTTCTTCCTTGTATTGTTCAAAACTCATTATGGTCCTTAGTGACCAATTTGAACTTCCATTAACCCCTTTCAAGCTTACTAATTAACCTTAGATACAAAGTGTATCAATTCTCATTTTTTGGCAGTTTGCACTACCTTCAAAGAAATATTTCTATAAAATAATCTACAACTCAGAATTCAACTCCGTTTGTTCTGAAAGAAACTAGATTCGATAAGGATTTCACCCATATAAATTAAAAACCCAAATTCAACTTATACGATTTATGGCAAATTTTCAAAGTCAATTACAGTGCTGAAATTCGGAACATACTGGTGTTATGTTTTCTGACCTTTCGTCACTTAAAAATTCATATCTTTTGACTCGGAACTCGAAATCAGTTTCCTTTTGTTGGACACGAAACTAGACGAACAAATCTTTACATCAGTATAAAATTCACCATCTAACCATTTTTGTAGAATTTATGGTGAATTTTCAAAGTTGCTGCCATAAACCAGTTTTCTACACAGCTTCCATAATTAAACTTCAAGTTTTTATACTAACTTCTCCGTAGTTATCTACTTTTCAATTTAGTCCAATTGCTTGCTTTAAACCACCAACTCATCACCTTCTTCACCAAATAATTATTCAAAATAATTCTCCCTTATTTTCATTCTTTGACTAAATAGTCACTAAAATGCAAAGATAAGGATTCAAGCTTCTTAACTTTGCAAATTAGTCCTCAATTCAAAATTACTACCTTAACTCCATCATTACAACTAAAAATCAGATTTATCCCTCATACAAAACTTCATTTTCGATTTGGTCACTTAACTTTGACAATTTGTCAAAATAGTCACTAATTCGATTCAACATTAATTTAACATTCTAACTTCAATTTCATGTCTCTAACATCATTAATAACATAATACACACCAAAAACATAAAAATTAGATTTGGTCCTCTAACTTTTAAACTTGCCGAATTGGTCCCTATTCTTTTCTTCCTTGAATTTCATCATTTCAAGCATAGAAATAACACTACAACATCATTTCTAACATGATTGAACCTTAAAACATGAAAACTCAACATGTTCTTCAACCACCATAATCACCAATCTCAACTTAGAAGCATGGAAACCATATGAAAATTATACCAAATAAAAGAGAATTCAAAGGAGATCAAATCTTTGTTTCATGATTCAACTCAAAAACCAACTAAATCAAGCCAAAAATTGAATTGAAAATTTTCTTACCTAGCTTGAAGGAGACTTACGGCAGACTTGGAGAAGTTGAGAGAATTCTACAACTTTTTCTTTCTTTAATTCTATGCCAAATGGCATTAAATAATCCTTATTTTAATAAAAAAATCCTTCATAGTAAAATGATCATTCTACCCTTGGGTTATGACCAATTAGGTGTTGACACCTATGCTTCTCTTTAATATTTAGTCAAAGATATTTAAAAAGGATGGGTAAAATGACCATTTTGCCATTAATGAATTCTTGTATCTTCAAAAATGCCATTTATGCACTATTTCAAATATCGCATTTCAATCGAATCTAAATCGATCAGAAACGATTTAGAACTACAATATCATGTTACTCGGGTCTTCTAAAGACTTCCTTCAAATTTTTATAATATTCTGAGATGAAATGGTCATTCGAATTCTATTTAAACTTTAACTATAATTTCCCAATAATAGAAGCATCGGATCAAACCAAAATTTTTATATTCGATTCAATCTCTTAAGTGATCTATATATTTATGACATAAAAATAATTATTGGGAAAATTACCGTGCTTGTCCCTGAACTTTTCTCTTCTTTTCACTTTAGCCACCAAACTTTCAAAGTTTATATTTTAGTCACTGAACTAAAACCACCAACTTTTAATTCTTTTTATTTTGGTCACTAACTAATTAGTGGGGTATTACACGGAATATCTGAGAACATACCTAGGTTAATACTTTTCTAGCTGGTAGGTGTTGGGGACCATGACAATTCTTGTCGATGTACTTTTTTTTGTTTTTCTAGATTTTTAGTTGCATTACTTGGGGACAAGCAATGAGCTAGGTTTGAAGGTGTGTTAACTCCTCAAAAGTATTGATTTTTTATGCTTATTTCACAATGCTTTTGCTTGTCTTTAAGTAGATATGTTCGCATTTAGTTGTTAAAATCCATGCATTTGCATAAGGAGTTGGGAGTTATTTTGTTGCCATGATGAAATGTTGTTTTGCTGGTTTTGATGCATGACACAAGCAGACATGCATGGCAGAGAGGCACTGGAAAAGAACGCAGGAAAAGAAGTAAGAGAATTGTCGAGTAGCAATTGGCATGGATGGATCAGGTAATGCCAAAGCTCGGATGGCAAAGGATTAATGCCCGTTGATCGGTCAAGATAGCCGTTGGACCCTGTACACGTCAGCCCTAAGATTCAAATCAGGATAAGAAGATATCGCATCTTATCATTTCGCGCTTTCAAATTTTAAACTCAAGAAGCTTATTCTAGGGTTTCCACGCAAGCGTATTTAAAGAAGCTCAAGTCATCAATTGAGGGGATCGAATCGGAGGAGGCTGTACCGTGGTGAACCGAGAGGCGACGTGGTCCGACCAGCTAAGACCGAGAGCTCTAGAGCAATCGAAGGGCTGCATCGACGAATCTCCTTCGTGCCTATTCTCTTAGTTTTAATTTTATTTGAATGGTGATGTTAAGATACGATAATATTTTGTGGATGGACTCCCCAACCATGAACTAAGCTTTTACAGTTGGTTAGGGGATGTTTGCGATGAACGCTAAATTTATGTTTGGTTTTTAATAATTTAAATTGCCTTGACATTATTTTCTAGCTGCTAGCACTTAATTTTCTCAAATCCTTTGTCATACAACAGTTGGCATAGTGTGCTTATTGCACCTTAATATCTTAACAGACTTAAGGGGCACCGATCAGTTGTCAGATACTAAGGCGAGAAGCTTCGACAGAAGATGTTCAAGTAGATGAACTTACTTCGGAAGTGAGTCTACCCCTTATGAGTAAAGGTTGGCACTTAATCAAGTTAATTAATAAAATGCCTCACTATAGACATATAGGGGTTTAATTATTGTTAACTTAGGGTAATGCCATCGACAGAGGCAATACTACTTTTAATCTTCTCGGCAATAAAACCAAGGCAGAACATTATTAAAGGCTGGCATAAGTAGCGTGAAATCCAGGCATCCCTTGCCAACACTCATCATTCACTTGAACATTTCGTTGCCAGACTGTTTTCATTTTTCACTACTTTGCTTTTGCTATCTTTCGACCAAAAATCTAATTTATTCTAACACTTCATTTTTTCCTGCAAACAACTAAACATTAAGCAAATAAGTTATTGGTCAATCCATGTGGATTTGATACTCAGCTTACTGTTGTGTTACTTGCTGATCGTGTATACTTTCACGCATAAGACTCACCTTGGCATTGTTTTCTTGCACTTTTATACTAACTATTCAATCGTTTGCCAAGTGTTAGCAAAGTTGACAAATCCATTGATGCAATCCCTATTGAAAAACAATCAAAATTCAGAAATCTTGTTGAGAATAAATGGTCAGAAAATGAGAGAAAGTTTTGGAAGAAAATATTAAGAAAATAGAAAATGAGGGAAAATGATTTTAACAAAACAAGTAACCGTCAATTTTATTTGTTAATTATGGTGGAAAACCCAATTAATGTTTTTAAGAAAATTAACTAAAATGGAATTTAAAGAAATCTTTTAGAAATATTTGATAAGATTTTGCAAAGCCAAGAGGGGGGAATCCATTGATATAGTCCCCATTGAAAAACAATCAAAATTTAGAAATCTTGTTGAGAGGAAATGGTGAAAACATTAGAGAAAGTTTTGGAGGAAAATATTAAGCAAATAGCAAACGAGGGGAAATGATTTTAATAAAAAAAGTAACAGTCAATTTGTTTTGTTAATTATGATGGAAAACCCAATTAATGTTTTTAAGAAAATTACCTCTAAGGATTCTTAGTTTTGGCTCATTTTACAATTTATTCATTAAAAACAGTTTTACATTTGTTACATTTTGGTCACCAAATCCAAAATGCATCTCAATCAATTAAATTGATTTCCAATTCCAAACCCAAAATGCTTAATATAATTATTAAACATTTTTAAAAGCTTTAACCAAATTTTATGCCTTCTGAAATTCCCATTTCAAAAATATTTATTTCCTTAAATGTATTTTAGTTGCCAAACTCGGTTCCACAATCTGAACCTAAACCAACTAAACCACCAAAACTCATAAGCCCATTTTCGGGGCATTACAACAAGGAGCTTCTGCGCAAGTGACCCATACGCAAAATTAAAGATTTGACACAAGTGGTAATATTCTACAATAAAGTAAATGCACCAACTAGGATGATGCTCAATGCCTCGACAAATTGCACTCTCCTAGACAAATCACCTGAGAAAGCATTAGTGATCTTGGACAGACTTGCCAAAAATGATTACCAATACCAATCCACCAGGAAAGGACCAACAAGAAATGTTGCAGCAATTGAGAGTGATTCATTGGATGCTATCTCAGCACAACTTGCTGTATTAACCAATATGGTTAAGAATTTGCAGCGACCCAATGATACACAAGAAGTAAAGGTAACATATTCACTTTGTGCATTATGTAATGGTAATCATGATTCTTTTGAATGTCCATAGAATCCAGAGTTAAGTTATTATGTTAGGAATTTTAATCGGAACAACAATTCATATTCCAACACATATAACCCAGAATGGCGGCATCACTTAAATTTTTTATGGAGTAACCAGAACAACTCCAACAATCAGACTTGCCAGAACACAAAAGTATCAAGATTCTGGCAGAACATGCCATGGCAACAGATGCTGCAGCAATAATCGTCACCAGCTAGTTTTTTGGAAACCACTTTAAATGCTTTCATGCTTAAGACTAGTAATTTTATGAAAAAGATTGACTCTTTATAAACATGATTGAGATGACAATGCAGACTCAAGGAGAAACAATGAAAACACTGGAAATACAAGTGGAGCAATTAGCCTGAGTCTTAAGCACAAGGACACAAAGAAGTTTGCCTAGTGACACCGAGGTTGCACGAGGTACAGGGCATAAGCAATGCAAAGTGATCACCCTCTAGAGCGGAATTAAAATGAACAATGATCATATTCATCCCGAGGAGAGTAATCAACTAGCAGAACAATCTTCTACTGAGAAAGATGAGCCCAACAATAAGGCTGCGTAAACTACAGATGATGAGTTATCAGAAGTTACCACAACAATTCCACATGCCACATTAATTTCATCCAATGTTGCCCAACTAGACGAGGTGAGTAAAGAAAAGAGATATCATATTGCCACCACCATTTCTACAGAGGGTAAGGAGAAAGAAACACGAGTATCTGTTCAAGAAGTTCATTAACATCCTAAAGCAAGTCTACATTAACTTTCCACTGGTTGAGGCAATTGAATAGATGCCCAATTACGCTAAGTTCCTTAAAGCTATTATCTCTAAGCGAATTTGAAACAGTTACCTTGACAAAAGGATGTATGGAAATGTTGTATAATCGATTGCTGCCTAAGCTAAAGGATCTAGGCAATCTTATGATACCAAGTGCTATTTGCAATAATTATGTCAAAAAAACACTATGCGACCTTGGAGCAAGCATAAATATTATGCCAAATTTGTTTTCCAACGATTAGGCATAAGAAAGGCGAAACCCACCACAGTCACGTTGCAGCTTGCCTACAGATCTTACATTCAACCAGAAGGAAAAATCAAAGACATTTTTGGTAAGAGTGGATAAATTTATTTTCTCCGCTGACTTTACTGTTTTGGATTGTGAAGTAGATGAGTTCGCTCAATTCATTTCTGGTAGACCACTTTTAAAAATGGGAAGGACGTTGATCGATGTCGTAAGAGGAGAACTCACCATATGAGTAAATGAGTAGCAAGTTACACTCAATGTCTTCAAAACACTCAAATTTGCAAATGATCTATAAGAATGTCAGACTATTAGAGTTGTTACAAAATTTAATTTTGATGTGGGAGAATATTGCCACGATAATTTTATGATTGCCGAACCTGAATTTACAGAAATTGAGGAGCCAAAATTAGACAACGAGGCACAACGAGAAGCAAATTGGGTTATAAGTCAACTGGGTAAAAGTTTCAAATCCATTGATTATTCAAGTAAGGAACTTAAACATGGAAAACCTTCCATTGAGCAACCCCATATTTCATAATTAAAACCATTGCCAGAGCAATTGATATATGTTTATTTGGGGAAGGATAACACATTACCTATGATAATTTCTTCTAAGTTGCAGCTTGAATAGTAAAAAGTGGCAGCAAAGCCTAAGCACTACTAGGTGTTAAGTTTAGTCAAAGGCTCATTACTTTGATTTCCTAATATGGTTATTCAAAGCCACCATGACAAAACATGTTTTCTTGTTGTACAATTGAGAATTTGGTAAACTTAAAGGAAAAAAGTTCTTCGGGCTCCTACGTTGGTTATACAAGGAAAAAATTCCATAACAATTCTAATAGAGGTACCATAGTCAGGTTAAGACTATAAATTAAGCGCTCTAGAGAGGAAACCCTAATCTTTTTAATTCTTTTATTTTTTTAGTTTGCAGTTAATTTTATATTAGTATTTTCAGATTTGATTGGTTTGCTAATGTCCTCGTTTTTAGCATGAATTACTAAGGGAAAGAAAAACTGCCAAAAAACAAGACTTCTCAATGAGCAACGACTTGAAGATCATGCAAGAAGGTCCTCCAAAAACACACACAGTAACAAAGAATACCACTGTTACCAGACTTGCCCCGTTAAGTACGCTTGTCGCGACAATTCCCCAGGTGCTAGCAGATTTTATTTGTGCCTTGTTACAATGATTTGATCGATTTGAGGCAAGGCAGCAAATGTTTTAGTGATACATGAAGGACCAATATATTGCTATAGAGTAGGTCATATCAGAGATTAATTTGACGTGTAGTGTGTATTTTCCTTTGTTTCCTGCCGAGTTACTTGCCACGATAAATTAAGCTGGCAATTATGGGCCAACTGTGAGTGATCATGATGCGGCAATGCCTATACCGAACCAAGGTAAGGAACAAACCTCTAACCAGTAATACACTGAATCTTGTCATAATTTTTTAGATTTCAAAGATACCACATCTACACTGTTGAAGTCTTTACCTCTGGCTACGAAATCAAATCAAGCGTCGAAGCGAAAAGTTTCACCAATCAAAGACGCTGAGAAAGAGGATGCGACAGTTGAGAAAATTAAGAGTGACCTTGCATCGACCCTACCACCACCAGCAAAGCGAGATAGCAAACGCCTCTAGTGAACTGCCCCATGGAAGCTATGAATTCGAAGTGACAACCTCTCATAATAGTCCATTTACTTTTCTTTTTATTTTTTGTTTATTTATTTTGTTGCATTGAGGATAATGCTTCTCTCAAGTTTGGGGGTTTTGTCTTGTCTTTGTCTTCTCTGTCTCATTGTAGTTTGCATATATTACTTGCCATGAAAATTGCCTGTTAAACTGCCAAAACCTGTTGTGATATCTTATGATGAGTTAATTGCCAAGACATTTAGTTGAGTGAAGCTTAGACTTTAGGATTGACATAGAGTTAACTTGGAAATTTTCTATGATGCTTTTAGTACTCACACAGTTATGACTTGTCAATCTAGGGGAACCCAGTAAACGTTGTTAGGTTATTAAAAATGGAAAAAAATGAGACTTTCTAGCCAAAAAAATGAATGATGAAAAAAATTGCCAGAGGTGCCCATCTAGCTCTAGCTAAGAAAATTTAATAGAAAAAAATTGCTAGAGGTGCCTATCTGGCTTTGGCCAAAAAAGAAATTGCTAGAGGTGCCTAACTGGCTCTAGCTGAAAAAATTGCCTCGGCAATATAATAAAAATTGAGGTTTGTCTAGAATCATGTTGATTAACTTGTATACAACTCTGCACACACTTGCATTGGTATTATAGTTTATTTTTGAGTGACTTTCTTTACTTTCCAAAGGTCAAAAGGTAATTGATTCTTTATTTCCACGGTTTTGAGGATTGAAGTCAGGTTCAAAGCATGTTGTTTGGTGAATGCCTTGACAGGTAATTATTGTTAGTTCATGCATTGTTTGAGGACAAGCAATAGTTTGAGTTTGGGGGTGTGTTAATTATGAAAAAAGTACTATTTTTATACCCTTTATACTTAGATTATTGTTTAGACTAAGGCCCATTTAGTTGCATTTTTAGTTATTTATGCATAAATTCACAGTCATTTTGTTTATTGGGCTTGGCCTTGCATTTTGCTATTTTTGTAGAGAAATCGCTACTGTTTTGTTCTATTTTGTGCAAGGACGATTTCAAGCCATTGTCGAACGGTTTCCAGGGCAAGTCAGAGATAAATGTAGATTTTTCAAAGACTTACCTCTTATCCTTATCCTTATATTGATCGTTTTGGATAATTACCCAGATTTAAATTTAAGAGCTACTACTGTATATAAAGATGAGTGGATAAAGTAAATATTTTAAAGTAATTCTGAATTATCTCCTCTTAAAAAGAGTGAAACGTAGATAAGGATAAGAAGATAAAGCTTTTGAATTATCTCCTTATCTTTAGATAAAGAGATAAAGCTTGAATTATCTCCTCAGCCAAAGATAAAAAGATAAACCACGTCTTTTGAATTTTAAATAGAGTTTCTCCCAATCTATAAAGAGTAGGGGTGGGAATCGGGTAGGGCGGGGACGGTTTTGTATTCCCCACTCTGTCCCCAAAACTTGCGGTTACAGTTTCGGGGAATTCCCATTAAATACTTCATGGATTTTCAGGAATCCCCATCCCTAAAAAGTAAACAAAATTACTATTTTACTAACTAAAATAAATGGTCAATTCAGTTTAAAATATAAAGTTTGGATACTTCGATTGGAAGCAAATACGAAATGATGAATATTGAAACGATGTTGTGTTGGGGAAGATTTAGACGAAGGTTTTAACTTATATCTAAAATCTAAGATAGAAACATTTTGAGAGAAAGTTAAAGTGATAATAATTAAAGTTTTTTATGGGTTATATCTTGATACACAGGCTGTGTAAAAAAATTACACAACCGTTCATATTGAAACTATAAAATCTAAAACCTAAATTCCTAACCCTAAACTCTAAATTCTAGCCTTAAATGCTAAATTCTACACCCTACAACTTAAACCCCTAAACCCCAAGCTAAACCTCTAAACCCTAAAATTAAAAGGCTTGGTTGTTTATCAAAGTATTTTTCTTATTAAGATATGTATAAGGGGTATATAGATAAATAAGTATATATTTTTTAAAAATCTTGTAAAATATTGGGATCCTTGCATATAGTTGTTGGGGATCCCACGGTTATTTATACGATTACAGCTCGGTTATCCCTACGGTTCAGATATAGCAATCTCCATCCCCATTTGAGCTTCGATGATAAAACTTCGCCTATCCCCGTCCTCATTCTTGTCAGTTCGGATCCCCACGGTCTTTGGATATTCCCCACCCAATTCTCACCCTTAATAAAGATTGAATCAAGAGGAGGATCAGATCTTTGAGGAGCTCATATTCTCCATATTTTATTTCTTTTCTTTTATCTTTTAAAATATCTAATGTTTGGGTTTTATCATTTGTTGATTTCTTTCAACCCAACCATGAACTAAATTAATTGGCTTTGGTTATTGGGTTATGGCGTTGTGAACGAATGATCTTGTTTTGGTTTTTAGTTCAATAAATCTGTGTTTATCCATTTCTTGGTTCGTTATTTAATTCCAAGTGAATTCAGGAGAGAGACTTGAATGAATCTATTTATCTAGGCTCGGGAGAACTAGATTCACGAAACAATTGGATACGATTTCCATTTAAACAATCGTTGGTGGAAGCTAATTCGCCTTAGGGATAAGGAGTGAATTTCAGCGACTAACAAGAGTTCATTGATCGATGATGTCCACCCAAGGTTAACGCAGGGATGTATTACCGAGGCTTGCATAGTCATCAGTTCTTCGGTTAAAGATAATTTGAAGGCATTGAGGAACACTCTATGAACATCGAAAGGCAATTAATTGCCATGAAAATTTGTCCGACAACTACATCATTACACTCAATAATCCAACCTACTCTCTCAAATCGATTTTCTCTTTCTTTTATTTAAATTCTTTTATTCTTAGTTTATTTTACTTGATTATTATCACCATCTATCACCATCAATTTCATTCCTTTTCAGTGCAACAAGCTAAAATTCAAAATTTCACCAATCCCTGTGGGGACGATCTTAATCTATACTATTACTTGCGATGTGTATACTTGCATCGTTTGCGTTGCACTTAAATCACGCAACAACACCCTATGGGGGGGCTAAATTTCCCAAAATAACACCAGAGTTCTATATATCCGAAGATAACACCCTTACAGTGAACTTGCCATGCGCATGGCAAGTTCCAATAAAAAAATATTTTTTAAAACTTGCAGGGTATCTACGGCAAGTTTAAAAAAAATAAAATATTTTTTCATGTTTTAATTTAATTCATTAACTAACAGATGATTAAGAAAATCCTAATTGGAACTCGCCTAGCATGCACATCGAGTTTCACTAAATTTTTGTATGAAAATAAAATAAAACTATTAGGAACCCACTTCTCATCTTCAATATATTGAAGAACGAAAATGAAGAAATTTTAAACTATTAGGAATCAACCTTGAAATTTAGCTCCATGAATTGCAAAAAAGGATGTTGGCATTAGCTTATATAGGTATGATAAAAGTGTTAGCATTTGTTTATTATTAATGTGAGATTCTTGGAGCTAGAGAGTTTGTAACTAGATTCTTAGAGCCTAAATCTCAAAGTTAATACCAATATTAGAAGGTCAGTCTAACTGTCACTTTTGGCACTAAACACCAGTTTAAATTTGATGTTACGTTTAGTTACATAAATATTTAAAGAAGAAAAAAACCTAGTTTTTATATAAGTTCTTACAATAGTTTTTTTATAATATAACGGAGAATTAGTAATAAATCTAAATTTCAATTTAGAAAGATAAGAAAATTCAAGAAAAAACAATATTTATTCAAAATATAAATTATTTATTCATTTTATTTGTCCAAATTAAATTATGTGAGTGACTAAAATTACTAAGTAAAACTAGTTTATTACTAACTCGTGTATTAAAATACGGAGAAAAATGAATCCTGTTACCAAACGTAACATGAATGTTATTAATTCCTAATATTTAAAATTGGTTTAAATATGTCAAGGGTCCTTGTACTATTTAATATGAGATGAAGGCAAAATAAAAATATTTAACCATACTCAGAAAAGAATATTTAATGTAATTTGATTCCTTTGGTTTAGATTAATGATCTCAAAATTATAAAATATTATCTCACTAAATATGTAATCTTTACACGGAAAAGTCACAAACCTCCTAATATAAAATTTAATCATTATATATTATTTTTGTAAAATTGAGTCATTGCACTGTTTTTTATTTGAAAACCTTGGTTCCTTCCTCAACTCATACTCAATTTTAATGTTAAATTTCTAAGTCGGCAGTTATAAAAAAATAAAATAACTTTTTATTCTTTATATTTATAAATTTATCAATTTGACCCTTAGTCTTTTAAAATAAATAAAAATGAACAATACAATTTACAATAATCCATGTTTATAGCTTTTAAGGGTCAAATTGATAAAAGAAAATTTGTAAACATAGAAGAATAAAAAATATTTTACATTTTTTATAAGTGTCAGGTTAATAGTTAGCAGTAAAATTAAAAAAAATAAAGAAATGACTAAACTTTGCAAATAAAAACTAATATAAGAATTTCAATTTCGTGAAAATAAAGTATATGAATTAAATTTAAAATTTTAAAATAACATTGGACGTATTTAAACCTTAAAAATCTCATGAGGTAGGGACCATTATACTGATTTAAACCGACTTTTTATTTATTATATTTAGGAAGGGCATTAGCATAGACTTTCGGTAGAGTGAGTCTGCATATTAATAATTTAATTTACGATTAAAAAATGACACAACTGAAATATTAGAAATACGAAACTTAAAATATTACCATAAAATCAAGTTTCGAGACTTGTAAAAAAACCACCAACTTAAAATGTTATACGATTTATAACATTTTAATTGTGGGATAATATTTTTAAATTTGCATCTTCTAACATTTTGATTATACCATTTTTTTAGTTGCATCTTAAGGTGCTGTACCGAAGACTTGCTTTTTATCATTAGGCCATAGTGGCCTGGCCACTACTATAATCCCCTACCATAGTCTAGAGGCTTAAAGACATTTGTATGACCCTTAGGTCCTATTTTGGCCAAAGTAGGGTCCCAAATATTATATTTTCCGGACTAGCACCATTATAATAAACTTGCTGCATATGCACGGCGAGTTCTAAAAATATATTATTTTTTATTCAAACTCTTCGTATAAGCGGCGAGTTCTATTTTTTTAAAAATATCCAGTTTAAACCTTAATCACGGGATTAACCTGATCCTAAATTGAACTCGTTGTAGGAGCACGACGATTTTTTCTCTGCATAAAAAATTTATTAAAAGACAAATATCTAAAATTAAAAAACAAAACTATTGCGTACGAAACATAACAAATTTTGTCAACTCAACTCAAATCAATAATTAAACCTCTTTGTACACCGCAGAGCTTGATCCCAAGTCGAATTCGAGTTCCAGATTAGGTTCCCATACCGGTTCAGGCTCTCTTCTTAAGCGTCAACCTCTATATCTACCTGTAGATCTACCTCTACCTCTCCTTCCCCCAGATATGCCTTCAGACGACCCGACACCCGATGACGACTCGCTCAATGTTTCCTGGGCCTGGGCTTGTCAGGTTTGAAACAAAAGAAGATAAGCTTCTCGTCGAGTTTCGGTCGTCAACTTCGGTTTGTTGTTTGTCACAAATCACTGATGATACTCAAAATTCGAGAAATCGAAATCATTTAGTCGAATGGGATCACGAGCCAGCAACCCGCTTGACCTGTCATGCCATCATGCTATGCATGACGAATATTTCTTTGGCCAGTTCTCTTCAATCTTACCCCGTAAGTCCACATGTTCCAACTCATCCATATTGGTCAGGTCCTCTGACACGGGCTGGTGGTATCCGACCTACCTAAGAACTTGATTGCCGTAAAATAGCTCGACAATCGCAAAATTTAACAACGGCATTATCGAACACCAATTTTTGGCATCTTCGTAGGCATCGTTCAGAATCACCTACCGAATATCATCATCCTCATCATATGGCATCCATCGGAACTGCAATAATATGTACATAACTAGAAAATTAGATCAAAGTAAATTGAAAATTTTCAAATATCAATTAAAAACAAATTTGCATTACTTGCTCTTCGCAATACATGTCAATCTCCACTCTAACTACGCCAATTATTTTTACCTCCAACGACTTCTTTTTGAATGTTTGGCTCGATCTGCACAATACAAATATGAACATCATGCTTCCCATTGATAACATTTAAATTATTATGTGACTGAACATTATTACCTTGAAGCGGGAATTCAGATGCAGGATCATAAATAAGTGCCATGAATGGAAGCCTGTACCAGGCCCATGATTGTAGCAGCACCACACACCCACCAATATCGGCTTGCACGAATCTATCGTTGACGTCTATCTGGGTCATTGCCTTGCATAACTCGCTGTATAGGAAACCTAATATTGCAAATCCCCAACTGAATTCTCTTGCTCCCCACGATGTCTGCAAGAACGGGAGGTACTGCGTGTGCACCTGAGAACTCGATTTGCCTGCCATTAGCATACCACCGAGAATGAGCAATATATAGGCTCGAGCAGCACAATCAATTTCTGTCGATGTGGAATTTCCATCCACTTGAAAATCACTCTTCAGCCATGTCAGCTTCACACGTTTACCATCAACAGCATGCGCCGATGGTGTCTTCCACAAATACTGAAAATTGTAATCAGTAGCAAGATACATATTCTGAGCAATGATCAGACTGCCGAAATTGGGACACCAAGATGCATAGCAACATCTTCGAGGGTGATTGTGCACTCCCCGCACGACATGTGGAAGGTATGCGTCTCTGGTCTCCAACACTCCACCAACTCATAAATCAACTCTGGCACGATTTCAAAGTCACCAACCTCCTTCTACAAACACAAAATTTAAATTAAAGTAGTATTTTATCATTTACAAACAAGAAATTAAAAGTTGCAAAAGAACCATAAATTCTTACCAATAATTCTATGTTATTCGTGATGTGAGAATCTTGAAATCTTAACAACGTCTTTTTTTTCTAATAATTATGCGCAATTAAATGCCTAAAACATCACCAATCAATCAAATTTTAAAATATTTTTGATTAAATATTTACAACGCAATTTACTATTAGGATTAAGAAAGTATGTATATATACAAAAATTCGAATAAAAAAATCATATTCAAAAAAATTAATCGTAATTTAAAAAAGTTAACAAATGTTACCTTTAACCTTCTGAATTATGTGTGAGCTTGCTTCTTTCGGTGTCGTCTAAGAAAATCTTACGGCTTGACAAACTCTTTTGCTTTGCTCGAACAAAAGATGTTGAAAATTTTTTGTGTGTTCTAACCTTAAACAAAACAATATATTTATAAGAAACTAAAAAAATCATAATTTGCAGAAACCCTAAAAGAAATCATTTTTTTATAAAAAGCGTTATGGCCGTTAATGTAAAGAAAAACTCGTTATGCTCCTACGACGAGTTTTGTTCAGAATCAAGTTAATCCTGTAATTAAAATTTAAAAATGATATTAAAAAAAAATTAGAACTCACTGTACGTATACGAAGAGTTTAAATAAAAAATAATATATTTTTAAAACTCGCTATATATATATATATATACACACACGATGAGTTTACTATAATAATTTAGTCCGAAAAATATAAGATTGAGGGCCCTGGTTTGGTCAAAATAGGACCTAAAGGTCCTACAAATGTCTTTAAGGTTTAAGCCTAGTCTAGAAGGGTGACTGCGCCGGGACCAGGTTTATTCAAAGCCATCCATTTAATGCGTAGACTTTCTTAAAGAAATAAATTCTGACCACATATTCTGTTTTTTTCGTAAGTGGCTCAAAGTTTTAGGAGATTTTATTTGGCTTAAACAAAAAAAACCCTTAAACTATGTTTTTTTTTACTTTTGACCCTTAAATTATGATTTGGACAAAATAGGCTCTTAAACTATCATTTTGACCACTTTAAGCCCCTAAACTATAATTTGGGCAAAATAAGCCCTTAAACTATCATTTTTAGTCACTTTAAGTCCATGGTTACAAAAATATTATTTTATAGGCTTTTCTAACATATATAAATATTTATGTTCTTTTTAAATTTTAAAATATCATATATTAAAATAAGCCCCTAAACTATCATTTCTGGTCATTTTAAGTCTGATAGTTATTTAAGTCAAAAAAATAATTTCGACTAATAAGATGTTGACACATCACAAAGATTTTTGACCAATTAATAGTTTTGGGGTGTTCAAAAACACCCGACCCGACTGACCTGACTCGATTACCCGATTACCCGAACATAAATAACCGGGTATTTACACGGAATTTTTTTTACCCGGGTTAGGTACCCGGCCCGTCACTTCTCGGGTCGGGCCCGAGTCACAAAATTAAGAATTTTCGGATACCCAGATATATTTAAAATTAATAATTTTTATATTCAATATACATATTTTTATATTAAACTAAAAAAATCTAAGATTTTTTATATTTTATATTTAATAAATAAATTTTTATATTAAACTAATAAATACATATTTTTTATATTTTTATATTAAACTAATATAATATTTTATATTTAAAAAAATACATATTTTTATATCTGGGTACCCAAATACCCGAATTTTCGGGTACCCGCAAAAACCGGGTCGAGACACGGGCCGCATTTTCTACTACCATAAAATCCGGGTACCCGGTACTTCAAGTACCCGAATACCCGATACCCGAATTTGAATACCCCTAGTTTTGGGGACTAAAAGAAGAAAAATGATATAGTTTAGGTACTTATTTTGAACAAAAAATAGTTTAGGGACTTAAAGTGACCAAAAATGATAGTTTAAGGGCATATTTTACCCAAAAATGATAGTTTAAGGGCCTATTTTACCCAAATCATAGTTTAAAGGTCAAAAACAGAAAAAAAATGTATAGTTTGAGGGCTGTTTTTTTTTTTTTGTTTAAGCCATTTTATTTGATCTTATTAGCGTTATAATGAAAGGCAAAAAGTGCACAAGCAAACATGCTGGTGTAGAGGAGATGAGTCGGACTGAGTAGAGTCTGAATAGTATTAAACTCGACTCTAACACAAAAAACTCAAAGTTAAGTTTAACTCATTTCAAAAATTCGTTAACTCGGAATTATCAAGCTCAAAATGAATTCGAAATCAAAAATTAAAGTTTGAACTTGAAAAGCTCAAACTTAAAAAAGTTAATCTGTTAAAGTAAAAAAAAATTAGAGTGGAGGTTGCTTTATATATTTGAATTTTGGGTATTGATAATCTTGTTTATGTCCATTATTGTTATATATATATATATTAGTTTTTTGAGTAGTTCACGAGTTTTTCGAATAGGATATCGAATAGTTCGTCTCAACTCGTTAAGAACTTGAGTCGAGTTTAAACTTGAGTCAAGTTCAATTAAATTAGGTATTGACCGAACTTTATTCGATCGAACTCAAATAACTTGTGATCTGTCTCGTCTATTTACCCAAGCAAACGTGAGAAAAAGATATTCACTACCCCTGACTTTAACCAATTGCTTCAAGGCTAGCTGGAATGCTCCCTCACGAACTATTAAGGTCCGTTTAGTTTTAAAAAATATTTTTTATTTTTATAAAATAATTTTTATTTCTAATTTTCTAAAAAAAAAAAACATGTTTAGTTAATAGGTTGGAAGCTTGTTTTCAAAAATGAAAAATAGTGAAAATGTGTTTGGTTTATAATTTTTCAAAAATAATAGAAATGAAAAAATAATTATTAAATAATTAAAATAAAATATAGTTAGAAAAATATAATAATAATAAAATAAATAAACTAAAATATGAGTAAATAAATCAAAGTTTTAAAAAATGGCATTAGAAGGATTTGAACCCGAGTTAAAATTAAAAAAAAAACCCTTATTTTTATATTTTCTATTTTCCTAAAATATTTTCAATGAAATTTTTTTATATTTTCAAATTTTCACTTATTTTTATTTGTTTTCATTTTTAAAAAAATTATTTTTTAATTTTACAACCAAACATGTTTTTTTTACAGTTTTTCATTTCCTAAAAAAATGAAAATGAAAACGAACTTCATTCTCTAACATAAGATTTTCATTTGACTCTAATTTTAAAGTTCATTCAAAATATTAATATAAAATAACATTAAAAAAATAAATGGTACATATATGAATTTTCATGATTGGATGCATAAAACTTAATTGGTCATTAAATATTAATTGAATCAATTCATAATTGGCTTTTTAAATCACATTTCCCTTATTTTATCATCTAAACTTTTTACAAACCAAATTTTCACATTGTAAGGCTAAAGTAGCCAAAGTCAGGGGAAAAAGTTGTTGATTTGTTGAAAAAGATGTCCAAAAATCACATGTATTGCCAAAAAAGATGTCAAAAATTTTGCCTCGACCACCATTTAGGTTCTTATGCATGGTGATGTGTTAGTTGGAAAGGATAAACCTAGTTAAGGCTTAAGAAAGTCAGTCCTCTCGTCAATACAAGGGCGGAGTATAACGTGCAACATGTTATGGTAGGGTTATGATATGGCATAATCGAAAATATTATAAAACATAATTTAAGGTATTATTTACCAATCTAAAATGTTACACTTTTTAATAATATTTTAAGTTGGTGCTTAACACGATAAGTATCAATACTTAACCACCAATTGAAAATATTATAAAAAAGTATAACATTTTAAGTTGGTGGGTACATTTTAAGTTATGTTTTATAACATTTTCGGTTAGTGCGGTACCATAAATGCACTGTACCATGCCGCTCCCTAGACTCACCCCAATCCGGTGGATTTGGTCACATTTAATAACAAAAAGTAGACTAGGGATATGCAGGTTTGGACTGAGGTAGGGATGCTTGTTGAATTGAGTAGCTCGTAAACAGCTTGAGCTCGACTCAGTCAACGCTTGATTCGAGTTGCGTAGATTCAAGTTCGACTCGAAATCTTAGCAAGTTGAGCCGAGCAAGACCCAACTCGACTCGATAAGTTCGCTAGTAGCTCATTATTTTTTAATAACTTTTTAGTGGCTAACTTAAAAAATTATGTTCCAAGAAGTTTATTGCTAGTAAAAAACTCTAGAAAAGTTCAGTGACTTGCTAGATAATTTACCAATAAAATATTTAGTTTCAAATTTCCTAAACGTCTTATAATTCCCGAGAATTCAAAAAAGTTAATTTGTATTAATAAGAAATTAAAATACACTAATTAGCATTTCCTTTTTTATTATTAATTTATGTAAAAAAGTATAAAAGGGGAAATGTCCTCCGTTCCCATATAAAAAATACGATTGAAAGTTAAAATTTCGAACTCTTTTGTTGTTCATCGAATATTGTTGAGAAATTTAAAAAATCTCACACTCTTATTTTGACTTCATTTCTAACTCGTTCATGACAGTTTCATTTATTTATCTCCTTAGTCCTCACGTTTTTTCTTCTGAATTTGTATGTTTATATTAAGCTCTAATGATATCACTAGATTTTACTTATATTTTTAAAAAGAAGGTAAAAATTTTGGCGAGCTTAATGAGCAACGAGTCGAATCTAGCAACAAGATTTTTTTAATGAGTACGAGTCGAGTAAAATTTTATCGAGCTTAACGAGCAATGAGTTGAGTTGGGCAACGAGATCTTTTAACGAGCACGAGTCGAGCACTACTCAACTCGCAATCAACCCCTAGAGTGAGGGGTACTGCGGGTAGTTGCACCTCATGTAAATTTTGAATTTTTCTATATTTTAACTTTTTTAAATGATCTAATTTTGTACCTTTAAAATTTTTAAATTTTCATATAATTTTACTAAATATAAATTTCTACACCCTTAACCTAAAATCTTGAGTCCGTTCCTAGAATCTTTAATAATTCTTGGCTGTCCCATTAAACCTCTAACCAAATTCAACATATATATTGAGAATAAAGAAAATTAAACTATAAATTTCGAGTAAAACTAACACTTGAAATCTCAAATGGTATTTGGTCCATAGAATATACAATTATTTTTTAGAACATGATTAATAGAATATAAGATTACTTGGCATATTATTAGAAATGTCACTTCATGTAGTTTAATTCCCGTTTTACTCTTATTAACAAGGGTACCCAAGTAGGAATGGCAATGAACAGTAAAGAACAAGAAATTTGGGTGAAGTACAAGATCAAATTGATATATATTTTTTAAATATAAAAGGTTAAATTTATTAAATTATTTAGGGTAAAGTACACAAGAGATCACCGATCTTTGGGGTTGGTGTCAAAATGACCACCGATCTTTCAATTTTGTCAAAATGACCACTCAACTATTGATATGGTTCCAATATAGTCACCAACCGTTAAAACCTAACGGAGAGACTGACGTGGCAGTTAACAGAAACTTGTATAATTACACATTTAGTCCCCGCAATTTTCACATTTAATCAATTTAGTCCTAGTTTCAATTTAATAAAATAAATTAATTATTCAATTAGGTGGTGACACGTGTCACCACCTTATTGGAGGACTTTATCTATTTTTATTTAATTAAATTAATTTATTTTCCTTCTCCAGTCAGGTGGTGACACGTGTCTCCACCTTATTGGAGAGAAAAATCAAAGCATTGCACAAATGTAGTTGGGGGTATCAAACCCACATTCTCTTAGGTGTAGGGGGAAAGCCTCTGCCACTAGGTTAGGCACATATTTATGACATGAAACACAAAATTTAATATATGAGTTATATGATTGTTAATGTCATGAAAAAAGAATTAAATGTGATTTTAGGGGATTCGAACATGACACACTTATGATGCATAAAAATATCTAACACATAATTTTATAAACTCTAAACCTTAAAAAATTTATAGACCCTAAAACCTAAAAAATTTATGAACCCTAAACCCTAAAAATTTTATGAACCCTAAACCCTAAAAATTTTATAAACCCTAAAACCTAAAAACTATAGTTAGTGTATGATTTAAAAAATCTCTAAACCCTAAACCCTAAAAAATATAGTTAGTGCACAATTTAAAAAAATTATAAACCCTAAAAAATTTATAAACCATAAACCCTAAAAATCTAAAACCCTAAACCCTAAAATTATACACTCTAAAACCTAAAAATTTTATAAACCCTAAAAATATGTAAACTCTAAACCCTAAAAATTATAGTTACTACATGATTTAAAAATCTCTAAACTCTAAACCCTAAAAATTATAGTTAGTACATGATTTAAAAAATTTATAAACCCTACAAATTTATAAACCATAAACCCTAAAACCTAAAAAATTATAAACCCTAAACTCCTAAACCCTAAAAAATATATAAACTTTAAACCCTAAAATTATAATTAGTGCATGATTTAACTTTTTTATAGACCTAAACCATATACCCTAAAATCATAGTTAGCACATGATTTAAAAAATTATAAACCCTAAACCCTAAAATTTTATGAAACCTAAATCATAAACCCTAAAAATTATAGTTAGTGCATGGTTTATAAAATTTTTAGGGTTTAGGGTTTATAAATTTTTTAAATTGTGTACTAACTATATTTTTAGGGTTTAGAGATTTTTTAAAACATGTACTAACTATAGTTTTTAGGGCTTAGGGTTTATAAAATTTTTAGGGTTTATAATTTTTTAGGTTTTAGGGTCTATAAAATTTTTAGGGTTTAGGGTTTATAAAATTTTGAGTTAGATGTTTTTATGCATCATAAGTGTGCTATGTTCGAATCCCCTAAAATCACATTTAATTTTTTTCATGGCATTAACAATCATATAACTCATATTAAATTTTGTGTTTTATGTTATAAATATGTGCTTAGCTCAATGGTAGAAGTTTTCCCCCTACACCTAAAGGATTGTGGGTTCAATTCCCCCCAAGTACATTTGTGCGCAATGCTTTGATTTTTCTAGTGATCATCACCTTATTGAATAATTAATTTATTTTATTAAATTTAAACTAGAACTAAATTGATTAAATGTGAAAATTGCAAGGACTAAATGTGTAATTATACAAGTTTTTGTTAACTGCCACGTCAGCCTCTCAGTTAGGTTTTAACAGCTGGTGGCTATATTGGAACCATATCAATAGTTGAGTGGTCATTTTGACAAAATTGAAATATCGGTGGTCATTTTGACACCAACCCTAAAGATCGGTTGTCTCCCGTGTAGTTTACCCAATTATTTAACATTAACTTCATTTTTAAAAACTTTAAGACATTATTATTATATCATACAATATTTAACATCAACCTCGTTTTTTACGACAAAGTTGTTAGTAACCAAATTTTAATTTAACGACTAAATTATATATTTTTTAAAAAAAATCATGACGTGTATAATTGAACACATTGAGTGACTTGAAATGTAGTTTAGCCCCCTGGCCGGTGCCTCCCATTTAATTAAACGGCAGGTTCTGCTCCTCTCCAGCTAGCTCTCCCGGACTGATATGACCTGTTTGACAAATGAGAGATCTTTCCCGCCAGAACCTGTTGTTATATTCATAGCCCAGACATTATATTTGAGGAGTATTAAATGGAGCAAAATCTATCAATTTCCCAGAAACTGCATGATTTCATACTATGATTGTCTGTCGACGATACCGTGTTATCTTTGATGAATTGAGATGTACTAATTTTAGAGCATTGATACTGCATGACATTGGAATGACTTCCAGATTTGGATCAATGGCAAGGCAAATGTGTTGCCAGCAATGTTTTGAAGGAAAATATACAAGGGTACAAGCTACCGACAAAGAGATCTGAATGAATAGAGGAATCGATATGGAGTTCGTGGCACCACGTCACAAGCTGGAAATATGATCCGACCCTATATCTGTACTTACATTAGAACTCACGAGGTTGAATGCAAATGACTCTGCCAGATCAATGGCATCCTGAACCCGAAGTCGTGTCCCCTGTTGCCTGACAACTGTGGCTGCAATCCTAGCTGCTAATGTACCCATACCTTTCAAATCCAAGACACCCCGTAATATGCCGTACAGAATACCCGATGCATATGCATCACCAGCACCACAGGTGTCCAACGGTACACATGGAGAAGGAGGAATATATACAGCTTCTCCTTTTACACCTATGTAAGATCCTCTAGGCCCATCTGTGACTGAGACTAAGGGAACAAAGTGGCTAAGGTACCTTGTTGCTGAAATAGGGCTTTCCTTCGAGGAAAAATGGCATAGAGCTCTTGCTTCGTCACTGTTTGCAAACACAATGTCCGCGTAATTCCCGACAATTTCCCTGAATAGACAAGCCAGAACAATTCACATTTGAAAGCTAAACGGAACAAATTCCCAGAGAACTTGGCATGCCATTGCTCAAGGCTATTATATGAATGGTTTGGCTAATGAGTGCCCTAAAGACATTCTTTAAGGTTAATTAATATAAAAGAATTAATCATAAAGTCCAAGATCCTAAGACCACTATCATATTATCTGACAGAATCTAAACACCAACCAAAAAAATCACAAAAAACTGGCAATTCTAATAACGTTTAACCAAAATAGATGACACGCGTACCAAAAATCATCGTAGTGTCTCTCAATGCAGGAGACATCTGATGCTGTGACTGCTATCAGGGCACGACTCCAACGTGCTTTTCACATGCTCTTATAATAGTTTTGATCGTATCAGGAAGTTCAAATAAATAACCCTCAACAACAAATATATTCGTCTTGGATACTATGCCAGCCAGGCAAGAATCGTAGTTAATAGTCGATGATGTACCCTGCAATAGAAGAAAAAAGGTTACTTATTGGGATTTCGCACTCAAATCTATACAAGTTTTATGGCCGAACGTCACTTAATAACTTCCGTACAAGAAGGGAAATTGCACAAAATAATTTAGTAAAAAGTGTTGGTGCATGAAAAGGAGTGGTTCCAACAGATAACTTCATTTCTAAGATTCTTGCCTCAAGTTTAGAATATTTAGGCACTTCTATTTCTGGTATTTTGTTCATGTTCCAATTACTACGGCATTAAATAAGTACCTTACTTTACTCGGTTAAATACAGCAAGATACATTACCACCTATAACTCATGTGAGAATGAAACATATCATATTCTTTAACCATAGAAAAGAAGCCAGGAACATTTACACCCGAAAAATGAGAAAAGGCTCAGAAATGGATTGCTTTTCCAATTTCCAACCCAATGCTTAAATGGTTAAGCGTATTAATGAATCTGCAAAATAACTAGCATAACTGTAATCTGTTTTTATTCTAAGGCTTAATATCAAAATAAGTGCCCAAATTATTTCGTTTTTCCCGTTTAGGTGCCTAAACTTTTTTTTGCACGTTTTAGGTGCCTAAACTATCATTTTTTGGTCAAAGTAAGTGCCTAAGTTGACCTTAAAAAGGGCAAAAATGATAGTTTAGGCACCTAAAAGGGGCAAAAAAAAGTTTAGGCATCTAAAAGGGGAAAATAGGATAGTTTGGGCATTTGTTTTGATATTGAGCCTTATTCTAACAATCCAACCTAATGCCCTTAAAAGAAAAACCTGCCAAGATTGTGTCCAAGATTATAACCATTAAATTTACGCAACTTTCAAGGGCCATGATAAATTTATAGTCAGAAATGTAACCTGATACGCAAGCATGGTGCGCTGAGCATCTGGAGTGGTGAGGACTATCACGGTTCCAGTTGTTCCATCCTTGATGGATTCAGAAAGAAAATTCACATTTGCCCGATGCAGTTTAGCCCTGTATCAAGAAAGTGGATATTTATTTTTTAACAAGACCATTAAAAGAATCAATCGAGTTAAATAGCCTAGTTTTGATGACGATAAATGACTGGTCAATTTAATAGCAATTTCAGAACTACATGCAGGAGCTACAAGAGGCATTGAAGATGAAAGAAACCCTAGATTATAGAAAGAATTACTAAACGATGCTTAGAACAAAATTGTAAGAGGTGCAAAATAAGGTGACAAAAAGACTTTATCATTGGGGTAATATATGATAGCTGAAGAAGTTTTCCAACATTATTGCTCTTCTTCTCTTTCCAATCCCCATATCAACAATGAAATAGATGAAAATGTATTTGAGAAAGTACAAAAGAGATGAAAAAGCATCTAATGTACATGGAGAGAGGACCTATAGAATGCAAGACAGGAAACAATATTAGATGTTGACTCAATTTTAATTGGCAATTAATTTCGATTATGGTATAATTATAATGGTTGAAGATTACTTGATGTTTAAGTTTATCTAATTAGTAGGTATTTGCTTAAGAAATATTGAAAAATAAGGATTTCTTGGTGACCAAGTAATGGACTTAGGTCTTAACCTAGTTAAACCCGAGGGAGTATAGAAACTTGATTTTTTCGGGGCTCAGGTTTAAGGTTTGTTTATTGAGCGTTTTAACTTTTTGCATTCTATGTTAAAGTGGATTTTCTTCTCATTCTGGAGGTACGCAACTAGGCCGAACCATGTTAGATATTGTCTTGTGTGTGAATTGTTCTCGTGTTAAATGTTTTTCCGCCAACAAACTCCTGACAAACAAGACTAATGCTTGGTTTTAAAAGGCGCGAGGCGCAAAAGGTCCCTAGAGCCGAGGCGCGAGGTGAAGGCACTCGCCTTTCGTAGGCGAGGCGCCCTTTTTTCCCTAAAAAATTATAAATTAAAAATATAGCATATTTTGTACTTAAAAACATGATAGTTATATTATAGATGCTAAAATATAAAAATATTTCAAAGTATCAAACATTAAAGGACTAATACATCCGATAATCTCCAAATTTAGACTGTTAAAGTATCAAACATTAAAGGACTAATACATCCGATAGCATAGTTCAAACATAGTTCAAACATAGTTCAAAGTTGAATAAAATGAGATGATTCAAAGAAACCGAGAAGCCCACAGCAAATTAAAAAAAAATAAACTGTAAGTAAAATCTATTTAAGACAGAGAATGATGAAGAGGCGTCGGAGGCTGCACTTACCGGCGACAGTGGCTGAGCTTGCCGGCGACGGTGGCTAGGGTTGAAGGCTGGCTGGAATTTGGGGGGGGGGAGGCATAAAAGTGATATCATGAAATTTGGGGAAAAAGTAGGGTATATTCTGATTTTAAAAAAAATAAAACACGTGCTTTATTTTTAAAACGCGCCTCAGTGCAAGAGGCGTCGCCTCGCCCGCCTCACGCCTCCAGAAAAAGCTTTCTGAGGCGCGCGCCTTTTGTGTATCGCTTCGCCTCAGCCCCTGGATGCGTTTGTATGGACGCCTCGCGCCTCAGGCGCGCTTTTTAATACTAAGGACAAAAGAGTAAAAAAAATCCTCAAATCAAACTGTAGAGGAATCCAGAAACTTGGACAGACTAATGGCATGAAAAACAACAGATATTGGACAAGACAAGAGTCGGACTGGAAAGAAAGAAAGAAAAAGAATAGCATAGTTTGGTACAAGAAATGAGGCAAAATATAAGCTTACCAAGCGAAGTCTGATTTATCAATGGTTCCTATCTAATTATATGTGAAACTAGAACCCAGGAAATTTAAGATTAAATACTACTGCTTAATCATTCAAGTGGCAAAAATTACCCTACCAACCAGAATTTAACAAACAATTTTGGATACCACATGAGATGAAGCACCCTAGGAATACAAAATTCTTTTGTTTTGCTATTATTTGCCAAACTGGTGGACCTTACAGGTATACAGGAGTTATACAAGAGAGCACAGAAAAATACCAAATGAAAGCAAGGGAAAGAAGCTTAGAAATGAATGCCTAAATATTAGGCTATCAAGAAGAAACTCGACCAAAACACTGAATCAACAATGTAACAGAATCAAACTCTAGAAGTAAATATACTTCAAATCTTATCTTGAATTAGCTATGGCCACAGTCAATTTCCACAACCTCCACCAACACTTTTATTAAACGAACTTCACCATAAATATATAAACAGATCTCTTAATAAGATGACTATTGATGCCCTGCAGTTCTTTATCCATGTCAATACTTCCATTAATGTTCCTGGGACGTAAAGCACTTGGAAGGAGTACACTACAGTAGGGGAACAAACAGCCAGCAAAAACAAATAATAAGGCTTAATCATGCAAATATTGATTCTTAATGGAGCTTCAACATGCTTCTTTCATTTATGAATCAACTAGTATTCGCAAAGCAGGTAATCACCACAAACGTGCATCCACCACCAATACCAAGTTCAGTCTTGCATGCTTCCAAACTTTCCTTTTCACTCTTCAACCAAACAATGATTGTTCCTTTACTAATTTTAACTATCCAAATAAAAGGTAGATGTATCCTTTCCTCAACCTTCCTCTATTTTCCTTCCCTTCCCTTTCGTTACTTTTATTATTGCTTATTCAAACATAACCTTGGTCATTACCTAGAATATAGAGGTGGCTTAATGTTTCGGCTAAATGACCTAGATCAGTCTGTAGACTCTGTACATCGTATTTTATTTGAATTAAAATAATTAATTTTAAATTCTAAAAATGTTTTTAGTACTCTTCTTTAATTAAAAAATAGATTCTTGTTTTTTAATTGATAAGCGCCACTTGATCAAAAAAGTTCAGATAACATGTTATGTCATTGACAAGAGCCAGGCAATCGAATTTAATTGATGAAGTTTATCCCCTTAATTAATTGTCCTTAAATCGACTTTTTATATGAATATCAGGATTAAATTCATTAAAATTAGGCCAAAACAAGATAATTGACATACCAAAGAGACCAAGTACTGATAATTTTCCCAGAAATGTCAGTAATATTTTCATACAATTAAACAAGTTGAGAAAGAAAAAAGAACAAGATATTTCGCAAAACAAAACCTCACCTGTAGAAGCTACCCAATGGATTGCTACCTACACTGCCTGCCATAGCTACATTTAAAACAGGACCTCCAACGGGCTTATAAACGAGCCTCGACAATGCCACCAAACTGTTGGAAAGAGATCCTCCAGCAGCTGCCTTGTAGCTGCAACCATCCATAGCCCGCAAAACTCTACCCCTCTCCTAATGATTTATAACCTTCCCAGTTCCCTTCTCTAACCCCAATCTCTCCAAGAATTCATCATCAACCATACCAGAAAAGTCTACCTGAAACCGGTGCATAAATAGCATACAAAAGTTCAATATATTTCAATTCCATATGCAAACAAAAAAACATATACAAGCTGCTAAGCAGGAAGTAAAATCTGAGTAAACAAAGAAAAAGACGATATGAGCAAGCGTTAAGAATATAAGCCACCGTGTCTTCCAATCAATTATCAGCATTCGCAGAGAATCCAAAAAATCAACATTCACAAATAAATAAAGCAGACCAACTTCTAGTAAAGCTATAAAAGCACAAATCAGTAAAAACACCTCGACAGGCACAGCTGATTATTATCTGAGAAGAAGAATGGAAAAAATCTTTCAACCTCTAGCTATATTCTTTACCGGTAACCAATAGACAGAGAAAATAGAGCCCCAATTTGACCAGTGTTTTCATTGATATGTAAGGTTCTACTTTGTTCTTATGATTACTAGAAACTTTTTTCTTTCTGAAAGTAAGAAAATGCAACCAAATTCCTAAATGAGGCACGATATCTGTTAATTGAAATTTTTCCTGACAAAATTCATAATTTCATTTTCTATACAGAACAATTATGTTTCAATGCATATTATATTTTAGCTATTAACTGAATTTTATCGAATATGATAATGCTTTTAATCACCTCCGAAAAAGCAAGAGGAAAATTGAAACAATCAGGTAGTCAAACAAACTATCAAAGCCTTACTGATTTAAAAGCAACAAAAAAGGGTACTGAAAGGAACAAAAGAAAATATATCAGCAAATTTCCATTTTCCTTTATAACAAACAAGACAGACATGTACTAAATTACAAGGTTTGTATCCTTGACATCAATTCTCTTATCTATCCCCTATACTTTCCTAAGACAGAAAGTGAAAAAGCTCAAATTTAAAGGAACCATAAATTCAAAACAATCAAAGATATGCATTAAAAAAATGGTGAAGAAATATACCATGGCTTGACCAAGGCCAAGAACATGCCATCTGTCAGGCAAAACACAAAGCGACCGAGCACCTTCTTCTTCATCATCGACCTCCTCTTCTTCTTCACTTTCAAATTCATCGCCTTTGCTACTGCTCCCTCTAGAACTACATGCAGAAGAATCCCAAAAGAACCCACTTTTTTCCTTCCCCATTGAACCAGAATTCTCCCTCCTTTTACTTCTGAAATCACCCAGAAACCACAGCTCTCTTATAACCCTCCCATTTCCATAACTTTGTTGGCGGTGATATAAAGAAGGAGAATGGAAGCGGTGAAGAGAGAAAAATGGAGAGCAAAAAAGGGAGTTAATTTCTGGAGGAGAGGAAATGGAATTAAGGAAGGATATAGCTCAAAGTTCAATATTTTTAACTAAAATGGGAATCTAATCTATCAGGGAAGGAAGAGCAGTCTGGGTTTTGGGTTTTCTTAGTTTAGGATGGAAGATTTGGGTGAATGATTGAGAGAGAAAGGCTGTTTTTGCTGTGCGTGTTTGAGGATAAAATGGAAGGAATGTTTCAGGATGTTTTCTCCATTTATTTTGCGACTGCCCAGATTTTATTACGTGGACGTTTCATAGTGTTAGATCTGTTAAATGTCAGAAGGGACTCGAGTCTGAGTAGTATTGAGCTCGACTCGACTTGATTTATTAAGAATTCGATTTAAATTTAAATTTGAGTATAATTTAATTAAATCGAGTTTTAACCGAGTCAAACTTAAGTAATTTTCGATTTGTCTCATCTCATTTACACTCTTATTCAAAATAATAATACACGTACATTTTAATTTACTTTAATTTTAAAAAATAATATATTATATTTTTAAATAGCTCGTAAGTTTTTCGAGTCAGACATCGAATAGCTCGATTCGGCTCGATTTATTAAGAACTCAAATTTAGTTCGAACTTTAATAAGTCTAATCGAATAGAATGTTTGATCAAACTTTACCCTACTTGAAATTGAAAAAGCCCTCCGTTTAGAAACTTCCTACTCTTTAATGGCGGCGGTTAACAATGTTTTAATACTAGGAAAACTTTGAACAAAAAAATACTAGGAAAACATTTATTTTTTATGTTTAACTAAACATTATTTTATAACTAGCCATCAACATGTTTCGATCTTGTAAGTTGTAATGAAACAGCTTTCTTTGACCTATTTTTTAGTTGAAAAAAGCAATTACTTAATTTAAAAAATATGAATATTTTTTTATAAATTTAATAGGATAAATCTCATTTATAAATTTTATATTAACTTATATATTGTATACAAACACTATTATATTTATTCTATATGAATATAATTGATTTTTTATCTTTTAAATATATACAATTGAATTAAAATCAAAATTTTATATATCATTGAATTAAAATCACACCAATTAAAGTTACTATATATTGAATTAAAATATGTATAATTTTATGATTTATCCCAACCTAATTTGAATTTTCAAAAATATCAACCAGAAAATAAAGTAAGACATTTCCATTAATCAAGCCAAGACATGGTCTAATTCCTAAAGAAACCCTAGGATACAACATTTGTCAACACAACCAATGCATTGTTGACTCAATTTTTTATAATTGGAAATGCACACTAATTTGTTTTTTTATGTAACACTCAAAACTTGATTTGAAGGATCAAAATACTACATTAAGTCACTAAGGAGACCAACAATTAAAAAAAATATCATTTTCACTTTTGATCAATTGCAAATTAAACTTATATATATAATCGAATCACAGTTCTCAAAAAGAAACTAAATGTAGCACTCTAATTTTTGAACCGTAATTTTTTTAATCCGATAATCGAAAATTTATTTTAAGGATTAAACATGAACTTTTAGTATTGAGAATTGCGCCTCATTGATTTTAGTTCATTTAATTAATTGGTCGATTTGACAATAACTTGGAAGTCAAAAAGTAAAAATAAAAATTTAAAAGGACCGAAGTGTAAAGTGGACAAATGTTAAAGATTTGCATGGTCATTACTCCAAAATGCTTTGTTAGTGGATAATGATGGAACTTTAAAGTGGATAAATGTATTATTTATATTGAAAAAAACTTTGATACACATGTCGTGTAAACTTTAATTTACACGTGTCTTTTAGTTTTAGGGGTTAGGGTTTTAGTTTAAGGTTTAAGGTTTAGGGGTTTGGGTTGTAGGGTTTAGAATTTAAGGTCAATGTTTAGAATTTAGGGTTTAGAGTGTGGGGTTTAGTTTTTTAGGGTTAGGGTTAGGAATTTAGGATTTAGATTTTTATAGTGTAAATACACAGGCTTGTGTAAAATTAATTTTACACAGGCTGTGTATCAAACTTTTACCCATTTATATTTGATAATATAAGAGATTGATAAATTACTATTCAAAAGAAATTGATAAATTAAAATATAGATGCCTTTGTGGGAAAACACCAAAAACTCTTTCAGTCTCTTCAAACCGAATTTAGAGAGAAGGAAAGACCAATTCCCCTCATCTTCTGCAAGTCCCAAATAGCCATTGTTGAAGACTTTAAATAACAAGGGAGAGAAACTCAAAATTTCATCCTTAGTGCATGTAAAATCTAAGTTTAGTTCTAGAAACCCTAAATTATATCCTATCTTTTGGTGACATCAATATTTAGTTCTCAAACTTTATCTTGATGATTTGTATCTTTTTCTTTAACACATTTTAAAAAAAAATCATCTCGTGTTTTTTCACTCATTAAATTTGGATCCTCATTTTTGACTATTCTTTTACTTTTCATCTTTTTACTTTTAGGGGTGTTTGGTTCCCGGAGTATATGATTCTCGAAATGTAATATTACCAGACATATTACTGGGAATATTACATTACCTTATTTTGGTTTGTTTGCAGGAATATAAAATGTCAGTGTTTGGTTGAAAGAATATAAGATTAACAGAATGTATATTTTACCAAATTGTCCTTATGATATATTGACATCGGTATAAGTTATACTTAACTACAACTAACTATAACACATTTATATCGATATAAATTCAACTTAACTACAACCAACTAACTATAGCTAACTATATCACATCTACACTAGTATAAGTTCTACTTAACTACAACTAACTAACTAACTATAACACATTTACGCCGGTGTAAGTTCTACCTAACTACAACTAACTAACTAATATCTAACTTCTTTCTATTACAATGGCTACTAACAAAGCTTTAATATAGTGTAGAATCTATTAGATTTTCAGCACACAATTTGCATATTTCACTAAAAAAATATGACTATTTTATCAATCAGTCTAGGTTGTTTGTAGCACATAAGGTAACATGTGTGAGCCTTTTAACTACATCAAAATACTACATAAATAGACGGCTACAACACAATAACTATTACCTGCCTTACATATCATATTTTAGTCTCGTAATTGACTCATAACTATATATATCAGCCCTAAACAGGGTAAAATGATTACAAACATTTATGGGAAAGAAATAAAACATATGAAAAAGTTAGTAACCAACCTAGCACACAAGATTGAAAAAAAAAGACGCATTCAATTGGATGACTAATCATTTTGAAGAACGAAATTCGCAAGAGAAAAGAAAATTTTGCTATGTTGATAATGCAAAAGCTATTGGTGCAATTAATTTATTTATCAAGCAAAAGTACTTTATTCACCAGAAATCCACACACACACACATATATATAAACCGAGAGTAAGAGGGGAGATGAAGAGCAAATGAACAACTAATTAAGTTGATACTTAACAGATAAAAAAACATATACAAAATCTCGTTACACATAACAAGCAACTGCTACTTGAAACTTGAATGAGAAAGAAATTGGAGAAAATATAACAAAAGGCATCCACTTAGATTCCTTTAAATCAATAACTTTAATATTAACTTCTTTGTTCAACTCCTTGTCAAGCCTACAGGCTTGAATAAAATTTACATTTCTATTTCATTAACCATGATTTATGATTTAAACAATCACAACATATACAATATGATTAATGATTACAGGTAAGTGGAGGTTCCATTAGAGATTGAATAAAATCATAGGTACCACAACCATTAAACCCTTTACTTTATTAACTTCCATGATTCCATCGTATGATAAAAATAAAGATTTCAGAAAAAATAGGTATAATACAAAAAAATGCCCCTAACGTTTGATTGAATTGTCATTTTGGTCCCTATTCTTTTTCTTGAAGCAATTTAGCCCTCGACGTTTCATTTTGGGCCAAAATGGCCCCTCTGCGGATGAAAACTGTTAGTCAACCAACGGTAAATGACTTTAAATGATATGAAAAACCTATATGGCAGTGCTCGTCGCGATAACAGTGTCATATAGGCAAATATACTGACTTTACAAAATGACACATCAATCAAAAAATAATTTTATAAAATTGTATAAAATATAAAATATTTTTTCTTCTGACGTGTCATTCAGCCAAGTCATTTCAAGTTGTTTATCATCAGTTGACTAACAGTTTTCATCTGCAGAGGGACCATTTTGACCCAAAATGAAACGTTGAGGGCTAAATTGCTTCAAAAAAAATAAGGGCCAAAATGACAATTCAGTCAAACATTAGGGGCATTTTTTTAGCATTATGCCAAAAATATAATGTAAATTTAGAATTACCTAAGCAATTTAGCTACAAAATTTTATGACACCAACTTTTATTTTAACCTATTAATTTAAAACAAAGCCTCTGTTCTTTCAAGTTAATAGTTGAATGAATAGCAACAAGTATGGCAGAGAGTTGATTCATGAGGCTGTATAATTCAAACATGAATAAATTCTCAAAATGACATATAATAATACAAATTAGTTTGAATGCATAATCAATCAATTTCCAGCTCTTTAACAACAATATTTCCTTTGTATGTGACTATGACAACATAGTCAAAACTTAACAGCATTTTTATTCACATCCTTTAGCTTATTCCACTGGTGTTAGAACCAATGATTGTTCATAGCTGCAGAGTAAAGTGAAAATAAGGATTGAAAGACGTCACTACAACTAAATACACCATTTAGATTGAAAATTATCGAAACAAATTATCACTTTGCGAGGAAATCAAAAGGCATCTTTCAATCTCAAACCATTTTAACAATTAAGTAATATTATTTACACACCTGAGTTAAGGTTAAGTGAAGACATGGTGATGGGTTTGATTAGACTGGTAGGGAGATTTTCATCCCATGTCCACTATTTTCTGTATTCCATATTAAAATAAAGACATAAAATAAAAAAATGTCCCCTATAATATCCCAAATTTTGGCTAGTGACTAAATTGTAAATTTTGAAAGTTTAGGGGGTTAAAGTATAAACTTTGGAAAAGTTTGGGGACTAAAGTGTAAATTTTTCCAACAAATAATTTTATTCAGCATAAGAGTGAATCGGATCGAAACATGTACCTTGATATCGGTTTTAAGAATTAAGATGCAGAAAAAGGTATCGAATTTGGATCGAATGAAATTGTTAAGCGTGCTCAAGTTAGAGAAATACAAGGATGGGTGACCTTGGGAAAAGTCCCATAAAAGTGTTTCTAATCGATATTTTGGACTCAGTAAAGATAAAGAATATTTTAATGGATTATCGATAAAGGAATTCTAAGAGAAATTTTATTCTATGGAGATTTTCGATAATTATCGGAATAGTATACTGAGTTAGGAAAATTCAGTCTAAGACTTTAGGAAATGAAATCTTTATAAGATGATAGTGTTCATTTTCCGAATATGGAAATATGGAATTTTTGGAATAAATCTGATAGCTCGATAAAGGTAAAATTGCAGTAAAAGTAATTTATGAATATCGGGAGATCGGATCGAATCAAAATTTCAGAGGCTGATCCAAAGGTCATGGAAAAGTCATAAAATACTATTTTATGAATATTTTACTATAGTTGGTTGGATTTCAACTAGACTTAGTTGAATTTTTACAAGAATGGCAAACTAGTAAATAAAGACTAGTTGGAGGGTAAATTGGTAATTTGACAAGGATGGCAATTTTTAAATTTTTTGAAATATTGAGGGAAATTTTGGAAGTTGAATTAAACTTGGATCAAATCATGACCATTTATTTTTGATAAGATTAAGTCTTGACCATTGGATTAAAAGGGCAAATTAGTAATTTCACTAATTAAATGAATTTTAAATTCATTTAATTTTAACATGTGGATTTAAATAAGTAAAAGATGAACCAAATTGTTCATCTTTCTTGAAATATTTCGAACTAAGGGGAGAAAAAAGGGAGAAAAATTTTCAAGCTCGATTCAAGCCCCGAAACTCGATTTTCAGGTAATATTTTCAACTACAAAGTTGTTCTACTCTTCAAGCTCTATCTTTTGATGTCAATAATTCATGGAATACATGCTTGATTGATGATAATTTTGATGAGAAAGAAATTAGGGTTTATGGACTCAATTGGGGGTTTTTGAGATTTTATGATTCCATGTTGAAATCAAGCTTTTATGATGTTAAAATCATGTTTTTGAGTTGGGATTTAAACTATACATGTTTTGAATATTATGAAGATGATTAGGGTTTATGGATTCAATTTTGATTTAGGATTTGTGATGTTGGACAAATGATCTAGTAAGCTTGAATTTGTTATTTGGAAGCAAAACCCTAAATTAAAGGTATAGGGATCATTTCGGCAATTCTGAAAGTTAGAGGACTAATCTGAATTTTTATGATTTTGAAGTGTATTTATGTTATTATTGAAGTTGGAGATGTGAAATTGAAGTTAGAATGTTAAACCGATGTTGAATCGAGTTAGTGACCATTTTGACAAATTGTCAAAGCTAAGTGACCAATTCGAAAATGAGGTTTTAGAGAAGGACTAAATCTGATTTTAGTTGAAATAATAGAATTCAAGTATTAGTGTTGATTTGAGGACTAATTTGCAAAGTTAAGAAGCTTGAATCCTTATCTTTGCATTTTAGTGACTATTTGGGAAAGAACGAAAAATTAGAGGGAATTATTTTTGAATAATTATTTGATGAAGAAAGTGATACATTAGTGGTTTGAATCAAGTAAGGGGACCAAATTGAAAAATAGAAAAGTAAGAAGAAGTTAATATAAAGTTTGAAGTTATTTATGAAAATTGTGTAGAAAACTGGATTTGGCAGTAAGTTCGAAAATTCACCATAAAGTCTACAAAAATAGTTAAATGGTGAATTTTATACCGATGTATAGATTTGTTCGTCTAGTTTCGTTTCCAACAAACGGAAACTGATTTCGAGTTCCTAGTAAAAAGATATGAATTTTTAAGTGGTGAAATGTCAGAAAACAGTATGGCAGTCTGTTCTAAAATCAGCACTAGAAATTGACTTTGAAAATTCACCATAAATCGTACAAGTTGAATCTGGGTTATTAGTTTATATGGTTAAAAAGCTTGTTGAATCTAGTTTCTTTCAGAATAAACGAAATTGAATTCCGAGTTTTAGATTATTTTATAGAAATAAATCTTTGAAGGTTGTACAAAGCTGCCAGAAAATGAAAATTTGAGATATTTTGTATCTAATGTTGGTTATCAAGTTCAAAAGAATTATTTGAAGATCAAAATGGTCATTAGAGACCAAAAATGAGTTTATGGACAGTATAAGGAAGGAAAAAAATTTATGGAAAATTTTTATGTTGAATGATTAGATAGCTTAATTGAAATAATGTTAGAAGTGAATCTAACAAATGTTTATTTATATTCATGTGATAAATGAAGTTAAATCCGAATCGAAAAAGGTTCGAGGTGCTACAAAGGAAAGGATCAAATAGGATTTAGTGAGGCAAACTAATAAATGGCCCAGGTAAGTGCATTTCTAAATGTTTGCATTACATTGAAAATGGCATTGCATTTCTCTATAATACATGATATGATACATTGCTCGACATGGCAAGCTTGATGGAATACCAGGTACGAACTATTGTTTGCATAAATGATGATACATGATTCATATGATAATATGAAACATGAATTACATGATAGTGATGATACATGATTCATATGACAATATGATAGATGAATTACATGAATAATGATACGATTAAAATGAAACAAGTAGACACCTTGGGTGTCGATAGCACTAAAAAGGTGCGAATATAAGGAGCAAAGAGCGTCCTTTATGAGGAGCAAAGAGCGTCCTCGAGTACGTACTCAATTTTAGATACTACAGTATCGAATTAGAGGCTATAGAGTCCTAACGGACTTGCCTCGTATCAGGCACTGATCATGCCACATTGAAATAGATACTTCGGTATTGTAACAAGATGAATTGAAAAAGTTATGAATATGCAGATGATTGCATGATAAAAGCATAATCATGAAAGAGCATATGCGAATGATCAAATGATGAAAGTATGACCATGGTAGAACATATAATATGCAAATGACTGCATGATAAAAGCATAACCATGATAAAGCATGGGTTATGTAAATGGTTACATGATAAAAGCATGAACATGGTAGAGTACATGATATGAAAATGATTGCATAATAAAAGCATGAACATGATAAAACATATGTTATGCAAATAATTACATGATGAAAGCATGCATTTGATAAAGAATAAGTTAAGCATTAGATAATACATGGCTCATATGATAGTGGTAATACATGATATCATGTCAATATGACATGCTTGCCATTTATAGAGAAATATAATGCACTCCTACATGATATACTAAATTTGCATCACTTCATGTTTTGATAAACTAAAATTAAATGCCTCACTAAGTTCGTACTTAGCGTGTGTTTGTTGCACACGTATGTTATGTTGGAGCGCCATGAAGAGGAGTCAAGCGTGCTGATCAAGTTACAATCTGCAGAACATCAGTAAGACATTCTAAATTATGACAATCTTTAGTGGGCATGTAAACTATTTTCTTGCTGATAGTATATGATGCATTAAATTAAATTATAATTATAGTCTAAATAATCAGCTAGACGATGAATCGTATATGGATAAAAAAAATTTAAGCTTAATTTCAGTAGCATGTTTAAGTAAAATCTATAATGTATATTCAATTACTAGTATACGTTATGGGTGTTACATCCCCAATGTTTAACTGAATAGTCAGTTTGGCTCTTATTATTTTTTTGGAGCAATTCAACCCTCAACGTTTCATTTTAGGTCAAAATGGCTCCTTTACGGATGAAAATTGTCAATCATCTAACGATAAATGGCGTAAAATGACGGGACAAACCTATATGGCAGTGCACGCTAACATGGCGGTATTATATAGACAAACGTGTTGACTTGAAAAAAAGTTACATCAGTTAAAAATAATTTTATAAAATTATATAAAATATAAAATGTTTTTTTGGTGACGTATTTTTTTGTCAAGTCATTTTAAACTGTTTATCGTCAGTTTTCTAACAATTTTCATCCGTAGAGGAGCCATTTTGACCCAAAATAAAACGTTGAGGGTTGAATTGCTCCAAAAAACGAATAGGGGACAAAAGTGAATATTCAACCAAATGTTGGATGTATTTTTTGACTTTATTCCGAGAAATTATATCATGGGTCATCCCCGCCACGTCATACATGAGACCAACCAATAAAAACCTCTCATCTCATTATTTTTTCCATGTCATATTTTTACCAAGTGAATCTTCACTTGGTAAAAACTGTCTTTAGAATTGATTTACAGTAAATATGAGAGAAGATTCACTTGGTAAAAATATGACATGGAAAAAAATAATGAGATGGGCGGCTTTATTGGTTGGTCTCATGGATGACGTGGCGGGAATGACCCATGATATAATTTCTCCTTTATTCCTAAAACAAAAAAGAATTGGGAAATCGAAAGAAAATAAGGTTAAAAAAATGGAAAAAAACTTTGATACACAGGCCGTGTAAACTTTAGTTTATACGTGCCTTTTAGTTTTAAGGGTTAGGGTTTTAGTTTAGAGTTTAAGGTTTAGGGGTTTAGGTTGTAGGGTTTAGAATTTAATGTTAGTGTTTATAATTTAGGGTTTAGGGTTTAGAGTGTGGGGTTTAGTTTTTTAGGGTTAGGGTTAGAAATTTAAAATTTGTGTTTTATAGTGTAAATACACAGGCTTGTGTAAAATTAATTTTACACAGCCTGTGTATCAAAGTTTTACCCTAAAAAAATATCATGACTTCAATTTCTTAAAGTTCTCAGCAAACAATAAGAAATTAACAATCACTAAACTAAATATACATAAATATATCTTATTTTCTTTTCTTTTTACGTAAAAAAATAATAAAATAAATTTAATAGGGATAAGAGACTGGATGCAAGGGTTTATCGATCAATTCATGTATTTGCATTATTGTTACAATAAATTTATTTGGCAGAGATTGATGTACCATTGTATAATGATGATTTTTTCTTTTGTACTTTATTTGTTTCATAAAAAACAAAGAATCAACATAACAGGAGCACAAAAAGAGTTCAGGATCAACAGATCTGATCAAATTCAATAGGAGTATAAAAGAATGAGAGGAGAGGAGAGGAGAGGAGAGGAGGACTGAAAGAGGAGATCTGGTTTTTTTTTTCTAAGGATTTCACAATCTGTAAAAAGAAAAAAGAGGATTTGTTTGAAATACTCACTTTATTTCAGGGGGATTTGTCTAAAATGACCGGAATTATTTAATACCTAAGAAATCAAAGGAAATAATATTTCGAGAATTTAACTCAAAAATCGCTACTGTTGGAAATTGAGAATTACTCCCTCAAGGAAATTCTTTCAAATCAAACATGTGTATGTGATTTCGAAAAAAATTATTACCTTTGGTAATGATATTTTTCGTGAACCAAATACCATTAGTCTTTTTTAGATGTAAGTCATTTTTCATTTCCCCTCGCAGCAACTTTTAAAATCATTTGTTAGCCAAATAATTAAAAATAATAAATAAATAAAATATTGATATTATTGATAAATCGATTATATTAAGAACAATAAATAAATTTAAATAACTGAAATAAAAAAAAATCGAATAAAAGAATAAATTCGAAAAGCTGAAACACTTGTTAGGCCAAAATTTGATTAGGGAGAAATGAGTTGAGGCTTGTGACTACATAATTTTCTTAAGACAGATTTAACCACTTATGCGGTGTTTGAGAACGTCGGTCGTTTGTCTCCTACTATACAACAACTAGATGATCAATTGCAGTAGCACAACCGTATAGATCACGAACTGTAACCATGCCTTTTCCTATCACCGAAAAACTAGGTTGAAAATAATGAGAATTTTTTTTTGTGTTGTTCGTAAACTTAGTAGGTTTACACGGTATTTATGGGGGTTTCATATAGAAGAAATATTAGAAATAATTTTGAAAATTAAAAGGCCATACTATTCGGGATTTATAAGCCATAGTTATTCATGAATTAAAGGAAATAAATACTGTGTATTCTCAAAAACATTTTTATGTGAATTGCAAGACATTACCAAAATAATATTTAAATTAAAGACTGAGTCATTAATACAGTATCTCACCATATATTTATCATTTTAGTTCGGAATATTAAAAAAATGCATAATTTAATGAGGCATAATCTCAACCCAAGTCATTGAATTATTATTAATTAGGTTAGTGTATAAATCCCCAAGCACGTCCATCTCTATATCGGTACTGGATATCAGTACGTAAATCATCTCGTACCGATTCTTACCTATATCGGTACCCTCACCTACCCGTATCGGTACGCGAAAGCCCTCTTCAGGCAATGGAACAGTAGTACCGATACGCCCCCTAGCGTACCGATACACGGAGACACTACTAGAATTCTAATTAAGCTTGGGGTACCGATACTCGAGAATTCGTACCGGTACGCCCTTCATAACTCGAATCCTTTTCTAGAGAGGGGTACCGGTACTGAACCACCCCGTAACGGTACACGAACCCAGATTTCCAGGTCTGGGGTTCAAATTACTCATCTTTAACCCCCAAACTAATTTGGTAACCCCTAAAACTCGACCTACAATTTATAGAAGGTGTTTAGAGTCGATTTCTACCAGTTTTACAAGTTATTAACATCAATATTAGATTTTGCCATTAACACCCACAAGATCATTCAAACATACTTAAATCACCAAAATGACATACAAAGCAATTATCTTTATGATATGTAGGAAACAAAGGAATTGGAAGTGTACTAACCTTCATTGAATCACCAGAAACCCTTGATTTCAACAGCTTCAAACCTTCCATTTTCCTTGAGCCTTAGAGTGCTCACCAAGCTCTTTGACTACAAAAGATGGGTGGTAAACGTGTTACAACACTAGTGGAGAGATTAAGAAGCTAAAAACACAAACTATACAAAGAATGGAGCCTCCAACACCCCATTCTCGTTCTTCTCCACTAACCCCTATCAAAACCCCAACCTTCATCATTTTAAACCAAACTTACCTTGAAATAGAGATCCTTGAAAGCCGATAAAACTTCCCTCAACAAGCAAAACGGGATTCAAACTCAAAACCTTAAAGATCCTACCTTCAACACTCAACTTTGGGTAGGAGATGGGGATGGGTGGAAAGAGAGAGGCAGAAAAGAACAATGGTGACTTCACTCAACTTACACATGCAGAAAATTAAACAACCACCAACCCCTCATTTCATTCAATTATGCTTTTACTAAAATGACCCTTCCAACAACATCCTAACTTAAGCCCAGCAACACAAAATAGGCCCAAAAGGCACCTAAGGCCTTATTTTTGGCCTAAAACTCGAGGCCCAACACTCGGGTTAACCCGACCTTTAGATTTTGAAATTTGGGTCATTACAACTCTCCACTCTTTTAAGAAAATTTGTCTTCGAAATTTACATTTGGGAAACAGATACGGGTAAAGCAACTCTATATCATTCTTAACTTTCCGCGTGGCTTCCTCAACCCTGTGCTTTCTCCATAACATATTCACTAAGGGTATACACTTGTTGCGAAGCTCTTTAACCCCTTTGTCAAGCACTCTTATCGATTCTTCTCCATGCTTCACATAAGGGCTAATCTCGGTTTCTTCGAACAAAACCACATGTGAAGGATCTGAACGTTAACGTCTCAACATCGATACATGAAACACATTATAGATACGCGCCATCTCAGGTGGCAGGGCTAACCAGTAAGCTACAGGTCTAACCCTCTCTATGATCACATACAGTCCAACAAATCTCAGGCTCAACTTGCCTTTCTTCCCAAAGCGGATGATTTTCTTCCACGGTGATACCTTGAGAAAGACCTTGTCACCCACCTCATACTCAATGTGCTTGCGCCTCCGATCCGTGTAGGCCTTTTGACGGTCAAAAGTCACTTGCAACCTCTCTTTAATGATCTGAACCTTTTCATAGGTTTGCTTAATTAATTCTGACCCCACAATCTTTTTTTCGTTAAGCTCTATCCAACAAATAGGAGTTCTACATTTAAGCCCATATAAGGCCTCAAAATGAGCCATTTTGATACTTGACTGAAAACTATTATTGTAGGTAAACTCAACTAATGATAACTGCTCTTCTCAACTGTTGTCGAAATCTATGACACAACATCGGAGCATATCTTCCAAAATTTAGATGACCCACTCAGACTGACCATCGGTCTGAGGGTGAAAAATGGTACTAAAATGCAACTTGGTACCTAAAGCTTCATGAATCTTCTTTCAAAGCCTAGCAGTGAAACGAGGGTCCCTATCAGATATAATCGATGATGGTATTCCATGCAGTCTTAAAATTTCCTTGATGTAAAAACTAGCCAACCGTTCAAGGGTTAAATCCATACGTACAAGCAAGAAGTGAGCAGACTTAGTCAAACGATCCACGATCACCCAAATTGTATCATGCTTTCTCTGGGTCAATGGTAAACCCATAACAAAGTCCATTGTCACTTTATCCTACTTCTATTGAGGAATCTGAATAGGCTGAAGCAAACCTGAAGGAACCTGATGCTCTGTTTTTACTTGCTGACATGCAAGACACTTGTTACAAACTCAGATATATCTCTTTTCATGGTTGGCCAATAATAGAAATAACGAAGATCCTGGTACATTTTGTTACTCTTGGGATGCACGGTATGCCATCTAAGGTTTACCTCTCTAAGAATATGATCCCAAAGATCCTTCAATGTTGGAACACATAATCAACCATTAAAGTACAAGAATCCACCATCTCGTACCTCGAAGTTAGGCTCTTCACCTCTTTGAACTGATTTGATCTTAGCCACAAGGTCCTCATCCATAACTTGCATCTTTTTTATCTCCTATTTCAAGGTAGGGTTCTACGCGAAGCTCGGCTAGCAACCCCTGTAATATCCCAAATTTTGGCTAGTGACTAAATTGTAAATTTTGAAAGTTTAAGGGGTTAAAGTATAAACTTTGGAAAAGTTTAGGGACACTAAAGAGTAAATTTACCCAACAAGTAATTTTATTCAGTATAAGAATGAATCAGATCGAAATAGGTACCTTGATATCGGTTTTAAGAATTAAGATGCAGAAAAAGGTACCGAATTTGGATCAAATGAAATTGTTAAGCGTGCTTAGGCCAGAGAAATATAAGGATGAGAGACCTTTGGGAAGGTCCCATAAAAGTGTTTCTGATCGATATTTTGGACTCAGTAACAGTAAAGAATATTCAAATGAATTATCGATAAAGGATTTCTAAGATAAATTTTATTCTATGAATATTTTCGATAATTATCAGGATAATAGACTGAGTTAAAAAAAATTCAGTCTAAGTCCTTAAGAAAGGAAGTTTTTATGAGATGATAATGTTTATTTCCCGAATATGGAAATATAGAATTTTTGGAATAAATCTGATAGTTTGAAAAAGGTAAAATCGTAGTAGAAGTATTTTACGAATATCGTGAAATCGGATCGAACTAAAATTTTAGAGACTGATCCAAAATCCATGGGAAAGTCATAAAATACTATTTTATAAATATTTTATTATATTTGGTTGGATTCCAACTAGACTTAGTTGAATTTTTACAAGAATGGCAGACTAGTAAATAAAAACTAGTTGGAGGGCAAATTGGTCATTTTGCCTCAATGGCATTTTTGAAATATTTAAAAAGTTACAAGGATAATTTTGGAAGAAGGAAATGGAAGATTAAATCTTGGCCCTTGATTAATGATAAGATCAATCTCAACCATTGGATTAAAAGGGTATTTTAGTCATTTCACTATTTAAATGAATTTAAAATTATTTATATTTACAAGTGGAATAATTGGATGGAATGGAAAATAAAGGAGCCAAAAGATGAAGTCTCCTTCATCTTCATATTTTCGAAAATGATGGGGAAGAAAGGAGAAATTTTCCAAGTTCGATTCAAGCCCCGAAACTCGATTTTCAGGTAATCTTTCGAACTACAAAGTTGTTCTACTCATCAAGCTCTATATTTTGGTGTAAATAATTCATTGAAAACGTGCTTGACTGATTAGAATTTTGTATGAGAAGAAATTAGGGTTTATGGACTCAATTGGGGGTTTTGAGATTTTATGATTCCATGTTGAAATTCAAGTTGACATCAAGTTTTTGTGATGTTAAAATCATGTTATTGAGTTGGGATTTAAACTCTACATGTTTTGATTATTATGAAGATAATTAGGGTTTATAGATTCAAGTTTAATTTGGGGTTTGTGATGTTAGATTAATGATTTTGTAAGCTTGAATTGTTATTTGGAAGTAAAACCCTAAATTTATTAGATAGGGATCATTTCAAAAATCTTAAAAGTTAGAGGACCGAATCTGATTTTTATGATTTTAAAGTGTATTTATGTTATTATTGATGTTGGAGATGTGAAATTGAAGTTAGAATGCAAAACCGATGTTAAATCGAGTTAGTGACCATTTTGACAAATTTTCAAAGTTAAGTGACCAATTCAGAAATGATGTTTTAGAGAATGAGTAAATCCGATTTTAGTTGAAATAATAGAATTCAAGTAGTAATGTTGATTTGAGAACTAATTTGCAAAGTTAAGAAGCTTGAATTTTTATCTTTGCATTTTTAGTGACTATTTCGGAAAGAACGAAAATTAGAGGGAATTATTTTTAAATAATTATTTGATGACGAAAGTGATACATTAATGGTTTGAATCAAGTAAGGGGACCAAATTGATAAATATCAAAGTAAGGAGAAATTAGTATAAAGTTTGAAGTTATTTATTGAAGTTGTGTAGGAAAACTGGATTTGGTAGTAAGTTTGAAAATTCACCATAAATTCTACAAAAATGGTTATATGGTGAATTTTATATCGATGTAAATATTTATTCGTCTAGTTTCATTTAAAACAAACAGTGATTGGTTTCGATTCATATATCAAAAGATATGAATTTTTAAGTGATGAAAGGTCAGAAAACAAAATAGCAGTCTGTTCCGAAATTCAATACTGGAATTCGACTTTGAAAATTTGCCATAAATCGTACAAATTGAATCTGTATTATTAGTTTATATGGTTGAAACACTTATCGAATCTAGTTTCTATGGTATAAAGGAGATTAAGATTTAGTATGTATTCTGCCCTATAGAAGTAAATTTTTGATGGTAGTGCAAGTTGACAGAAAATGGAAATTGAGACAATTTGTGTCTAATGTTGGTTAGCAAGCTTGGAGGAATTATTTGAAGATCAAAATGGTCATTAGGGACCAAAAATGAGTTTGTGAACAGTATAAGGAAGGAAAGAAATTTATGGAAAATTTTTATGTTGAATGATTAAATAGCTTAATTGAAATATTGTTAGAAGTGAATCTAACAAATGTTTATTTATATTCATGTGATAAATAAAGTTGGATTTGAATCAAAAGAAGGTTCAAGGTACTATAAAGGAAAGGATCAATAGAGTTTAGTGAGGCATATTAATAAATGGCCAAGGTGAGTGCATTTCTATATGTTTGCATTATATTGAAAAAGGGAAGACTTGAGATAAGTCGACCCTAATTTAAAATTTACATTGCAATTCTTCATAATACGTGATATGATGCATAATTCAACATGGCAAGCTTGACGGAGTACAAGGTACGTACTACTGTTTGCATAAATAATGATGAATCATGTTCACATAAGAAAATGACAAGATTAAAATGAAACAAGATACACCTTGGGGATCCACGCCCATAGTGCAAATGCACTAACGAGGTGTTTATATAAGGAGAAAAGAGCGTCCTTATATGAGGAGCAAAGAGCGTCCTCTCAAGTACGTACTCTACATGGCACTACGGTGCAGATAGGCTACGGGATTTACATGGGCCTCTAGCCAGACACAAAGATAATAATAACAAGATGATACATGATTCAGATGTTACATGTTACTTGTTACATATGTTATATCATACATGATAGAAAGGTTACATGATATATGATAGAATACATGTTATGCAAATGATGGCATAAAGAAAGCATGACCATGATAGAGCACATGATATGCAAATGATTGCATAATGAAAGCATGACCATGATAGAGTACATGATATGTAAATGATTACATGATGAAAGCATGTCCATGATAGAGAATATATTATGCAATAATAACATGATTTATATGATAGTTATAATACATGACATATGTACATTGTGATATACTTGCCATGTTATAGAGAAAATGAAATGCACTTTTATATATGACATACTATATTACATTATTTCATGTTTTTAAAATATATAAGTTTAACTGTCTCACTAAGTTCGTACTTAGCATGTGTCTCATGTCACACGTAGGTTATCCGGATTTGTCTAGAGAAGAGGAGCAGAAACTTTGAAAAAAAATCAAGCTACCAAATTAAACTCAGTAAGTACATCTTTATCGTAATTTGATAAACTAGTGGGCATGTAGTATTTCTAAAGGTGAATTGTTTTATAAGTTTAATTTTACAACGTATTTATGCATTGTTATTGAAGTATGGACTTAGAGAAATGGTTTAAAATTTTGGTTTAAAAAATAAAAAAAATATTTCAAGACAAGTTTTATTTGAATAATTCTATAACATCTTTAACGTATATTCGGTCTACGAGTATATGTTAAGGGTGTTACACCCCCTCATCGGTCATCTTTAACCGAGCGAACATTGCTCTCAAATCTAACATAGACTTCCAGCTTAAAGCATCAGCCACCACATTGGCTTTACCGGGATAATACTCTATAATGTAGTTATAGTCTTTTAACAACTCAATCCATCTCCTTTGCTTCAGATTCAACTTTTTTTTAGTGAGGAGGTACTTCAAACTTTTATGATCCGTATAGACGTAACAACTCTCCCCATAGAGGTAGTGCCTCTAAATTTTTAAGGTGAAGATAATAGCCGCCAATTTCAAATCGTGTGTGGGGTAATTCTTTTTATGGGGTTTAAGTTGCCTCGAGGATTAAGCCACAACTTTACCGCATCAGGACACAACCTAACCCACACAACGAGGCATCACTGAAAACTACATAATCCTTCATCGGCTCGGGTTACGTCAACAACGGGGACTCCGTAAGATAAGCCTTCAACTGCTCGAAACTTTGTTTTCTCTTTTCATTCTACTCGAAAGAGACTCCCTTTTGTAAGAGCTTGGTCATGGGCACAACTATGATCGAGAAGCCTTTGACAAACAGCCTATAATACCCGGCAAGTCCTAGGAAACTACGGACCTCCAAGATATTCCAAAGGGGTTTCCACTCAACAACCACTTATATTTTTTGAGGGTCAACACGAATCCCATCCGTAGAAACAATATGACCCAAAAACGCTACCTTAGAAAGCCAAAAATCACACTTACTAAACTTGGCATAAATCTTCCTCTCTCTCAAAGTCTAAAGGACAACTCTTAGGTGGTGATCATGCTCCTCCTCCGAGCACAAGTACACCAAGATGTTGTCTATGAAAACCACCATAAACTAGTCTAGATAAGGAGGGAAAATCATGTTCATTAGGTCCATAAAAGCTGCAGGCGCGTTGGTAAGCCCAAATGGAATTACCAAGAACTCATAGTGTCTTTACCGTGTCCTGAAAACAATTTTTTGGACGTCCTCTTCTACCACCTTCAACTGGTAGCAACATGATCTTAAATCAATCTTTGAAAACACAGAAGCACCTCTTAACTGGTCAAATAGATCGTCGATCATCGGGAGGGGATAACTATTCTTCACTATTACCTTATTAAGTTGTCGATAGTCAATGCACATCCTCATTGACCCATCCTTTTTCTTAATAAACAGGACCGGTGCACCCCAAGGTGAGATGCTCGGTCGAATAAAACCCCTCTCTAACAACTCTTGAATCTGACTCTTCAACTCTCTCAACTCGGTGGGTTCCATAAGATACGGTGCTATCAATACGGGTACCGTTCTAAGCATTACCTCAATTCTAAACTCTAACTCTCGATCAAGGGATAATCCAGGTAGCTCATCTAGAAACAAGTCAACAAACTCTCTAACCGTCTACAGATTCTCTAACATTGGTCTCTCAACTCTAGTATCCACCACGTGAGCTAGAAAGACTTCACAACCCTGTTGAATCAACTTCTGAGGTGTCAAAGCTGACACCACATTAGAAGATAAGGATTTCTTTCACTTCCAACCACCACCTGAGACTCGTCCAAAACACGAAGTTTCAAACTCTTAGTCCTACAACCCAAACTTGTATCATGCTCAAACAGTCAATCTATCCCCAAGATGGCATCAAACTCCTAAAACAGTAGCACCATCAAATCCGTAGAAAACACTGAACCTTAAACCTCAATAGGACACCTTCTATAAACCTTATCAACTAGGACATCATACCCTAATGGGCTAGTCACATGAACTCCCACCTCAAGGTCTTCGACAGGCATGCCCCACTGCTCCGATATCCTACTACGGATGTAGGAATGGGTAGACCCCGAATCCACAAGAGCAACAATAGGAACAGAAAACAAGGTGAACATAACTGAGATAACATCAGTAGCCTCGCAGTCCTCATGTGCCTTGACCACATACTGTCTTGTAGGAACTATTACTGTTGATTGGAAAGTACCACCACTCTTACTTTAGAGCTCCAGTTTAAAACATATTAAGTTAAAATATTCGATATGGAAAATAATTCAAAAGGATTTACAGATACAAAGCATAAGGGTCCTATGAATACATTGCCCCTACAAATCTAAGTAATGTACTCTTCGCATATCGATGTACTGAATTCTTACTCCGATGGCTCCTTGCAAGTACGCAGCAACCTAAAAACCTGAGAAAGGAAATAATAATTTCAAATGATGAGCTCGAAAGCCTAGTGGATACACCTCTATTCTACTATACTTTAAACAGATCATAAACATAAGCATGTAGACAAAAAAGATTAAGCAGGCAAGAATATTTGTGGCGCTACTCTGATCGCCTAAACACATGAGATTAACACAATCAATCATCCAATCAAATAAGGGCTCACAAGGTCCCACGTACCATATCATACCATACGGGAGAGAGGTCGGGTCACATAGTATCAGTACATATACTCCGGGTGAGGTCGGGTCACATAACATCAATGTAACACCCCTATCCCGTATCTGTACACCGGGTACGAGTCAGAAATGTTACGACCTCTTTAATAAAAAATCAGGGCAATTTAAAATTTTTAGAAAAATTTCTCAATGGTCACCCATTCTCAAATTTCTCTAGCCCAAGCACACTTAACTTTATTTAAAACTGACATAAATTATTTATTCGAGTTCCAATCATAAATCAATTAGCTTAGTATGCAACTCATCACCAAATGTTATTATTAACCTTGAATCTTTCCAGAAACAACAATTATCTTGAAACCATAACGAACTTTAAAAGCCAATCACAACTCAAATAAGTTTAGCAAGTATACATGCCACTATAATAGTCAAACCTCAATTAGGATGTCATTACTGTTTACCTGTTGAGCTTTCCAATATTGATGCAATGCTCTTCTTACTCTTATCTTGATTTACCGACGTTTGCATAATTAAACACGTGCTAAGTACGAACTTAGTGAGGCAATAAAGGAAGTAATAACAATTATTTAAACTTTATTCAATTTCATGGCTACATTTATATAGCATGATATATGCCAATGCATCAACTATCACATTACATTAGTAATTATTTACTATATGCTAATGTCATAAGATATTCATGCTTGTCCGTTTATCATAATATGCCTTATATGCATAAATGCATCATGATCACTAGATAAGTATACCTTCATATTAATCATATATCAACATAATACAAACTGGATATAAACTTCTTACCGATATACTTGCCATGTGTTCTGAGAGTTCACATACTCCCTAACCTGTTTACCATTTATTATCCATTTATTTATAGCCCAAACTAAACCTTGAGGACCTTGGGTACGCGAGTCAAATATGCACCGAAGTGCTAATAGACATAAGGTCGTCCCCACCATCCGCACATATATAAGGCTGTGCTAACCATCCACACGTTTATAAGGTCGAGCTAACCATACACTAAGTTTCCTTTATATACACTATAGTGCTATCCCAGATACCCAAATATGCAGCGTGCTGCTGGACTCTATGGCATGCCAACTATACCCTATCCCTCAATGACTTATTTGGGCATAATTTCTGTATTTATTACATCCATGAAAACATATATCAATATAATTGAATATTAAGCAGTTCATGCCCGAAATAACATTCATAGTATACCATTATATATAACTAGTGATCCATGCATTTGTGTTCAACCTTGACATATTTGAAATATGTCAAATATATGATCAATGACATAAATATCATGCCAATATATAAACAAGGTAGACTTATCGCAAGTCTTACCAATGATGTATAAAACATTCATGTATGCATTGCACTCACCTAGGCCATTTATTAGCATGCCTCACTAAATTCTACTCAATCCTTTCCTTTATAAAACATCGAACCTTCTTTGATTCGGACTTGACTTCATTAATCACATGAATAAGATAAAATATTTATTAGATTCAAATCTAACAATACCTTAACCATGTTGTCTAATATAATCATTTGGGTATAAAATTTCTAAATATTTTTTCCTTTCTTCCTTGTACTGTTCAAAAACTCATTATGGTCATTAGTGACCAATTTGAACTTCCAATAATTCTTCTGAGTTTACTAACTAACATTTAAATACAAAATGTTTCAAATTCCATTTTCTAACAGCTTGCGCTACCTTCAAAGATTTACTTATACCGGGTAGAATACATATTGAATCTTAATTTCCTTTCTACTGGAGAAACTAGATTCGATAACGCTTCTAGCAGTATAAGCCACATAAATTAATACAATCTACAAAAATTATGAAAATTCTTCAAACTCCCGTCACAGAGTTTTCCTGACCGAAACTGCTCTGTAAATTTTCTGACCTTCATTCGATTAAAAATTCATATCTTTTAACTCAAAACTCGAAATCAGTTTCCGTTTGTTGGAAATGAAACTAGACGAACAAATATTTACAACGGCATAAAATTCATCATCTAATCATTTTTTTAGAATTTATGGTGAATTTTCAAAGTCACTGCCAAAATTCAATCTTCTACATAGCTTTCCATAATAAACTTCTAATTTATACTAACTTCTTCTTATTTTTCTATTTGTCAATTTAGTCCCATCACTTAATTCAAACCACCAATTCATCATCTTCTTCATTAAATAATTATTCAAAAATAATTCCCTCTAATTTTCTTTCTTTGCCAAAATAGTCACTAAAATGCAAAGGTAAGGATTCAACATCGGTTTAGCATTCTAACATCAATTTCACATCTCCAACATCATTAATTACATAAATACACTCCAATTTCATAAAATTCAGATTCGTTCCCTTAACTTTGAAGCTTGTCGAATTGGTCCCTATATATTTAACTTAGGGTTTTGCTTCCAAACAACAAATCAAGCTTACTAGATCATTAATCAAACATCACAAACCCTAAGTTAAACTTAAATCCATAAACCCTAATCTTCTCCATACAAACCAAAATATGTAGGGTTTAAATCCTAACTCAATAACATGATTTTAACATCATATAAGCTTGATTCCAACTTAAATTCAACCATGGAATCATAAAATTTCAAAAGCCACAATTTTGTTCATAAACCCTAATTTCCTTCTCATGTAAAACTTTCATCAATCAAGCATGTATTCCATGAATTAATAATATCAAAAGATAGAGCTTGAAGAGTATAACAACTTTGCAGTTCGAAAGATTACCTGAAAATCGAGTTTCGGGGCTTGAATCAAACTTGGAAAATTCTTTTTTCCCCCAAATTTCGAAAGTTGAAAGATGAAGAAGCTTCATATTTTTTTGGCCTTTCAATTTTGAATTGCTCCAATTATGCTTCTTGTATTATATAAATAAATTTTAAATTCATTCAAATAGGAAAATTACAAAAGTGCCCTTTTATCCAACAGTTGAGATTGATCTTATCATCAATCAAGAGCCAACATTTAATCTTTAATTTTATTCTTCCAAAAATGGCCTTTGTAACTTCAAATATTTCAAAATTGTCATCCCTACCAAATGACCAATTTGCCCTCCAACTAGTCTTTATTTACTAGTTTGTTTCAAAATTGTCATTCCATTATAATCTAACTAAATTAGTTCCTTCTCAAACGGAAACTATTCCATAAATATCATTTTATGATTTTCCATGGCTTATGGAACAGCCTCTAAAATTTCAATTCAATCCGATTTCCCAATATTCACAAAATACTTCTACTACGATTTTACCTTTACCAAGCTATCGGATCTATTCTGAAAATTCTATATTTCCATAATGTTCCTCATATCATCATCCTTCATCCAATGATCTAGATTTAATCTTGAGTTAATAATTTACCAACTTTGCCCTTGTGATTTTCCAAAATTACGATCTTGCCATTTTCATCCAACGGCTCATATTTAGCATGGAAAATCAACTTAAATCCAAGGGTTCATGATAAGTGTTCAAAAGTACTATTTTTCTTACCCTTTTTACTCATATTATTGTTAGACTTAGGCTCATATTAGTTGCATAGTTAGCCATTCATGCATTAATCCATGTTTCCTTCAATCGTTGAGCTTGATTACATAACTTGGTGATTTTTGTGGAAATAGATGCTGCTTTGGTGTGTTTTTGTGTGTATGTGCAGGATCACTTGCCAAAGCAATGCCGAGCTAGTTGCCAGGGCAATGCATGAAGGATATGCCGAGCTAGTTGCCAGGGCAGTGCATGAAGGAGACGCCGAGCCAGTTGCCATGGCATTTGTCGACAAAGACCAAAAGCAATATGGATGTCGAAATTCATGATTTTACAAGCCCAAGATGACATGGAGCAAGGTCCAAGCCCAAAGGAATTTGATTGCCATGCAGAGATTAAAGAAGAATTAAATTCCAAGTGGATAGGAGAAGTTCTAATAGGAATAAAATTATAATAAAGAATTATATTCTTTAAAGATAATTTAATTCCAACTCAAACTCCTCCTCAAAGGACTTTGGCCTAGCCCTATAAATAGCAAGAGATTTCGACAATTCAAGAGGGAGAGCAAGAGGGAAATTTCGGCAAGTCCAAGTAGGGCAAGAGGAGAGAATTTTCGACAAGCATCAAGGGCAAGGAGGATTTCGACAAGCCTCTTCCTTCATCTTTGTTCGATTGGGTTCATGCTAGGGATTAATTATCTTGTGTTTCTTTGGAACCTAGCCATGAACTAAATTTACTTGGCTATGGTTATTGTGTTTTGTGGTTGTGAGAAACTATTGGTTTTTTGTTTAGGTAATAAGAGTTTGCACTTTTCTATTTCAAGGTTTATTCATTCTTGGTTCCTATTATTGCTTGCGAGTGAATTGGGAGAGGATCTCGTGATTTCATCCATTTATCTAATATCGGGAGAGTTAGATTCAAGAAACGAATGAATATGATCTTTATGCAATCCAATGATGGTGAAGATTAATCCGGCTTAGGAATAAGTTAAGGATTTCAACGGCTAAGAGGAGCGCAAGATTGGTTGTTGTTCACCCTTGATTCACGCAGGGGGATGTATTATCAAGGCATGCACAAGTAGCTAGAGTTTCGACTTAGGGATAAGAAGAAACCATTGAAGAACGCTCCGCCGAACCTTGAAGTTGCTGCCCAGTCGCCCAAGTAGTTGCCCAACTAGTCGCCCAAGCAACCATCAATTAGTTGCCAAGGCAACCCCGTTGTGCAAGTCGCCACGGCAACTGAGTTGCCCATGCACTCTTTTACCAAGACAATCCAATCGGCTATCACACCTCAACTCACGATAACCTAGCCTATCTCTCTCAATTGAATTCATCTTTTATTTTATTTTATTTTATTGCTTTCTAGATTAGTAATTAGTTAAACTTCGATAATCCTTTACTTGTGTTTTTACTTTTTACAGTGCAAGAGACTAGATTCTTGAAGTGGCACCAATCCCTGTGGAGACGATATCTTTTATACTATAACTTGCGACGTGTATACTTGCACAATTGCGTAGCACTTATTACGCGCAACAGTTCACATTCTTCCAACACAAAGAAAATATCTTAGACATGTAAAATGCATAATCAACCTTGGCTTATCATCCTTCAAAATATCCTAGATATTCGATTCGATCCGATTATCCGAATATTTTTTTGAACTTTATCGCTTTATAGCCATTAATACAAACACCGTACGAAAAATTTGGGTAACACGAAATGTCACTATTGGGGGTAAACTATTCATTTACGTGTTCAAAAAACATAACTTTTGAAAATTACACTTTGGTCCCTAAACTTTTCCAAAGTTTACACTTTAACCATAAAACTTTTAAAATTTTCATTTTGGTCACTAGCCAAAAATTGGGATATTACAATTATCCCCCTTAAAAAAATTCGTCCTCAAATTTTCAACACATTCCTGGTTCAAAAACAATGAGGAAACTATTTTCTCAAATCTTTTTTCTCTTCCCCAGATCGCTTTTTGACTTCATAATTTCACCAAAAAACTTTAACAAGCGAGATCTCTTACTTTTTAGTCCTTTAACTTCATGTACCAAAATCTTTACCGATTCTTCCTCATAAATAAAATCCGGTTGAATCTCTATTTCCTCCGAGGTAATGATATGTAAAGGATCTGATCGATACTTCTTGAGTATCGATACATGGAATACATTGTGAATCTTGTCCATTTCCGGAGGTAAGGCTAACTAATAAACCACTGGATCAACTCTTTTCACAATCTTATAACGCCCAATAAATCTCGGACTCAACTTTCCTTTTTGTCCAAACCATAACACATTCTTCTAAGATGAAACTTTTACGGAATACTTTATCCTTAACTTCATATAAATATCTTTTCTTTCAAGATCAGTAGATAATATCCATAATTCTAAAGCAATTCTAGATTGCTTCGAACCATTCTTACTTTATTCTCTATATCCTGAACTGAATCAAATCAGATTCAATCACCTCTTAGTTCTCTTTTCATCATCATCTGGAATATAAATTACCTCTTGATAACATGAATATCCTTTAGACTTAACAGTGAAATCTTAAATTTTCCCTTTTCACCTTATTGAATTCCTTCCAAACATATCTTATCTTTCATCTGTAAATCTTTGATCTGATTTGTCAAAGTAGATTTGAGCTGAAGCTATGTAATCAATATGCTATTTTCTTCCAAAGGTAATTGGGCATTTAATGCTTATAAGCCAAAGAATGACTTTTGGCTAAGTACATCAACTATTATATTAGCCTTATTACATCAATACATATCCCAACCTATTATGGGACATATTATTGAATAAAGTAGAATCCTTACTAGATTCATACTGCACTAATAGTAGTGCTACTATCAAATTTTCTTTTACTGGTAATAATATAATCGTAATTTAATCTTTGAGGAATATTATTGCTTCTTTGACTAACCTCATTGGAGCTTCCCAGCATGATATACCGAGTCATATAAAACCTCAATCTAATGACCCTTGCAACTAGGTATTTAGCTTTCCCAATCTAGTAAGAGTCATTTTGTAGAGTATAATCAATATAGGTCCAATATTGGATTAAATCCAATTCTAAACTTAGCCTCTCGATTAAGCATCAAGCTTAACGGCTCCTCTTGGGCAACCCAGTTAAATCTCACAAACAATAGGAATACTCTCCCAACTTACCCTTGATGCTCAGTATCCATAGCTTAAGTTAAATAGTTTTCACATTGATAACAAATTCCAATAAAAACTCTGCATGCTCATGCATGTCAATTATCACAACACTCATATGATTGGTTTTGTGGTTTTCTTAAATCTCCAACATTAATTATAAATGTCAAAGAGTTCTTAATTTTCCTTGTCCCGATCTCTTAGCAGAATTATGTAATAAATTCAGCTTGATATCTTTGCCGAGAATCCTCACCACTTTTTAAAAGTGGTGAAATGAATAATGATTTACCGTTCCTCGTTACGAGCTGTGACCTTTGTTTAGATATTTTCTTATTCTGAAACCCTTTGCATTGCATTTGGCATAATTTACTATTTCATGAAATTTTAAAGTACATAGGGTAGTAAGTATTTCTTTGTACCTGACCTCTAGCCCTCTATGAGCTCTCATAACAAGCTTTTTTCTGTCTGTATGAAGCAGTTTAAAGCAAAGCAGTTCAATTTATTAAACTTGCACTCATATCCGTAATAATCCAATTGCCCAAATTAAGATACAAGAACTCTGTTGCATCTCTAAGATAAACTGTGTTACGGAACCCTCAAAGAAAGAACTTCTAGTTAACAGACTTTTGAGTATGTACCATAACATTACTTTATCAAATACGGGTCTAATCTTTTCAGATGAAATACTACTTTATTTTTAGTCTCATCTGATCATCAATACAAAGTTCCTTCAACCTAACCTTTATATCCTTAAACCATAGATTAATAATCATAGGATCTCCATCAATGTTTCTCTGAAAATCTAGTGTGTCAGAACTCTTAATTCTTTTGCAATTGATGCCTAAGCAGGCTGATTCATGATCACATCTAATGTCTGGAAGAAAAGCTCTTAATCCAGAACATGCATATCATGTTACTCTGGTGCCTCTGCACCATGCTAAGCTGATGGTAGAATATTATCATAATCTTATCATGCTTGTGAATCTATTATTAATCCACTCGCCTAAACACCTGACACGATTCTTTTACCCTCACACATTGGAATTTAACATTATTATCATAATGAAGTAAGCAATTGCATCCATTCTAACAAGTAAAATCATCAGTAATTCTGACATCCTAGTGGCATGTATACACTTTTGACCTTTACCATACTTTGTTTAACTCCAAAATCGGCTAAACCTGTAGATCTGATACCAATAAATGCAACACCCCTTTCCCGTATCCATACACCGGGTACGAGTCAGAAATGTTTTGACTTCTTTAATAAAAAAATCAGGGTAATTTAAATTTTTTAGAAAAAATTCTCAATGGTCACCTATCCTCAAATTTCTCTAGCCCAAGCACGCTTAACTTTATTTAAAACCGACATAAATTATTTATTCGAGTTCCAATCATAAATCAATTATCTTAGTATGCAACTCATCACCAAAGGCTATTCTTAACCTTGAATCTTTCCAGAACGCCAATTATCTTGAAACCATAATGAACTTTAAAGGCCAATCACAACTCAAATAGGTTTAGCAAGTATACATGCCACTATAATAATCAAACCTCAATTAGGATGTCATTATTATGATTACTTGTTGAGCTTTCCAATATTGATGCAATGCTCTTCTTACTCTCATCTTGATTTACCGACGTGTGCACAATTAAACACACGCTAAGTACGAACTTGGTGAGGAAATAAAGGAAGTAATAACAATTATTTAAACTTTATTCAATTTCATGGCTACATTCATATAGCATGATATATGCCAATGCATCAACTATCACATTACATTAGTAATTATTTACTATATGCCAATGTCATAAGATATTCATGCTTGTCCGTTTATCATAATATGTCTTATATGCATAAATGCATCATGATCACTAGATAAGTATACCATCATATTAATCATATATCAACATAATATAAACTGGATATAAATTTCTTACTGATATACTTGCCATATGTTCCGAGAGTTCACATACTCCCTAACCTGTTTATCATTTATTTATAGCCCAAACTAAACCTTAAGGACCCTGGGTACGCGAGTCAAATATGCACCGAAGTGCTAATAAACATAAGGTCGTCCCCACCATCCGCACATTTATAAGGTTGTGCTAACCATCCGCACGTTTATAAGGTCATGATAACCATACACTAAGTGTCCTTTATATACACTATAGTGCTATCCCGGATACCCGAATATGCAGCGTGCTGCTGGACTCTATAGCATGCCAACTATACCCTATCCCTCAATGACTTATTTGGGCATAATTTCCGTATTTATTCCATCCATGGCAACATATATCAATATAATTGAACATTAAGCAGTTCATACCCGAAATAACATTCATAGTATACCATTATATATAACTAGTGATCCATGCATTTGTGTTCAACCTTTGACATATTTGAAATATGTCAAATATATGGTCAATGACATAAATATCATGCCAATATATAAACCATGTAGACTTATCGCAAGTCTTACCATTGAACGGTAAAACATCCATGTATCATGTTATGTATGCATTGCACTTACCTGGGCCATTTATTAGCATGCCTCACTAAATTCTACTTAATACTTTCCTTTATAGAACCTCGAACCTTCTTTGATTCGGACTTAACTTCATTAATCACATGAATAAGATAAAATATTTGTTAGATTCAAATCTAACAGTACCTTAACCATGCTGTCTAATATAATCATTTGAGTATAAAATTTCCAAATATTTTTCCTTTCTTCCTTGTATTGTTCAAAAACTCAGTATGGTCCTTAGTGACCAATTTGAACTTCCAATAACTCTTTCGAGTTTGCTAACTAACATTTAAATTACACTATTCATTTACGGGATCAAAATACATAACTTTTGAAAATTACACTTTGGTCCCTAAACTTTTCCAAAATTTACACTTTAACCACAAAACTTTCAAAAATTTTATTTTGGTCACTAGCCAAAAATTGGGATATTGCGTCGGAACATACACTCTGGATGAGGTCGGGTCACATAGCATTGGAACATACACCATGCTCGGAATTATCCCTCGTGCACATACGGATGAGGCCCGAGTCACATAGCATCGGTAACCTCTATCCGCTCATCTTATCACAGTGTTGCAACACATTTCTTGGGTATCCAAGTCCCATCAACCAAGTGCCCATGTGGTACGACTCAACATTACAATACCATTACATGAATTACACAAGTCTAAGACCCATTTTATTCTTATTTATTCATATACGGCGTTGGACATCCAGTTTCTCAATTTTACAATTCATTTCATGCCTCTAGGGACTCATTTGGGACCTTTACCTCGAATTATAGCATCCCCAAACGTAAACTCAATTTCCTTAGGCATATTGCCCAGCGAGTACTGATACTCCTATATGGGTATCGATACTCCCCTATACGTACTGGTACTCTTCCACGGGTACCGATACTTAAATCAGGTTTGAAAAAAATAATTCCCCAAGTCGTATCAATACGTTCATCTCTAAATCGGTATTGATATCAGTACGTAAATCATCTTGTACCGATTCTTACCTATATCGGTACCCTCACCTACCTGTATCGGTACGCGAAAGCCCTCTTCAGGCAATGGAACAGTAGTACCGATACGCCCCCTAGCGTACCGATACGCGGAGACGCTACTAGAATTCTAATTAAGCTTGGGGTACCGATACTCGAGAATTCATACCGGTACGCCCTTCATAACTCGACTCCTTTTCTAGAGAGGGGTACCGGTATTGAACCACCCCGTACCGGTACACGAACCTAGATTTCCAGGTCTGGGGTTCAAATTACTCATCTTTAACCCCCCAAACTAATTTGGTAACCCCTAAAACTCAACCTACAATTTATAGAAGGTGTTTAGAGTCGATTTCTACCAGTTTTACAAGTTATTAACATCAATATTAGATTTTGCCATTAACACCCACAAGATCATTCAAACATACTTAAATCACCAAAATGACATACAAAGCAATTATCTTTATTATATATAGGAAAAAAAAGGAATTGGAAGTGTACTAACCTTCCTTGAATCACCAGAAACCCTTGATTTCAACAGCTTCAAACCTTCCCTTTTCCTTGAGCCTTATAGTGCTCACCAAGCTCTTTGACTACAAAAGATGGGTGGTAAACGTGTTACAACACTAGGGGAGAGATTAAGAAGCTAAAAACACAAACTATACAAAGAATGGAGCCTCCAACACCCTATTCCCGTTCTTCTCCACTAACCCCTATCAAAACCCCAACCTTCAGCATTTTAAACCAAACTTACCTTGAAATAGAGATCCTTGAATGCTGATAAAACTTCTCTCAATAAGCAAAATGAGATTCAAACTCAAAACCTTAAAGATCCTACCTTTAACACTCAACTTTGGGTAGGAGATGAGGATGGGTGGAAAGAGAGAGCAAAAAGAAACAAGGGTGACTTCACTCACCTTACACATGAAGAAAATTAAACAACCACCAACCCTCTCCTTTCATCCAATTATGTTTTTACTAAAATGGCCCTTCCAACAATATCCTAACTTAAGCCCAACAACACAAAATAGGCCCAAAAGGCACCTAAGGCCTTATTTCTGGCCTAAAACTCGAGGCCTAACACTTGGGTTAATCTGACTCTCGAATTTCAAAATTTGGGTCATTACAAAATCCCCACTTCTTGGAAAATAACTAAAATCTTAGGTCCTCCACACTACTTGAGCAAATGGATAGAAGAATAATACGTGCTCAATACTCTCGTCTGAAGAGGAACATCTTGGGCAAGATAGAGAAAGCTGTTTTAGCTTCAAATGAAGATTTCCATTCGTTGTCAAAGCATTCTGACATACTCTCCATAAGAATAAACTCAATTTTAGGGGAAATTTTAGTCTTCAGATTGAATTCCATAGGTCTTTGCTTCTTCTTGGATGATTACTTGAAGAGAAAGAGTTAGTGTCGATATTGACACTCATCAGTCGATGATAACCTGATTTGACAGAATAAATCCCATTCTTATTATCGTGCCATATCAATTCATCCTTGATATTTGGTCCTCCAATTGAGATTTTCAAGATATTCTTTGAATCTTTCTTAGAGAAAATCTCAGCAATCTTGTTATGATTCCATTCGCGATAATCCACCGCTAAAAGATTAGAGACCAAATAGTCAACATTAAGATGTGGTCTCTTCGATCTCACCATAAAAGTTGGATTATCCGAGATTCATCCATGATTCCAAATATCAATATCTTTTTCATTGCCAACATTCCAAAGAGACTCGTTCTTAATAAACTCAACTCCTTCAACCAAACTTCTCCAAGCCCAAGAGGAGTTTTGACATTTTTTGGTCGAAAGAAGATTTCCATTAGGATAATATATCCCTCTTAGGATTCTAGCAACCAAGGAGTTAGGATTTTAACCATTCTCCACACTTCTTTGCTACTAAAGCTTTATTGAAAGTATGGAAATCTCTAAATCCTAGACCCCCTTCCTCATTTGACCGATACATTTTCTCCCAGTTAAGCCAATAAATCTTACTTCGAGCTTTGATAGAGTTTCCCCACCAAAACCTACTAATAATCGTATTCATATGATTACAAAAAGAAGAAAGAAGCATAAAGCAGTGCATAATATAAGTCGATATAGCAGTGACAATAAATTTAATGAGAACTTCCTTCCCAACAAAGGATAGCATTCTACTCTTTCATCCTTGGAGATTACCTTTGATTCGATCCTGGATGAATCTCAGGGATTCTCTCTTGCCTCTTCCTCAAATTGAGGGTAGCCCTAAATATTTGCAACCATCCTCCATGCTAGAAAACCCCAAAACATTAAGGATATGTTGTTTTATCAGAGAGCTCACATTGGAAGAGAGGAACACTGAGGATTTAGCACAATTAACTGTCTGTCCTATTACAGCTTGAAATCTTGCAATTATGTTCTTAACGCTATCACAGTTCCTCTTATCAGTTTTCGTGAATAACAAACAGTCATCTGCAAAGAGAAGGTCGCTCACCAATGGGCATTTTCTAGCAAAACGAAAGCCAGAGAACTCTTGAGACCTTTGTTCTTTTTCAATGATCCAGGATAACACGTTTTAGACAAGCAAGAACAGATAAGGAGACAGTGGATCTACTTGCCAAATACATCTGTCATGAAAGAATTCTTTCTTCCTTTAGCCATTGATGACTAGAGAGAAAGAAGGTATAGAGATATATTTCATGACTCTAGATATCCACCAGCTACAAAATCTTATATGTTCCATAATATTTTTAAGAACCTCTCAATCCACCTTGTCATAGGCTTTTTCTAGGTCCAATTTCAGAGCCATGTACCGTATGAACCTTTCCTTTTTTTTTAAAGCATGGAAGGCTTCGTGAGCTATAATGATATTGTCTTGAATAAGTCTACCACCAATAAATGCTGATTGCATAGGAGATATAATCTCGGGGAGGAAACCTTTTAACCTTGAAGCCAAGATCTTTGAAATCACTTTGTAAGCAAAATTGCATAAGCTAATGGGTCTAAAGTGATTAACTTCATCGGGATTATGTTTCTTGGGGATAAGGATCAAATTAGTCTTATTCAATTCTTTCAGAAGAACCCCACCTCTAAAGAAGTCCTTGACAAGATTCACAAGGTCACCACGAATAATCTCCCAAAAATAGTGGCAGAAGATCTCAGGAACACCACCAGGTCCAGGGGATTTGTTAGCTCCCAAACTAAAAGCGGCAACCTTGATTTCTTATTCCTCGACATCTCTACTTAAAAACTCATTTACTTCACAAGAAATAGAATAAGGGATGGCATCCCTGAAATCATCAAAGCTAATAGTAGGTCTTTCTTAAATAACTGCTGGAAGTGAGTTTGAAAGAGATTCACAATACCCTCATCATTCTCAATCCATTCCCCGTTTCTACCCTTGATCTTTAGTATATCATTCCTTCTCCTATTTTGAAGGGTTGTGGCGAGGAAGAATTTAGTATTTCGATCCCCCAACTCAAGCCACTTCACCCTTGATCGTTGATGCCAATATATCTCCTCCTTCTCTCATTCAAGTCCAGCTTCTTTTTTCAGCATATTAACTTCAACAGCAGACTCTTTTGTGAGAGGAACACTTTGTAGGAGGGATATTTTTTGGTACAGCTCTTCTGTTGATAGTCGTTGCTGTCTGTTTCGATCTTTATTCCATTTTTAGAGTCTAACTCTAGTTTTCCTAAGCTTTTTATAGATGCCATTATATTCCCAAAATTACTTGGCCCATTCCATGCGTCACCAACGATAGGCTTACAGTCCTCCTCAAGTAACCACTTGGATTCAAATTTAAAATCTCTCTTCCTTATCTTAAAGGAACCATACAATAGACATATGATATGACAATGATGGGAACCTATGGCTGGATCTGACGTTCTAATAGCCTTACTAAACAGGTTTAGCCATACGGAGTTAAACAAGATTTTGTCCAATCTTTCCATAATTGGATCTCCATCTAACCTTAAGTTTGTCCAAATGAAAGGTCATCCTTTGATTTGCATTTCGAACAGACCACATTCATCCATGAAACTTTTTAACCAACTTGCTTGTGTTAAGTCGTAAATATTACCCCCCAACTTTATCATCCTGACATAGAACGACATTTGAATCTCCCAAAATGCACCAAGGACTGTCAAGGTTGTCTATGCATAAAGCTATTCTCTTCTAAAAATCTTTTTTTCTCCTTCCTGTATGGGGGGCCATAGATGAAGGAGCAGAACCAAGATACTTTGGAGTTGACAAAAATGCTTGTGTCAATAACGTTTTTGTCAGCGAAGAGAATAGAAAGTTGGACATCATAGTGCTACCATAGTGCTAACCCTCCAGTTGTATCGACAAGGTCAACATAGAAGCAGTTTTCAAATTTAAATTTTCTTCTCAATTTTTCGAGTCTGACCTCTTTTTGTTTTGTTTCACTCAAGAAAACAATTTTTGGCTTATATTTAAACATTAGGTTATTCAAAGCTCTAGCAGTTTCTTTGTTTCCTAGGCCACGGACATTTCACCCTAGAAAAGCCATAAAACTAAACTCAACCAGGTACCAAGAATCAGAAATAGGAACAAACAAAACAGAAGGTCCACAAAAGAAGGTGATGAAGACACTTAAGACCTACAAAAGAAGAGAAACGGGCAGACTCGAGCAAAGACAATTCAAAAGAAAACAAACCAGGGAGCGGAGGCCAACAACCACAAGAGAAGCAATAAATCCCAAACACCGACCACCGATGTCAGGATAATAATAGAGAAAAAAGTGCAAAACAGAGAAAAGAGAGAAGGGGAACAAATATGAAGCAAGATAACCCCACAATGCCAAACCGAAGAAAAACCAAAAGAAAAGAACACAGAGAAAACCAAAAGAAAAAATTCACGAACCGAAGAGAACCTCCACAGAACTGATCTAAACCACCGATGCAAAAACCAAGCCGACCTAGAAGAACCAAATGGACGAGGGAGTCAGGTAGGATTAAAACAAATCACTGCCCAAATCACAGCAACAATCATTAGCTTGAGCACGAAAGAGGATTTTGGGGTTTTTTGCCCTAGCGCATGAAGCACGTTACACCTTTTTGCCCTGATCATTTCTTCCATCACACAACTCAAACCCTGCTTGTTGTTGCTCAATATCAAAAAATTCTTACACTAACCGATTCATCTTAATCATTTTATTCATCATTAATGACAAGTTTCGAAATTTGATTTTTGGTTTCATAACAAGTTTGAAAACTTATTATAAACTTAAAATATTATAAAAGACATAATAATAAAAAATACTCATAATGATTGAATGAATAATTATTTTGGCTCTTATTATTTTTTGAAATAATTTAAATATGAATATTTTATTTAAAATCATTCAATGGATAAAAATTGTTAGTTAACTGGTGATAAACATCTTGAAATTACTTGACAGAATGACACGTCAGAAGAAAAATATTTTATATTTTATACAATTTTTAAAATTATTTTTTGACTCACATGTCATTATGTAAAGTCAGCATATTTATATAACACTGATATAGCGGTGTACACTGTCATGTAAATTTTTCACGTCATTTCAAGTCATTTATCGTCAGTTGACTAACAATTTTTATTCGCAGATGAGTTATTTTAACCCAAAATAAAATATTAATGATTAAATTACTTTTAAAAAATAAGGCTAAAATAAATTTTAGTTAAACGTCAAATACATTTTTGACATTATACCTATAAAAATATATAATATTTCAGTTGGATAATAACGTTTTAACTTTCATATTTTTTAACATTTTAGTTTTGTTCTCTCGATTGGAGGTAACGTCGGAGAAAGGCGCCAGAGGCGATCACCATAGAGGCTGTTGGTTTCTGTTCAAGTAAAACAAGAGAGTTCTCTTTTTGTTACAACTTTCAAGCAGAGTTAATGAAGTTTCATATATATATATATATATATATATATATATACATATATATATTTAGATAAGAAATATTTTCAAAGGTTAAAAAGTCAAAAATATAATCCACTTGACAAGATTCGATAAAAATATATAAAATAATTTTGTAGAAGTCATGAATCAAAATCATAAAACAATAATATATAGTTAATCATATAAATGAAAGACATAAATTTTAAATAAATTAAAATTTAGATTTTAAATAAATAACAAATTTTATTATATTGTTTAGTAAAATAATTTAGATGACCATAGCCCATAATACAATGTACCTCTGTCACTAGTTATTTTCGCATCATGTCTCGTCAATATTTAACAGAAAAAATGAAATTTTTAGCGGCAATTAATTTGCTCCTATTTGAAATGTATGATAATCACTTTATTTATTATTATTTTTGGTTGTCATCATGATTTTTTAGTTTTTTTTATTAATTCAAATCGACTTGCGTCGTACGCATAATTTTGGTAGGTGAATCTCTTAGCAGGAATTTTTTGTATACACAAAGCCTATAACTCGAAATCTACGTAAACAATATTAAACTACTTACCACTTAGACTAATCCCGTTAGTAGTTTATTTATTATTTTAATAAAAATCAAAAATAGAATTAGAAATATAATACAGAGACTATCATATATATATATATATATATATTTGCTCAATGAGTAATTTTTATCAATAAAACTACACAGCAGCAGCAACATTACACAAGTTACAAAGCATGATCCTTTGGTTAAAAAAACATGAAATTTCTAGGAATTTTTCTTGTCACAATCCAAACAATGCCCTCAATAATATCATCATAATTCGTCGGAATTCATTCTCTCCATATGTTGTTTGTTTCTGCAAATTATCCTTTATATTCCTGATTAATTTTTTTAAATAAATAATTTAATCAATAATTAAATAAAATACATTATTTTTCACACTACTAAAGAATGCATGACACATAATCATGTACCTTTTATGATATAATAAAAATATATTATACTGATAGCGCATGTGATATTATTAAAAAATTTATAAATCATGGGTATATTAATTTTTCAAAATTATTTATAAATTTTATCATAATATAAAATATTTATATCTTTTGTCATGTGATTACACAACCTCAAATAAGTAATCCTAATAATGCCCAACATTGAATAAAAAGTTTTTAGATTTTTTGATTGTTCTCCTTACAACTGTCGTTTGTGTTTTTTTTATCTTGTTTTAGACGACGACGACACTAATTTTAATATTAAACGTTGACTACTAATATTTTTTGTTTTTATTTCTTATTTTTTCTTTTTTTCTTTTTAATTTTTAACAAGAATAACTCTGCCTTTATGACATATATTTCTTGTCTTTATGACATATTTTTCTATCTTTTTGTTGTTCGTTAATTATTCTACCTTTTTTCTGTTTGTTATTTTCTTAGGGTTATATTTGACATTGTCTCGATTGATCAAGATGTCGCTTATTTGTTATCCTACTGACATTCCCTGCTTTAGACCTTCAAATTAAATTTAAATATGTATTTTACATCCATAGATAGTTTTCTCACGACGCTAGAACAACTTCTATCTAAAAAATAATAATGCCAAACATTACTGCTTGTTGCAAGGGGCGATGAATGATTGAATTCCAATAATCTAAAAAATACGATTATTTTTGTTTCTTTAGTGCCGTCGTCACTTTCTTCATTCTTGTTAATTTTTATGGCTGGCAGCGGTACCAGTTTTAGTGCTGGTTGTCGACCGTCGATCACCCTTTTTTATTTATTGGTTTCGTTCGTTTAGTTTTAGTCCTTTTAATTTAACAAATCTGTCTTTATGACACGCTTTCTTCTACCTTTTAGTACGTATTTTCTGCCTCTTAACACGCTTTTTTATTTTTCTTTCAGGGTTAGATTTGACGTCGCCACGACTGATCAAGATGACGCTCTTTTGATTATCTTGTTGATCTCTTTGCTTTGGACCCTAGAACTGGATCTAAATGCAAGTTTAGTCACCATTCTTGTTTCGCGATTAAGTTGTGGTAATAAAAGTGTTGTCAACGTGCCCCAATTCTGTAATATATATATATTTTTTAATATTATTTGTTGATGATTTTTACCTTCATCGTCGAGCTTTGGTGATGTTTTGTATATTTTTTGTTTCGAGTCTTTGAATTAAATTTTTTACCTTTTTTTATCTTGTTTATAATCTAAGAACGTTAATTTTTTGTATTTTAAAAAATATGTCTAAATCAAGATTGTTTACCTACATTATAAACTTTCATCTTGAATTTTTTTTTAATAAAACTGAATATTAAAAAATAGCATATAAATTTACCTATATTATCTTTATCAAAAAAAATTTACCTATATTATCAAGCTGTGGACTACCAGCTTGAAAGCCACGCGTCGACTTTTTAAACCAGAAGTAGCCAGCAGCTACTGTACATACAGCGGCACCAGATCTCCCTTCTCTTCGTCACGATACCTCTCTCTGGCTAGAACAACATTAGAACAGAGCCACACCAGTGGAAAAGGAAAACAAAAACGTAGTTTTCAGGCGAGTGATCCGCCATCGTTTTAGTCTTTTTGTTTGTTTATTTGAATTCTATAATTTTATTTCAAATTACTTCCATTTTTTCGTCAATTTCCTCTGATTTTTCATTCAGTATAAACAAAACTACATTTTCTGTCTCCCTCTCATCGCTGCATATTGATTTGTTTTTATTTTTATTGTTAAATACTTGATTTGAGTTTATTTATTTTCATAATTAATTATTCATTTAAAGCTAAATGAATTAGAATATGAAGTTAAATTAGTCGGATTCGATCTGTTAATGTTGATTCTTCAGATTTGATCAAATGTTGAAATACAATTATAGATTTCTGTTGTGTATTTGTAGATAAAATGCAAGGGAGTTTGATTTTAAATCTATTATTATCTCTTGGTAAATTTTATAGGGGCTTTAATTTGTGGAATTTGAAGTGTTTTCTGAGCACCAATGGACCCTGCTGAACTAACCACTGAACAGGTTGGTGATCTGATCACTTCATTTGCTTTATTAGTTATAATTTTACATTAAACTGGGTATTTTTTGAGTTTCAAGTTTCGGTATTGGAATTTGAAAGCTTTAGGGATCTTTTGGCCGTTGCTTTTATTATTTTCTTGCATCAAATGTAGAAAGTGCAGTTGAATATAGAAGTAAACGATGAATTTGAAGAATAAGACATTACAGTTGTGAAACCTTTCTTTGCAAGAATTAGCATTAAACTTGCATTTCTCTGGTTGATTTGATTTACTACCGTGGGTGCTTCTTTTCTATTTTCTGTTTTGAATGCTTTAGTTTTGAAACCCTGAAAAACATGAAGCTTCTCGCGGATACGTTAAGCAATCTCCTATGAACTGCTTTTGTAGGCAACATTGGTTTTAGGATTCTTTTAAATGCTTCAAATTGTTTGTTTGTTCACTTCATCATGGGTACTGAAGCACATTCTTGTTTGCTTTCTTAAACAAGCACAATTTTTTTGTCTCCTTTAAAATTTCCCTGATCTTTATTTATTAAACATTTATCTGAGTTATGTTGTTCCTGTGGTTTACTGGTTCAAAGAATTTAAACTATTTTATCTTTTTCACTTTTTCAATGATATTATTTATTATGAATGGATCCTTGTTGTTGATGATTCCACTTTGATTTCTGTCTTTTACTCTTTTAAAGGTACTGAAGAGGGATATCCCATGGAAACATACATGACAACTAAGCTGATTTCAGGAACAGGTCTTCAGCTGTTAAGGCGTTATGATAATAGAGCTGAAAATGTCAGGGCGCAATTATTGGATGATGTAATGTTTTCTACTTCTTAAATTATGTGCTGGGTATTATCTTGCGTATATCCCCCTTTCTCCAATTAATTCAGTAGTTTTGTTAACTTCTCTTTCATCATAATAATTCCATGGGAATATCTAATTAAATTAAGGATAAAAGAATGATATTGATTGGTGAAATTGAATTTTACAGGATGGTCCAGCCTATGTTAAAGTGTTTGTTAGCACATTACGTGATATATTTAAGGAAGAAACAGTGGAATATGTTCTGGCTTTAATTGATGAAATGCTTACAGGTATGTAAATAATATTGGTCTTGCGATGATGCATTGAGCTTAAGTAAATTTACTTACTGCTATTTTCTAATGCAGCCAATCCAAAACGAGCCAGATTATTTCATGACAAGTCTCTTGCTAGTGAAGATACTTATGAACCTTTCCTAAGTTAAGTTTTTACTCAAAATTGTTTCCATTCTTAACCTATAGCTGATTTATTTTATTTTGTGGGTGGGTGGATAAGAAAGGTGGCTGAATCTCATTAATCTTTCGATGATCACTTGCCTGTATGTAGTGTCTGTTTGATGATTGCTGTATGGCTGGAATCCCCATCCTAAATGTTATAGTTATGCATACTACCTTCACTTCTTTGTTGCATTTTTGTTTTGACTCAAAATTGAGGTGGTTCCTTGGTGATGAACCTGATTAGGACTCAAGCTGGCTTATACTGTTAGTGATGGCTTTAATTCTTTAGGATACTTGTTTTGTCAAAAAGTAGGTCTTGGATCCTTGAAGATATAACAATTTTGCCTTCTCTTGCTGGAGTTTGTCTGGCTTATTTTTGTGGGATTTAGCTCCATCTGCATAATGATCCTGTACAAATATCTGGATTATTCATGCCTTGCACATAACTAACCATTATTTGATTCTTTGTTGTATGCTGTCTATCTATTGTAAATAAATAGTAAGCATGTATAATTACTGTATTTAAAATCATGTATGAAAATATACATGTATGCAACTGGCCTCCTATCTGGATCTCTAGGAGCGTGTGCTACTTTTGTCTGCCTTCCAGTTGCAAGAGATTTTAGATGCAAATAACTTGTATCTTGAAGGTCACCAACCATATATAATCGGATTAGATATGGTTATTTCTAATGTGCTGTTTTTATCTTTATTCTACTCTTGGCTGTATTACCTTCCAGGTTTAGAAGAAGATACTCGTGTTTCTTACTAAACTTCGAAGATATTTATTCTTGTCCACTTGATTTATTAATCTTGTATTGAATCATCTGGAGTAAAACTAACAATCCATAATTTGACTACTTTCAGGTTGCTCTGGAAAGGTAACTGGTTCATACAAGAAAAGAGCTGCAAGATACTTTCCTTGATAGTGAGGTACAAAATGTGTGGTCCATCTAAGGATCTAAGTACTTGTTTAAAGAAACTTTAGCAAATGACATAATGTCTTACATGATATATTTGTTGACTTTACATTCTTCTTTCTATTTATTTATAGTGCCAGGCCAAAAACCCAGGATGGTGTTGTTGCAAATGGAGAAGCCTCAAATTCAAAGACAAAGCTTTCCACCATTGATGATGTACTAAAAGAATTGGTTGAATGGCTTTGCACACAGGTTAGCGTACTGCTTCGCATTCTGTTTTTTATTGTCTGCAAAGCACTCTTTATTTATTACAGCCAGCCAAAGTTGATTACCTTGGTAGGTTTTGATTAGGTTTCCCTATAATTTTACATGCCCTCTGAAGTTCCATTTATTTCTATCCACATAGATGGTAGTTTTCCTTCCTGACTTCCAAAATCTTTTGCAGTTGAAGAAGCCTTCCCATCCTAGTCGCGGTATTCCAACTGCTATTACCTGTCTTGCAGCATTGCTGAAGGAACCTGTTGTCAGATTTTCCTTTGTTCAAGTTGTTGATTCCTTTAATTTGTCCTGCATCCACCCAGCAATCTATTCAGGTATCTTTTCTTTTTCCTTCTTTTTCATATTTTAAGGTGGTCAGATTTTAAAATAAGAAACTTTTCCTTGCAAGCCATTTGAATGGCCTAATTCTGAAACTGACAACTAATCTTTGTAACAGCTTCTTTATGAAACATGTCTTTGTGTGTGGCTTTTATCCTACTATGAACCGGCAATCGAGTATTTGGCAACCTCTAAGGCTCTACCTCGACTGGTTGATGTTGTTAGGAGCTCCACGAAGGAGAAGGTGAGGTCTTAGTTCTTATGGTATTGATTCCATTTGCAGTTTTTTTCAAGTTTTACGAGGACATGTCTATGCTGGGAATAAAGTGTATGTATGAACAGGTATACTATGATATGGTATATGAGCAGACTTCTTTTTTTTTTCCTAGACTAATTGTTTTTACCCTTTGTTCTTTTTCTACCGTTTTGAATTTATACTATTACAGGGGATAAGATGCATGTTTTCATGTCCATGCTGATTAATCTATCTCTATGTTGATTGGTCATGTTAGTTTAATCATCTCAACATATATGCTTGATTTGTACAAAATTGTTTATCTGGATATCAACAATGGCTGTCAGGTTGTCAGGGTGGTTGTATTAACCTTTAGGAACTTGTTGTCCAAAGGCACATTTGGTGCTCAGATGGTTGACCTTGGACTGCCACAAATTGTTCAGAGTTTAAAAGCTCAAGCATGGAGTGATGAGGTAAGAGAATGGAAGGTTCAATTCTTATTTGGCTATGTAATTCTTGTGTTAAACTTATTTTTATTCAAATTTAAAATTCAGATTTGGTGCAGCTACACTGAATTTTTTGTGCTCTTTACATTCCGATGCTTGCTTATTGAATTGATTTGGGTATCTCATAGGAGCTATTGGAGACTCTCAATCAACTCGAAGATGGGATGAAAGATAATATTAAGAAATTGAGTTCCTTTGATAAATATAAGCAGGAAGTTCTCCTTGGTCATCTTGATTGGTCACCCATGCATAAAGATCCACAGTTTTGGCGTGATAACATTACATGCTTTGAAGAGAATGATTTTCAGGTATATGTTTTCCTTCCTCGCATTTGTCATTCTTAGGGATTTTAGGTTCCTATGCTGTTTACTTGTTTAAGGGGTAACTTTCTGGAAAGGGTTTCAAATTCGAAAAAGCTAATTTGTCAATTCGTCTGCCCAAAACTTACCGACACCTAAATCTTTTTAACCTTTTTATGTACGTAGTATCAACCATCCGCTTCCATGCACTACTATGCGTGAGAACTGCTTATATGTGCTAGAATTTTGGTCTTTTGGTATACCTATCACTGTTAGAAGGTAAAATACTTACATGGGACATTAGGGAAGTTGATTGATCGATGTGCAACTCCTAGATGACTACTTGCAGTTTGGTAGCAACATTGATGTACTAGTATTGATCTATAAATTTTTGGAAAAAAATTTGTTTTCCCCATATTTTATGGAATCTGATATTCTTAAAATCCCCAGCAAGTTATGATGGTTCATCGATTCTTGCTAAGTTTGTCCTTGCAAAAAAAAAATCCATAGCAATTTGAACATGTCTGAACAGTGCACAGAATCATTTAAATAAGGATACCGAATGGTTAACTTTTGAATATCCATGTAGGAACTTTGTGTGGCAATTAGTTAACATATACTTTTCCAGATTCTTAGGGTCCTCATAACAATTCTGGACTCGTCCGCTGATCCAAGAGCTCTGGCTGTTGCGTGCTTTGATCTTTCGCAATTTATTCAGCACCATCCTGCTGGTAGGGTGATAGTGAATGACCTCAAGGCCAAGGAACGGGTGATGAAGTTGATGAATCATGAGAGCGCGGAGATTACCAAGAATGCCTTACTCTGCATCCAGAGGCTTTTCCTTGGCGCCAAATACGCCAGCTTTTTGCAGGTGTAGTTTCATCTCATCAGGTGTATGGTCGTGTCTCATTCTACTGTGGAATTAATACAGGTAGCGAATGTATGGCAAGTAAATTCGGCTTTGGCAACTTGGGTGTTCTATTTTCATTCTGAGTAAACTAAATTATGAGTTGTGGGTGCTCTTCTTCCGGGTAATTGATGATATCAATGGAAGATGTAGTTTCCCTTTTGTCAAAAACTTAAAAATATTATTTATTCATTCTGTGATGTGGAATAGAATAACCACTATTTAAAAAATGATTTTTCTTTTTTTTTTAGTTTCAATAAATAAATTTTATTTCCATGTTCATGAAGAAGTTCATATTCTGCATTCCAAAACTTCCAAACTTCATATCTTCTCTGTTCTCTTTGTTTACTATTAAACAGTCATGGTCCTCATGGATTATATAAAACCAAAATGGTCACTATTGTTATTTTGATTGATGTCTGTCCTTAGTACAAGGGATATTCACATTTTTCTCCTCTCTTAATTAATCTAGGCTAACAAAGGTTTATTTAGCTTAGTTCCAAGTATTCTAAAATTAGGCTTTTAGTTGATTGAATTTGCAGTTATATGGACAAATCAAAATTCTAGTAAGATGAGGCACTAGATTCTTTAAGTCACACTTTAAGTTCTAGAGTTTGAAATATAAATAATTAGGTTGAGAGGGTTGCTCTCAGAATAGATTTTTACAGTACCCGATTTAGATTAATAGTGTTAAAAAACATAAATGTAAAAAATATATCAGACATATATCAAGGAAAGTAATGTGAAAAATATTTAAGAATATATTAATTTATGATAAAAATATGCAAGATAGTAGGGATAAAGTCAGAATTGCGAGTTGAAGGGGACAAAACATAAAATAAGATGTTATATTGTTAGTTAGAAATATATTTTATAATGATTATATTATAATTTGTATATAAATTTTAGTGGGATGAGGCACTAAATTCTTTAAGTAAAGTCAGAGTTTAAGTTCTAGCGTTTGAATGTAATTAGATTGAGAAGGCCGCTCTCAGAATAAGTCTCTACAGTACTCGATTCAGATAAATAGTGTCAAAAAATATAAATGTAAAAAATATTTCGGACATATATCAACCCACGAAAGTAATGTGAAAAATATTTAAGAATATATTAATTTATGATAAAATATGCAAGATAGTAAGGATAAAGTCAGAGTTGCGAGTTAAAGGGACAAAACATAAAATAGGATGTTATATTGTTAGTTAGAAATATGTCTTGTGATGATTATATTATAATTTGTCTATAAATAATTAGGGGTGTTCACGGTTAACAATACTACAATGGTTAACCTATAAGTTATATTTTTAGTACAAAAGTTATATGTTCTTACTGCAATTAGAGGGAAATGCATAGAGAATGTACCTAAGAATACATAAAAAATTAGTGACTCTTTCTTAATGGTTAACCAACGTTTAACCATGAATACCACTATAAATAATTTAACATTTTTCAAAATTATATAAATAAAAGATAAAAAAAGTTTACTAGTGGGGACAAAAACTTTACTCACAATTAACTGGGGATGTTTAAAAATATCAGACTTGATCAAAAAATTTGGATAATTTTATAATTTTTTCATCTCTCAGGTCGGGTACTCGGCCCGTCATTTCCCGGGTCAGGCTTGAATCACTAAATTTCAATTTTTCGAGTAATCGAATATCTTAAAATATTTTTATATATAATAAATATATATTTTTATATTAAATTAATAAATACATATTCTTATATTAAACTAATAAAATATTTTTATATTTAGTAAATACATGTTTTTATATACAGGTACTCAATTACCCGATTTTTGCGGGTACCAGACCAATACGAACAGGAACACGAGTTAACCAAGCTACTACTTGAATATTCGGGTACCTATTATCTCGTGTATTCAAAAATTCGGGTACTCAAATTTAAACCTCTGATATTAATATAGTTCCGTTCCGAGGGCTTAAATTCTGGATATAAGAGCTGTTAAAATTACTTACTCGGACAATAGAACTATTAATAATAAAATAGATAGTTTATTAAAGAAAGAGTAGATTTCTCGACATGTGAATTAGGGATAATTGTTAGGACATTATTGGTGATTTTTTTTAAAGCTTGGGGGTGCTTTTTTATTCATAATTTATGGCGATTTTTTTTTATCAAATTAATAGAATAACTAAAAAAATTTGTTGAAATAACATGCAATGAATATTGTTTATAGTCCGACTTCACCTTATTTTCCTGAAATCTATATATAATCTTAATAGTTTTCCCCAATACTTCACCTATCATAAAATAAAAAATTTAACCACAATTAAAAAAAAACCGTGAATAGGTTTTAAAATATAAAAATACATGGTTATTATTCTTTTACTACTATTACTACCACCAAAACAACCTTCCAAATTCATTTGGGGTAGGGAGGGAGGGAGATGCTAAGTGCAGCACCATAGGATGAGGTTAAAATGCTGCCTTACAAATTTTTTTACTATTTTAATAAAAATTTATGTAGGGCATGGTAATAATTTAGGTAGAACCAAATTTTTTACTAATTGTGTAAGAATGTGTAACTATATAAATTCTTACCAACTTGGTAAAAAATTGTGTAGTTGTCTTAAGTAAGAATTTGTATAGTTACACAAATTCTTGTGTTATAACCTAAATTATTACCATTTAGGTAAGAAATTGTATAGATTATAAGAATTTATATAATTACATAAATTCTTACCAACTAAATAAGAATTTATGTAAGGCCGTCTCATTTTAGTCGCACTCTGTCCAGGAAAGAGACGCATAACTGATTTTCACACACATGTACGAATCTTGAACGGTTAAACAGAGTTAAAACCCATTTTAAATCTTTTGGCACTTGAACTAATAACTCGCGGTACCTTAATACTATTGTGCTAATTAGGTTTTGAATCACTTATGTTACAAAATTTTGGTTTTCATTCTATTATTACAGTAAAAAAAATTTAGAGCAAACGTCATTTACTAATATGTACCACTAATCATGTGTACTGATATGGATCATTAACTATTTTAATAATTTTTTGAAATCATATGGACCTAGAGTGTGATTATTCTTTTTTAGAATAAAAATATGTAAAACACTCTTCTTTTGTCATTTTCAGATTTTTTATTTTTAATTCAAAAATAATAAATTTTTTATTAAAAATATAACTCCTAATTTAACTTTTAATTAAAAAATCTGAAAATGGCACAAAAAGTGTTATAACATATTTTATTCTCAAAAAGAAATAATCACGCTTTAGATCCCATAATTTCAAAAGTTAATTAAAGTAGTTAGTGGTACATATCAGTGCATATGAATAGTGGTACATATCGGTACATAACGTTTACTCTAGACTTATCCAGTAAGAAAAAAAATGCCGATTGACTATTAATTCGGTTCACATTGTTATTATTGTAATATCTAAGAGATTATGAATTCAAGTACGTTTTAACCTAGTTTACTCCAAATTAAAGGATTATAGATTATGAGTAGTTTAGAAATTGTAATTTATAATTACGATAAATACAACTATTCATTTATGTAAATAAAACCAAAATATTAAAATTTATGAGTTATTTGTTTTCATTTAATGTTTTTATAATTTTGGTTATATCCAAATAAATTCATTTAAATAAAAATTTTGCTTAGATATAAATTAAAAATTTGTTTGAAGCAAGAATATTTGACCGGTTGGTCAAACTGATTATAAATAAATAGTTGTTCTCTCATTTTTTTTAGGTCATGGCTTCTAGACCCGCTGGAGCACTCTCTTTCCTTCTCATAGAGTCCCCTTCTTTTATTGCCAAAAAAAGAGTCTTCATTCCCCTCCTCTTTAGGTAGGGTTAGAATTAAATTTAAAATTTGTCAAAAAAAATTTAAAGTTTTGTTCGGAATGACATGGGATTGAAATTTAAGATCAATGATTAGATTAGATTAGATTAGATGCAATAAATATACAAGAATCTGTTTACAAAATTTTTGAGGAAGAAATTATTTACATAAAATAGTGAAACTTGGGAGTGTTTTTAATTATTTTAATCAGAACAAAATGAATAAAGCTTTATCCTTATTAAACTTCACCAAATTTACTTAGGCTTGAAGGAAATACCTGAAAATTTCATTTCCATCTAGTGCAAAAAGCAACGCAAATTCTTTTACCAATCAATCACAATAAAATTTTCTTTTTAAATCATATTTTACTCAAAAATGTTTTTTTAACCATCAAAATTTGATTCTTTAATCGACTAATTCAAATTGAGTATTATAAAGGTCCATCATAAGATAATTCTTTAGACTCAGTTTGTTTCATTGATAACATTAGAATTTAAATATATGATGTTAATTGAGAGACTTAATAAACTCACGATTCATTCGTCAAATAATGTATTAATTTGTGACTTCAATTGTATCTCTTTGTTTTTAAAAATGCCAACAATGATATAAATATAAATAAATAAAGATGAAAGGTTACTGCTTTATTTGTTCATTTAGGACGAGTTTATTATGGGAGTCGCACACTGATAAACACCATATAACACAATATACCGTTAAACATTGTTAAATTTTTTAATAAATATTAAAAATTTTAAGGAATAGACTTATAATTAAAATTATTTTAAAACCTTTTATATTTTTTATATGTTATGAATATCTTTATTTATGGTGAATATTCATATATTAAATGAGGCTTTAATGTATTTTATTATTAGAGTTTAATATCTATTGAAATTAGGGTTTTCATCCTATGTCTAGAGCTTGGAGAAAGCATTGTACACAATCCTATGTCTAGAGTTTAATATCTCTTTGTTCTTTTATTCTTGTTCTTTGTTCTTCTTTATTTTATTCACAACATTATACTATTTTTAACTGATATATTAGAATCAAATATCTCAAACCTTCTTAATATCAAAAACCTTAAATTTAACCCTTTTATTTTTTTTCTGCTATCGCCGCTGCTACTGTCACCTCTGCCGCCGCCACCTTTATCCTAATTGGTTATAATTTAAAACAAAAGTAATAAATTATTACTTCACTTGAAATAATTTTGCTCCCGCTGACGTGAAATAATTCTCCACTTGAAATTAATCCAACTTTTATTCACAATGATCTAACTTCATAACTATTATGAATTTTGGAACCTTGCACGCAAAATTATTTTGTATGATTAAAATATATCAATTAAGATAATTTATTATTTTGTTTTAAATTATAACCAATTAGGATAAAGGTGACAAAGCAGAAGAGAAATAAAGGGTTGATTCTAATATATCAATTAAAAATACTATAAAAAAATATAAAGGTTTATTATTATAACCGTCAGGACCAAAGCTTAATGCTAAAAAACAGAATTCTTTACTTGTGGAGTTAGTCCTACTCATATAGAGAAAATTCAGGAAGCTACATGATTCAAATTGGGCCACTTACTAGTTCGATACCTTAGAGTCCCATTGGTGACTAAAAAGCTCACTAATAAAGATTGTTATGCACTATTAGGGAAGATCAAAGCTAAAATCCATTTATGGTCTAATAGGAACCTCAGCTATGAAGGGCGTCTACAGTTGATCAAGGCTGTCCTATTTAGTATATTCAATTACTGGAGCAGACAACTAGTGCCGTCTAAATCAATAATTCTGAAGATAGAACAAATGTGTGCACGTTTCTTCTAAAAGAGGAATGGCACCTCTGCCTGAGGAGCAAGAGTAAATTGACAGCATATTAGCTCGTTGAAATTCGAAGGAGGATTTGGATTGAAAAACCTGAACAATTAAAATAAAATTTGCAGCTTAATTCTACTAAAAAAGATATTAGTTGGGGAAGGTTCACTTTGGGTAGCTTGGCTACAAAAGTATGCATTCAAGAGAGAGGGATTTTGATATGTCAAATGCAAGACTCAATTCAGTTGGATAATTAAAAATTGTTGAAGTTTAGATCAGAAACCATGGTTGTATATGTTCCAGTGACAGATTGATCCAAAGTAAAAACATCTTGGGTTTGGGATAATATCAGGGAAAAGAAGGCCAAGCCGCCAAGGTACGATGGTACAAATTGATTTGGTATCCTTTTTACACCCCTAAACACTCTATTATAGCCTGGATGATCATCTTAGATAGGCTGCCCACAAAAGATAGATTATTTTTGCATGGGAACAGTTACAGATTATGTGATATTGACTTGGAGCCTAGAGATCACTTATTCTTTGGATGTTCATTCTCTAGATGAGTGTGGAGAAAATTTTTACCAGAATGCAGATTGTTTAGGTAGACAATGTGCTGGGAAGATGAACTAACATAGCAGTGGAGAACCTCAAAGAGAAATTTTTCATGGTCCATATCCTCAAGATTGCATGGAGTGCCTATATATATTATATCTGGGAAGAGCTCAACTTCAGACAATTTAGAGGGACTTATCGACCTATAGAACAAATTGTTTCTTGTATAAAGGACATAGTATGATTTCGTTTTCATGGAAAAAGTATAGACAAAAATGATAGGGTAAAGATACATTTGAGCGTTGATTGGAGGATCCTTAGCTAGGCAATCCCTTGTATAGATTGTATACGTTTTTTTAGAGCTACTCGCTGCTCTCTTGGATAATAAAACACATTTTATCCAAAAAAGTTTATTAAATCTAAATTTTAATTTTCTTTTGAAATAATTTTAATTATAAGTCTAGTTCTTAAAATTTTTAATATTTATTAAAAAAATAATGGTGTTTAACAATATATTGCATTAGTGATATTCAACAGTATGTGGCGCCCGTTGTATAATTTTCCGTTCAGTTATCGTAAAACCCAACCATATTCGTTTTTGATAAAAAAAATTTAAACTATTATTAGCAAGCTAATTAGGCGTATATTAAATTGTGTCACCTTATTTAGAGAAAGAGCGGGTATAATCTGACTACCAAGAATCTGATGAATGAATAAATAAATAAATAAGATAGTTTCTGTTATGAGTTATGACCTTCATTCATTCAACAAATTCTAGTTTAACTCAGCTATGGTAAAAACAACCAACTTTTATTTAATTAAATACCATTCTCAAGTTACATGACTCCTTACATATATGGCATGTTTTTATTTGTATCCACTTCAACGAGCTTAATAACTAATCCCACGTTCATTTAGGATAAATTATGTAAATAATCATTAAACTTTAATCTCAAACCTATTTGGTCATTAAAGAAATGTTCAATTTACTCATTAAATTTTAGACATTGAGTGTTTTTGGTCACTATTCCATTAATTTTTTAACAACATTATTCGTCAACCGTTCACCATTGTTGAACGCCACCGTCGGCTATAATAGATGGTGGTCGTTCGGTACCAAATTTCACCAGTCGCTTTGTCTTGGCCTCCTGAGTTCGAATCTGACTTCCATTTCGCCGAAAAATACCTAGAAGTCCACAAATCGAAAAAAATCTTTCGGTTTTTCTCTCGTCGATCTTCCTCCTACGCCATCGGATGGAGTTCGTTTCTCAGTATATTGCTTCCCTCACACCAATGAAACTTTCTACTGTTCGTATCTTGGATAAATTTTCCATTCACCGGTAAATGGACGTCCTTCCAAAAGTTAAAGGAGAAGTGACAAAAACGTTCAATGTCTAAACTTCAGTGAATAAATTGAACGTTTTGAAACTTCAGTGACTAAAATAAGTTTGAGAGTAAAGTTTAGTGATGATTTATGCATTTTACCCTTTCATTTATTGTTCAACGAAACCCACCCTACCATTCTGCTTTCTTCAAAAACAAGTTACCTTCAATCTTTGACCTATTCTTCCTATTCATGGTAATACATTTATATAAAGTTTTACTCTACAAAATCTAAATATTTATCTATTATCCTTCATTCTGCAACCTCCGGAGCTTCAGAGGGTGAAGCAGGAACTAGCCATGACATTTGATGCTAAGAACCAAGCACTGAACCATGCTGATGATGCAACCAAGATTGCTGAAATCCATGCCGAGAAGGTGGAGATTCTTTCGATCGAATTGGTTCGGTTGAAGTCCTTGATTGATTCGAAGCGAGAAGTGGAGGCTAATGAAAACATGGAAATGGTGTTCAAGCTTAAGGCCGAGATATAGTCATTGAAACAGGAAGTTGATAAAGCAAAGGCCTATGAGGAGAAGTTGATGGAAAATGAGGCTTCGGTCGAGCAACTTAACATTGATTTAGAAGCAGCGAGAATGGCTGAATCTTATGCACACAATGTTGTCGAAGAATGGAAAAATAGGGTTGATGAACTAGAAATGCAGATGGAAGAAACAAAGAAGCTGGAAAGATCTGCATCAGAATCTCTTGATTCAGTCATGAAGCAGTTAGAAAGCAACAATGATTCATTACACGATGCGGAATCCGAAATTGCCGGTCTTAAAGAGAATGTGGGATTATTGGAAATGACAATTGGTAGACAAAGAGGGGATATTGAGGAATGGGAACATCGAATCGATATGGCGAAGGAAGAGACAGCAGAAGTTGCAAAACTGGTTGAGTCTCTGAAGTCCGAGTTAGAAACAGTGAAGGAAGAAAAGAACCAAGCTTTAAACAATGAGAAGCTTGCAGCTTCCAGTGTTCAAACTCTTCTAGAAGAGAAAAGCAAACTCATTAACGAGTTGGAAAATTCTCGGGACGAGGAAGAGAAGAGCAAGAAAGCAATGGAAAGCTTAGCTTCAGCTTTACATGAAGTTTCATCAGAAGCTATGGAGGCTAAGGAGAAGCTGTTATCCAGTGAAAAAGAGCATGAAAATTACGAGACGCGGTTAGAAGATATAAGGTCGGTCCTTAAAGCGACAAATGAGAAGTATGAAACAATGCTTGATGATGCAAAAACGGAAATTGATCTTCTTAAAAGTACTGTTGAACAGTCCGAGCATGAATACAAGAATGCCAAAGCTATGTGGGAACAAAATGAACTGCATTTAGCGGATTGTGTACGCAAATCAGAAGAAGAAAGTTCTTCTCCGGAAAAGGAAATTAATGGGCTGGTAAATTCGCTGAAAGAGTCTGATGAAGAAGCTTATGCATCTAAAGAGGAAGAAGCTCAGTTGAAAGAGAGCCTAAAGGAAGTTGAAACTGAGGTAATTTATCTGCAAGAAACTCTAAAGGAGGTCAAGACTGAGAGCATGAAATTGAAGGAGAGTTTGTTGGACAAAGAAAATGATTTGAAGCGTGTCATTCAAGAAAACGAAGAACTTCGAAGTAGGGAAGCTGTTTCGCTTAAGAAGGTCGACGAGTTGTCTAAGTTGTTGGAGGAAGCTATGATCAAAAAGCAAAGTGAGGAAAACGGTGAGCTAACTGACAGTGAAAAGGACTATGATTTGCTAACCGAAGAGAAACCGAAGTCAGAGCTACCATCAGAGCAGCCCAAGGAGCCCGAAAAGGAGAATTCTCTTGAGGTTAACAATGTCTCAAAGGATGAAGCTCTTCAAGCTGATGGTGCCAAAGTGGAGAATGTGAACGGAAAACCAAAGGAAGACGAGAAGAAAGGAAAAGACAACGATTCAGTTGAAGTCGAATTCAAAATGTGGGAGAGCTGCAAGATCAAAAAGAAATAATTTTCACCAGAAACAGAACCTGAGCAAGAATCCCTTGAGAAGGAAGTGGAGTCAAAGGTAGAGGGTAGTGAGATTTTTGATATAAATGGTTCCACAGAAAACGTTGATGATGGTGGAAACTCACCATCAAAGAAACAACAACAGAAAAAGAAGAAGCCATTGCTCCGTAAATTCGGAAGTCTACTGAAGAAGAAGGGAAGCAGCAACCAGAAGTAGATCAGACCAGCAGACATGTATATTGGATTCTATCTTGCAGGCTGCAGCTGAATGTATTTGATTGGTTTGTTTTGCTTCTTATGTTCTCAGTAGGTTTAAATTTGAAGAGGCTTGTATAATGTTTAGGTTCTTTCGTTCTTTTTTAACTCGTAAAATTTCTAAATTTGATTCATTGTGATGGATACAATCTTTGTATGTGATGGAGATAATTCTTTTTTTCCCTTTTATTCATAACTAAAATTCAGGGGGGATGTGGTTACTTACGTTGCACTTCATTGTGATGGAGTTAATTTTTTAGAATGCTTTAATATTAATTTTTTTAAAAAAATAAATAGTTTTGGTAGTGATATTGTATAATTTAAATATTAATTTTGGTAAAATTTACTTGAATTACTAACTCAGTTTAATGACTAATTATGTAATCTATATTTAAAACTTTACAAATTTGATTCACTAAGAAAACAATTTCACTTAATTTTGAGATACTAGCTTAGATTAAATTAAATAAATGTTTTGGTGGAATTATGGCAAGTTCTAAAGTGGGTTTTGAGTTTGAATCCCACCTCACTTAAGAAGCTAGCTTTTCCTTTTTGCCGCCCATCCGAGGCATTTTTATTAAAATTAGGTATACAATACGGATAAGTCCAAATTAAAAACCCTAAAAACACAGGAGGGCAACTAAAAAAATAAACACTACTTTCTTCTTGCTTGGTGGTTAAGGCGTTATGCTAGCTGGTCTGTTGTGGTCAGCCCTTCCTCTCCTAACACGGAGGCGCTAGTCAACACGCCGCCGCTTTTGCTCCCACGTCACGCGCAGAAAACCAAACTAAAACCCCGTTATTTCTCCATTCCCCAAAGAAAATAAAATAAAAATCCTCTCTTCCAAGTTCCAATTCCTTCTTCATTTTCAAGTTAATTTATATTTTCCGGCGACAAAATTACAGTTAAGTAGTTTACCATGTGGCTGGAGATCATCTGCGGATTTATCTTTTATCGCTTTTTCTACGGCTCCGACGACGTTTTGGACATCGAAACCTCTGATTTTAATGCTGTTTTCTCCGTCGCTAATAGGTACTTCTCTTACAATTTCAATATATTTCTTTTCTAATTTCTTTCATTTTCTTGTTATTTGCATGATTTTTCTAATAATTTTTTTTTAAAAAAAGACTGGAACTTTCCTGATTTTAGTGGAACTTGTTAATGAGCTGAGCTAGATTGTGTAAGTATTACACCCTTAAGGTTTGTTTGGTTTCTTGGATTGAATTCCTAGAAAGAGCTTTCTTGTAGTTTTCATTTCTTTCCAATGGAAAAAGCTGTGAGACGGGAGAATGCGTTTGAATGTGAACAATTAAAGATCTAAATTTTAGATCTTTGGAGTAATGAAGTCCATGATTTTCATTGTAGACTTGAAAAGCTGTATGGTGGAAATGTGTACGTGGGGCTTCGCATTCCAGATGCTGACACTGGTTCTCGACAGAATATCGATATTCTTCTTGTTACTAAAGGGTAAGGTGTTTATGCTTTCTCGGCTTCATTGCAGTTGCTTAGAAAATGTTTTAATATCAATTAGTTTATATGTATATGTATACATGTATGCGCTATAATTGGCTTGTTTAAATTGTATCCAAAGATGAAAATATAATTGAGGATAATGAGATTTTAGTTATTTAAAGTTTGTCTTGTGAGAAAGGGGGCCATGGTGGCCAGAGAAGATGAACGCCGGTAAACAATGAACAATAAATATGAAAAGCTACAGTTTAACGATAGAACAAAAATAATATTTTCAACAGAGAACAATGTGTTTCTCTGTATTTTCTCTTATTCTTCTTAATCAAATGTGTATGAGATAAGCCTTTAAATAGGCTGATACAGAGTTTCAGTATAATTAAAATTATACTTTTATCTATAATTTAAATAATATTTATCCCTAATTTAAATAAGATTTCTAGTAAATCTAAAACTACTGACTTAGAAATAAACTTTCTTGTCAACTTACACTCCCCTCAAGCTCTAACACTTCTTGGATAACTTACATGTCTTATTTTCATCTTTGTTTAGCTATTTTCATCTTTTCTGGCGCTCTTCTAATTTTACTTCTTGAAATTTAATCCATTTTTGCAGAGAAGCAGCAGTTATTTCTGTCAAGAATCTAGCTGGCTTCGTTTCTGTAAATGAGGATGGTAGCTGGACTTGTGATGGTGGCAGTACCAGGGCTGTGTGTCTTTCTGATCCCGTAAGTCACCATGTTCATAACCGCTTCTTCAGGAACTCAATGTATATGGCATGATTAGAGCTGTAAATGTAAATGAACAGACTTATGTTCATGTTGGTTTGCTTATTTTTAAGCTTGTTCATATTCGGTTAAGAATTCCAAAATTGTGTTTGTGTTCATTTCTTTAAATGAATTTTCTCGTGAATATTAAACATACATGTTGGTAAATATTCAAAGATAAATATTATTAATTGAATAATGTACGAGTCTTAAATGAGTTATAAACGAACATAAACCAGCTTGTTCATTAACATAAAAGAGCTGAACATGCCTTTTTCGTGTTTGGTTTGTTTAATAAACAAGTCTCAAAATTTTGTTCATGTTTGTTTATTTATAGCTTGATAAGCGAATAGAAACCAAACTGTTCACTGAATGTTCTTTTCATTTACATCCCTTAGCATGTTTGCATGTTTATATTGAGGAGCATGACTGTTTGTTGCCATAAAAGGTTTTCTAGATGGGTTATATTCTCAGTGTCATGATGTACAATATCTGCATTTATTTTCTGAGTTCTCACTCTTCTCCATGTTATTAGACGTCTCTCATTGACAAGCACCATCAGACTGATGGTAAATTAGTAATTGATGTTTTATTATCTACAATGTTACCAGCAGTTATGTGGTCTTTTTGGTAGAGTGCTACACCTTTAGTTCTAGTGACCACGGATGACATCCTGGTAAACTTAAATGCATAGAGAAAAACCATATTCAATATTTGTTTACTATTAAAGAAAAAAATTACTCCATATTTGAACAGGCCAGTTCAACCTGTTGGACTACAATTGGAAGTCTGATAAGTTTCACCTCTGGTCTGATTTTTTAAAACTTAATGTCCAGTAACACTAGTTACAAGCTGGGTTTTAGCAATTATGAATGTATACATGTCTTCTAGGTTCAAGCAAAGCCTTAATATCAGTGCCGAACTTTTCTACTGCTAGTGATGAGAAAAAATTCTAACACTTCTTTATTTTTGGCCAATAGAAAAGCATTCTAACTTTAGAGGGAAGTGACGATAATTATAAACTATCTGTTGTTTCAGGTTTCAGAGGCTAAAGAGCAAGCTTCAGTACTTGAATCATATGTTGAACAAAGAGGACTTCCTGTACCAGAAGGATGTTTTTCTTACAAAGTTGTAATTCCGAATCCAAAATTCTGGTATGCACTGAATAACTTTCTCCCCTCTTTCTTGAAAGAAAAATCCTTATAAGAATGTGTACTAAATAGATTTCACTTGCAGTACCTTCTATTAAAAATTTCCATCCGAGGTTATCACTTATGATCAATGGGTGCAATTAAAACCAGAACCAAAAAGTATGTTTTCTGGATGGATTGAAAGTGCCTTTCGTGGTGGGACTGGGAAGAAGGAGATGCAGGAATCTTTTCAGCAACAACTTAACTTTATCTCAGCACAGCTCCAATGTGGGACAGGTTTGTAACTTAATTTGTCAATAATTGTGATTATAACATCGCTCACATAGTGAATTATGTATATATGTGTGTGTGTGTATATTATCCAGATCATGTCATTTTTGGTCAACAATTTTGATAATGTATCTTGCTATGTGACACTAAAATTCTGTAATTTCGCTTTGTTTTCTCTGAACTAATTGCAAGATTTTCCATCTGTGAAGACACTTGTAAATAAAATGATAATGCAAAGAATACCTAACTCAAGAAATTTTGAACTAAGTATTAGGGATTAAATAGGAATTAAGTTCTTATTTTGCAGTCATATATGAAGATGAAGTTTTTGTTATACGAGTAGATTTCGGATTCTTTTGAATATTATTCTCATCATCAGCAATTTCAACGTGAGAAAACTTGATTTCCCATGATTTGTGCAGGATGGAGCTTAAAGATAACAAGTATGTTCTTGGGGAATTTCTGGATTTTAAAGGGAAGCAAGAGGATATCCTAGCTTTGAGAATTATCAAAAGATCAAGAGTTAGCCGCCTTATCATCCAAAAGATTAGCATGTTTGGATTAGGTAATTCCCATAATTTGTTGTCATCTGCATTTTCTAGTCTTGTTTGCTTCTTTTAAAATATTCTTTTTCTTACGGATTGAAAAATCTCAAAGATTCTCCCATAGTCATCATTAATGATTCAATGAGCATGTTTGTTAATTATCATTTCTAGGCATACTGTACTAGGCTTAATATCAAATTAATTGTTGTATTATGTCATTGAAGTAGTGGCAATATCTAATATTTGTTTTTAGATATTCTTATCAAATTCTGTGAGACAAATCGTGTAAACAATAAAATTGTGATACTGGAAAGGAAAATTACTGATACACAGGTTGAGTTTAGGACCTTGTCTATTTAGGGTTTAGGGGGCCTTATAGTTTAGTGTATAGGGGTTTTTGGTTTAGAATTTAGGGTTTATGATTTTAAGTTTCGGGGTTCAAATAGACAAGGTTGTTAAAGTGTACACAACATGTGTATTAAAAAATTACTCTACTGGAAATGGTAAACTACAGGTGAAATTATTATGGACATTGTCCCCCCCCCCTAACAATTTGGAGTACCATAAGGAGTATGGCATAGGCTAAATACACTTGATGTGTATTGACATTATCTACCGGTTAGCTTTATTGCCGTATTTTTGTGCAATCATCTTGTACGCAATTTCCTTGTTGATGCAGCCCATTCAAAGGTTCAGGTTTTGTACTCTACTCGAGATTATCGAAGCAGAGGAGCTTTAGCTTCTGAGTGGAAGGAAGTAACTGTAAGATCAAGCACGGAGGTCATATTCCAGCCTCAGAATTCTACTAAAGTTCACAAATTCAAGCTTTGTTCGATCACATCTCTGTCTCTAAGTGCCTGAGGATGTATCCTCCAAACAAAAAACATAATCTTTTGTTAAGCCAGTTCTATGATGAACCATATTTTTGTTTATATAGGTGAAATGTATGTCAGTTGGGACTTCAAAGAGCTAATGATGTGAATATTACATTTTCTTTTAAAAAAAAAAAGCTTAGAATTTGATAATTCTGCAGATTTATATTTTCTGTTGTATAATGAAATGAAAGACAATTTGATTGAAGATTTGGGTTACAAATATGGCTAATTGTATGTTTGCAGGCCAATGGATTCAATGTATATATTCCCAGCTGGTGATATATATTATAATAGAAGCCTTGAGACTAAGCAAACTTCTTTAAAAAATTGGTTTCATTCCCTTTTTCAAAGAATAAATAAACCAAGTTACAAAGACTCTTTTCTTCTAAAATAAAATACTCGTTTTCAATACATGTATTTTTGACAAATATTTAACTTGAACATATTTCATGAATTTTTAACCATATATAGGAAATAAAAATAAATAAATATCTGTGTTGAATCATCTTTAAATCCGACACATCTAAGTCTGAATAACATGAAAAATAATAAAGGTAGCAACCCAATTATATCAATTGCTCAAAAGTTGATCATTCTCAAACTCCATCAAATTGGTCAGCTTCCTATTGCTTATTCTTTGTTGATAGATTCTCGTCTTCTCCGGACTGCACACGCCAAGTATACGGACAACGATGTCAGGATTCGAATACTTGATCTGTCAGATGTCATCTCGTGTAAACAGATGTATAAAACAACCGAATTAAGCTCTGGGGTTCGAAAACTAAAACAATGTTAATTTCTACTAACCTTTGAGGAGTTGAAGAATCAGATAAAGGTAACAACATTTGAGCAAGTTTATCAGCATCATGGCTGCAATTGATAACGTGGTTGAAGCATAGATATCGTCCGTAGGACGAGACATCTTCGAACACGGAAATGTGAGCATTAGCGATGAATCTCAGATCCACAGTAACAAAAACCCCATCTTCATACATCTCGGCTGCTCCTTTCAGGTAAGGATTTGTGATGTTCAGGTCTGGAGTCATCAGCAATCCTCCATTAATTGTCACCATGTTTATGCCTCGGTCCATTGCCAGTGCCCAAGCTGACTTTTCTGCCACAGTTTTAGATAGCGCATGCCACAACTGCTCCAAATTGAAGTCAAAAGAATCAATTAAACATAATTAAATAAATTTTGTTTCACATGGAAGATGATTTAGTACCTTGAACTTCTTGCAAAAATCGATGTCGGTCCAGTTCTTTTCGTCGAGGTCGGACGAGGCTGCGGATCGGCCTTCGTTCCATACGACGGCCGTCACGGAGGATGTGAAAACCACCTTCTCCATTGTATCTGTTTGAGCACATGCTTCCAACACATTGTGTGCAGCTCTCACCTCAATTTCCGCCATGAATTCCTGCACCATTTTATAAAGATTTGATTCTTCCACCATTTTAGGTGGCACCATATGCAATGAAAATAACAGATAAACATACATCATAGGTGGAGTGATCAGATGGAGGCTCGAAGCAGTAAAACAAGCCACAACATCCCTTCAATGCATCCGTTATACTGTGGTAATCAAAAGGGTCTGCATCGAACATCCTTAATCTTTCATTCTTGCAAGGCAGCAGCTCCTCAACCGATTGGAATTCACCTCCATGACCACGGGGTTGAAGGGCAGCATGGACGGTGTAGCCTCTGTGTAGGAGCAAGTGGACAAGGGCGGAGCCAAGGTGGCCGGAGGCATCCATTACGCAAATGGTCCTCGAGTTGTCGTTACCGGAGCTTGCCATTGCTATATGCCCAACTTGATGCAAATTTCAAACGGGAATTGAAGGAGAAAAACAAGAAGAAATGGTACACCGTGGGAAAAGAGGGTGAGGGTATTTATTAGAGGAGAGAAAAGTAGAGGGGAGTTAGGTTGGGGTTAATTAGAAATGGTTGGGCAGGTGGCAGTTAGCTTCTATAACAGAACAACACAGTCTGCAAAGGCAATGGGTAGACTTGGCTTAAACTATGAAAAGGAGAGGTAAGTGATCAAAACTAATTTTGTACAAAATCGGTGACCAAAAGAAAACATACTAAAAACAAAAAGGACCAGCCGTAAAATTTACCCATATTATGATTAGGCAGAAGAGATGTAAAGTATGGGGACCAAAATGCAACCTAAGGCCATCATTTATGACTTCAAAAAGTTTTGGGTAAAGTATACAAATGGTCACTAAACTATCTTCAAAAATACAAAATGGTCATCAAACTTTCAAAAGTTACATAATGGGCATTAAGCTTTAGTTTTTGTTACAAAATGATCATTCAGTCGTTAACTGTCGTTAATTGGGTGACGTGACAGTTACAGAAATTTGAATAATAGAACATTTAATTCTCCATATTGACACATTCAATCAATTTATTTCTAATTTAACCTTCATTATTGATGTCCGAATTGATTGAATGTGTTAATATTGAGGATTAAATATGTTATTATATAAATTTTCGTAACTGCCACATCTCCCTATTAATGACAATTAATGATTTAGTGACCGTTTTGTAACAAAAGTTAAATTTTAATGCCCATTATATAACTTTTGAAAGTTTAATAACTATTTTATATTTTTAGAGATAGTTTAGTAACCATTTGTGTACTTTACCCAAAAGTTTTTAATCACACAACTGTCTTCTCTCTTCTTTTAACGCCTACGCGTGGGTGTTAAAAGCTACCTACACGTTTTACTCATAAATGAAGATCACATTTTGTTACTAACGTAAAATAATTTGTGTCATTCACAAAATCGAGATTAAATCAGATATTATTTTAAAAAATCTAATTTGATATTATTTAAATATCTAATATTTCGTATGTTTAGATTAATTGATCATTAATAATTTAAATAAATACATAAATAATCCCTAATATAAGATATTTTTTGATGAATTCTTTAACTATGAAAAGTACAAAATAGTCCTCGACTTAAAAAAATAACATGGTCTGGTGCCATTAAAATTTTAACGATTGATTACATGGTAGTTAACAAAATTTGGTGTTTAGTCTTTCATATTTACTCATTCAATCAATTTGGTCCTAATTCAAAAAATTTAATAAATTTAGTCCACTTAATTTACTCATTATGTCAATTTAACCCTTCATTCCAACACCGCCTCACTACCTCGATGACCCTCCGTCCGGCCTATGTCCTGTTCAACGATTCTTTCGTCATACTCTCCTCGTTCGTCCGACCAACCCACACCAGACGCTCGTCCATGCACCTCGACCACGCGCTCTAATAACCTCGATCATGAGCACCAATACCCTCCGTTCTGATTTGGTAAGCACGAGCCACACTTCCACCCAACTAACCTCGCATCTGTCCGAGCCCTCTAATGCGCTTCCCCAGCTTTTAGCGTCGCGCCCCTGACCAAGTTAAAATTTTGAATTACGATTAAATTGATTGAATGTGTAAATATCAAGAACTAAATGTGTTATTATGCTATTTTTGTTATCTGTCACATCATCAGCCGTTAAACTTTTAACGACACCAAACCAACTTGTTACGTTTTTTAATTCGATGATAATTTTGTAACTTTTCATAGTTGGGGATTCAAAAAAGTATCATATAGTCGATGGACTATTTATGTTGTTTATCCTAATAATTTTTATATATTTCAATTATTTTAATATAATATTATATATTTATACGATATAAATTATATGTAATATAATATAACTTTAAGACTAATATATTTATTTAAGGCTTAACTACAAAATAAGTGGCCAAACTATGTTTTTTTTTGCAATAGGTGCTTAAAGTATTTTTTTGGCTGAAATTAGTGCCTAAAGTATTTTTTGGCTGAAATATGTGCCTAAAGTTTCATTTTTGGTTGAAATAGGTCCCAAGTAGGTGCCTCAATTGACTTTAAAACAAGACAAAAATAAAACTTTAGGCATCCATTTCAGTTAAAAAATACTTTAGACATTTATTGCAAAAAAGAGACATAATTTGTGCACTTATTTTGTAGTTTAGCCTTTATTTAAGTCAAACGTGTTTGGACCTTAAAAGTTAAAGTGAAATTATATAATCATTTAATATGACTGGTTTATTTCTTTGATTCGTTGATTAACTTAATATTATATGTATTTATTCCTGGACGACCGATTTCACATATAAAAAAAGAAAATTCATTTGATAAGGTTTATCAAATTCTAAAAAGTTTCATGGAGTAATCGTAATATTAATATAAAAATAAATATTAAATATTTGATTTTTACTTGAAACTATAAATAAAATAAAATCATGATCGCTGAAACTAAAGTTGTAAGAATTGAATACTCTCTTTTTCATGTTTAGGGGTTCACTTTTAAAAAAGCTAAAAACAATTAAAAAGGTAAAATAGAAGGGGAAGAAGAATTAGTTTTAGATTTGGAGTTTTACTACATAAAAGAATGGGGAATATTTGATACATTGTTAGTGTAAAAAGAATTTACACAAACATACCTATTTTCAAGCTAAAAAATAAAATTTTAATCTTAAAATTTTAACCTGAAACCTAAACCTTAAATTCTAACCTAAAGCTTAAATTCTAAATCCTACCTTCTAACTGTAACGCCCTGACCCGAGTGTCACAATTGGGCCCAAGCCCAACTCAAAAACCATAAAATTTCTCAAACCGAGTTTTGCCCAATAAGATATTTCTAAAAACATTTAGATCCAATAGTTGAAAACATAGATAAACAATTTAAATCGTTACAAAGGAGCTCCACATTAATTTAAAACATTTAAACATTTGATTTGATTAATACAATTTCAAAACAAAGATTTACAGACTCGACCACGTAAGGTCCTATGAATACATGACCCACTAAACACAAGTATCGTACACTGAAAGCCTCAATATGCTAGAATCTCATGCTGATAGTGCTCCTCGATCCCACGATATAACGATCAACCTACGCACGGAAACAATAATTCCGAGCGCTAAGCTTACAAAGCTCAGTGGTACACATCTACTATACTACACTTCATGCTAATCATAAACATAAGCATGCAAGCTAGTACGAGCAATAAGGAGAGATAAATAAACACGTGGCGTTACCACTAGTTACCTAAACACATGCTCTCATCATAGCAAAACAACATACATGACCCACAAGGCCCAACCATACTCGGGATTTTACACAACATCGAGATCGTACACTCCTGAGTGAGGCCCGCGTCTATACATCATCGAGATCCTGCACTCGTAGGGATGAGGCCCGCGTCCACACAGCATCGGGATCATACATCCGTGCTCTGAATCTCTCATCAAGCATCTTCGAATGAGGCCCATGTCCACACAACATCGCGATCTTACATTTGAAAATCTTCAACCAAGGTGTTACAACACACTCAAACTCTTACTGGGTATCTGGATCCTATCAATCAAGAAGACTCAACCAATCAAATGCCTACCCAGCATACAAGCAACGCGATCCCAAGGGTCCTCTTATTGTTACTAATCATCGACATATTATTTATTTTACATTACCGAGTTGTTAACACATTATAGATAAGTATACAATTAATCTCATTCATAGTCTCTATTAATCCATATTATCACATTATTCAAGGCATAATTCAACTATTAATATTCACATCAATTTCCATTCTTAAATTATATTCATAGATTATTTATCATATCAGTTATCAGTACTCGTACCCGCGTTCGATATGGTACCCTTGAGTATCGGTACTCGCACGCGTACCGATATTGAAACTGCTTATTGGAATTCTTTAATTTTCACAAGTACCAGTACAGTTGACCTGTACCGATACGACCCCCAAGTTTGTACTGATACGGCCAAAGCTCGTATCGATACCCTATTCTCGGGTTCGTACAAATTTCTTGAATTACGATATTACCCTACTTTATCCAATCCCTAAAGCTTATGAAAGTCATTAGAGTTGGTTTACTAACACATTTATTCAATTACTATTAATTACTGGTTTCATAATTATTTATTTGAGTATTACCAATTATCAGTTCATTAAGTGTAATTTCCATCGAACATATCAAATTTAACCTAGCTACAACACTGACGAAGAGGAAAGGTCTGCAAAACTTGATCCAACTGTAACAATGATGAAGAGACAGGATCGAATGATAAAGATTATGATATTTGATCTGACTATAATACTGATGAGGAAATATGATCGAATGATAAAGGCTCTAATATTTGATCCAGCTACAACACCGATGAAGAAGCAGAATCGAATGATGAAGGCTCTAATATTTGATCCAGCTACAACACTGACGAAGAAGTAGGATCGAAATTTGGCGTATTTGGTCCAACTACAACACCGACGGAGATGCAAGACCATAATTTGACCGAGCTACAACACCGACGAAGAGGCACGATCTAAAGATAAAAGTTTTGATCTAGCTGCAACATCGGCAAAGAGACAAGATCTGACAAAGTTTTTTTGTTTTTTTTTATTTCTTTTTTTCTTGTCCTTTTTTCTTTTTTGGCTACAACGTTAACAAAGAGTAAATTTTGACCCAGCTACAACACAGACGAAGAAGAAAGGTTTGAAGTTGATAGTGTTGATCCAGCTACAACACTGACGAAGATGCATGATCAGAAGTCAGCAAATTTGGTCTAGCTACAACACCGACGAAGAGGCAAGACCTGAAGTTAGTAAGGTTTAACCCAGCTACAACACCGATGAAAAACCAAGGTCTGAAGTCAATAGGGTTGATCCAGCTACAACACCGACGAAGATACAAGATCAGAAGTCAAAAAATTTGGTCCAACTACAACACCGATGAAGAAGCAAGATCAAAAGTCAATAAAGTTTGACCTAGCTACAACACCAACGAAGAGGCAAAGTCTGAAGTCGGTAGGGTTGATCCAGATACAACACCGAGGAAGAGGCAGGATCAGAAGTCATTAGATTTGGTTCGACTATAACACCGACGAAGAGGCAAGATCGAAAGTTAGTAAATTTGGTTCAGCTACAACACCAACGAAGAGGCAGAATTGAAAGTTAGATTTGACCAAGCTACAACACTCAATGAAGAGGCAAGGTCTGAAATCAGTAAGGTTGATCCAGCTACAACACTTGATGAAGAGGAATGATAAAAAAGAATAGATTTTGGCGCAGCTACAACACCCGACGAAGAGGTAGGATCGGAGGATAGTATAGTTCGACCAAGATACAACATCTGACGAAGAGGCAAGGTCTGAAATTGATATGGTTGATCCAGCTACAACACTGACGAAAAGGCAGGATCAGGAATTGGTAAATTTGGTCTTGCTACAACACCGATGAAGAGGCAAGACCAGGATTCGACCGAGCTCCAACACCGACGAAGAGGCACGATCTAAAGGTAAAAGTTTTGATCCACCTGCAATACCGATGAAGATGCAGGATCAGAGGATGTAGCTTTGATTTTTTTTATTTTTGATTTTCTTTCATTTTCTGATTTTTTTATTTCCTTCTGATTTTTCCTTTTTTTCTAATCTTTTGATGATTTTTTTTGAATTTTTGATTTTTTTGACATTTTGATTTTTCTTTAATTTTTTGAACTATAACTATAAGGAAAAAGGTAAGATCCGAGGAAGAAATTTGGTCTAACTGTGACACCGACGAAGAGGCAAGACCTGGATAGGGTTTGATCTACTACACCACTAACGGAGAGATAAGATCTGAACTAAGTTGGTCTACCACCATTGGTAGAGGCATAATCCACAAAATGCTTGATCTGCTATACCATTGATGGAGAGGCAAGATCTAGAAAATGTGGGATCTATTACACCATTGATGGAGCGATAGAATTTGGAGTAAAATTTGCTTTGACAGAAAAGCAAAATCTGCAAAACGTTTGATATGTTGTACCATTAAAGGAGAGACGAGATATGGAATATGTGGGGATCTACTATACCACTGACATAGAGATGAGATCCGAAGGAAAATTTGATCTTGCAACACTACTGATGGAGAAGCAAGATCGGGAAAAAGTGGGATCTGCTACATCATTGGCGAAGAGCCGAGATTCGAAGGAAAATTTTGATCTGCTGCATCATTAATAGAGAAACAAAATCTTTAAAAATTTGATCTGCCATGCTACCGACGGAGAGGCAAGACCACTAACGGAGGTAAAATCGAAAAAATGGTTCTGCTTCTCCGCGACGGGATTCATAACCTAAAATGAAAGAAAACACTAGTTAGTAATTGTTCAAAAATTTTATTGTTGTTGTCTGGATGTTCGAGCTTTCTGTGTGTTCAGCCTCCATCAGGGCTAAAGGTTAATCATCACATTGTTGCCCCATTAGTTGAGGTTCTTCGGTCTTTATATGTTCAATCCAAAAATAAATACATGATGGATGAATACATCTTTATGCCTAAATGTGTCTGTTAAGTCTAAGTGCATGATAGACTTTGGGTGTATGTATGATGTGTGTGCTTAATGTAAAATGATCTTAATGAACCCCTTAAAGGGATGTCCCCAACTCTATGTTGGTCGGGTTGAGTTCTCGATCTTATTTTGCGGAGATGCCCCAACCTTTTTTGGCTTTAATTATCTTCTTATGGACTTATCCTTCCAGGTGTATTCCCCTTACAAAAATGCTTTGCAGTAAATTTGAACTTTAAAAATTATGATGCCTCATGTCATGGTCATATTAAATTAGGGTGTAATTTATATATAGATTTTGATTCACATTATGCATGGGTACGATCAAATTAAGGTGAACAAAATGTATTCTTCATTGAAACTTGTAGTTTCCGGCCATTACAAAAAGGCTCTCATTGCCATTGGGCCCAAGCAAGTGAGATACATAAAAGAACATCACTTTAAAAGAGATAAAAACTTCAAGGGGACCTACTATGGTCAATATAGTGTAATATTTTGGCCTGTTAGGCATGAGATACTTTCACACAGGTCATTCTCAAAAAGGCATTATTGATATATTTAGAAATTTTCATGCTTGGGTATAGGATCCTTGCTTTGTGGTTGGCCTACCCGAGTCTTTAAAACTTACTACCCCAAGCTTGATAAATTTTTCTACAAGCCTTTTAAAGCCTATGTAGTTCTCGATCGAGTGACCTACTTGCCCGCATGATAGTCACATCTTGTATTGGCATTATACCATCATGGGAAAGGAGGTTGTAATGAAGCTTGGTAGAAAGGTGCCACCAAATGGTTGTCATATAATTGTTTGTACAGTTCTCCATAAAAACTGGTAGCGGAGTAAAATCTATCTTCCCGATATTCTTTTTTTCTAGAATCTTGGCTTGAAGAACCTTGGAAACTTGTAGCTTTTGGGTTGTATTGTTGTCAATGGCTTCGAAAAACCAACATTATAAATTCCTGAAGAATTTACTTTTTGTCCCTCTCTCCATATGATGGCTTCTTATGGGATGAACTCCCATCGACGTCGATCTTACCATTCTTAACAACATTCTTAATAAGCTCTCCAAATAGCACTAGATCGGTAAAATTGGTAGTTGCGTTTCCTATAAGGTGGTCTAGAATTGGGTCTTCCAATGTTTGGATAAAAATGACCATTGTCTTTTTTTCACCCAGCGGAGGTTGAACTTGTGCTGCTACATCCCTCCAATGTTGTGCATATTGCCTAAAGCTTTTATTGGTCCTTTGCTTCATGTGTTGCAAAGTCCAATAGTCTGATACCATATCACTGACATGCCAATATTGCTCCAGAAAAGCCTTGGCCAAGTCTTTCCATGATTTTATCTGATAACGACTCAATTGATTATACCATTTGGTGGCAGATCCGGTTAAATTGTCTTGAAAATAGTGGATCAATAACTTGTTGTCTCTACCATATCTCGTTATTATTTGGCAAAACGTAGTAAGATGAGCATGGGGATAACTCATCCCATCATACTTCTTGAATTTCGGGACCTTGAACTTAGGGGTAGCACCAAGTCTGGTACAAGGATAAGTTTGTTAGCATCAAATCCACTGAAGGTGTCTACTACCTCCATGGCTTCCATCTTTTCCTCAAGATGCTTGCAACGTTCCTCGTTCTCTTTTGAAGTCTCCATTTTTGGTTTCTCGATTTCGACCAACCGATCTATTTTTGAGTTAAAATTTTTAGCTTGATTTCCTCTGGGCTTAACTCCTAGCATGAGGGGTATATTCATAGGGAAAGAGGCACCAGCCTGATGAAGTGGTGACTTCCCTCGAGAAAGTATTATCTGAGGGCCTGGTCGAACATAAACATGCGTAGGATACGCAGGGCCTTCGTTCACATCAATGGGACTTCTCGTAGGATTTGCAACAAAAGCCTCTTCTTGTTCGGGGGGTTTATGTCCTAGCATTTGTGCTATTTGGCTTAACATGTCTTGTTGGTATTTCTTGATCTATTCCTCATATCTTGTTGGGTCTTAGCTAACTGGTCCTCCAACTTCTTAGCCAAATCTGCTTGCATGTCTTTTTGATTTTGCTTAATTCGGTCCAATCTATCTTCATTTGTCATTTTGGTCTTGCGTAGAGTTCTGTAGGGGTGCTGAACTGGCTGACTTTTTTCTCTATCCAGTATTACTGTCACAGGACACCCCAATGATCAGTCTTAATTTTTTTAAAATGAATGCATGTAAATATAAGGTGCATGTCCTACATGCAAATGTACCTATTCAAAAATGGTTACTATGGCTCAACTTCTGAATTCACGGGATTCATTGGCAAACTTTAAATGTTGCATTGATATCTATAGTACTAGATTTTCCTCCCGATAATGAATCTTTTTTCATATTGGGAACCAGTCATGAATCAGCACTTCATGTTGGTGAAATGCAATGCAGTTAATGCAAAATGAATGGGTCTAATATGATGTGATCAAAAAGAGAAAAAAGGTCCGTCCAAATTAAAACGAATGAATAAATTAATGGTAATAAAGTAAAAATTAAAACAAGTAACAAAATTATACATAAATAGCAAATAAAGGCACTTAACGTCTAAAAAAGATTGTTAAACAGGCAGAGTTTCACATGGCTTGAAAAGTTGGCTCCTACGACTCATTATATGTGGGTTGGATCTAAGGTAAAGGGTACTCGAACTATTGTGAGGACATCGATTCAGGGGTGAAAACTCCACAGAATATAAGGATCGGGCTCAAGAGTACATTGCAACACTATACGAAGGTGAAAACCCCACAAAGCGAAGTAATCTCTCCCACCTAAGGGTCCTAAACTAATATATGATGCCAGTTCATAAAAAAACAAAATTCAAAAATTAAAAATTAAATTAAATCTGATTTAGATTTTCATTAGTAATTATAATGCAAATCAAACTAAGGCCTGACTCCTTATTTTTGTTTTCGAAAACAAAAATTACTCCCCAGCGGAGTCGCCAAGCTGTAGTGACCTGCGGACCCGAGGCTTCCTCGGGAAACCCCTTTTTTGGGGGTAAGAAAGCTCGTGTATTTAAAATTGTAAAAAATGGGAAAAAAATTGGAGTCACCACCGGTCACTTGGATAAGGTAGACCGGACACCAAAAATTCAACCAGAGATGGGATCGGGAATTGGTTACAAGTGAGGAAGGATTAGCACCCCCACTACGCCCAAAATTGGTACCTAAAGGTTTGCATTATATTCATTAAGGAAAATAAATATTCGACTTAATTTAAGATTTAATTTTCGGAGTGTATGCGTGACAGTTAAAACCCGCCTTGATATTCACAATGTTCAAGGGAGATGACACCCAGAGACCGAAATAACACTCCTAATAGAAACACCAGAACAATAAGGCCTAAAACTATATGCATCAATTATATGTATGAACAGTAAAAAATACAAAAATAAATAAAAAATATAAATATTAAAAAAAGCACAGGTACGACAAATGAAAATTTGCCTTGGTATCCACGGCATTCAGAGGAGATGACACCCGGAGACCGGGATAACACTCCCAATAGAAATAACAGAACAATGGGGCAAAACATTGTATACGGTATTTACACAAATAAAAAATAATAATATATAAAGTATAAAATATAGGTAAAAGAAAAATATTATAATTTATACATATAAATAATATATACTATATATATGTACACTATATATTATATAAATATATACATATACATATACAAATGCATATACATATACATATACATATACATATACATATACATATACATATACATATACATATACATATACATATACATATACTAAACATATATTATACATATTCATAATATACTATATATTATATATATGAATATACTATACATATTACGTTATTTACATGTTATCTATTAATTATAATAAATGAACAAGTAAAGATAATAATAAAACACATCGAATATAACATAAATACAGGATTAAAATTAAAAGAAACAAAAAATAGGGCAAAAATTAAATAAAAAATAAATTATGGATTAAAATTAAAATATTGACAAGGTTTGGGGACTAAATCTATAATTGTACCCTCGCATTAAGACCAAATTGGAAGCTATAACGAGTTTGAGGGGTTAAATCCATTATATATTGATTAAAACTGAATTTAGGACCAAATTGCAAAGTTTTCAAAATATCCAGGGACCACAGAGATGAATAAACCATGTGCAGGCCGAAACTGAAAATATTTTTGGGGCGGGGGACCAATCGTGTAATTTCCCCATTAAAAATCTGACTTAATTGGGGACTAAATTGAAAAACATTTTAAAAGTTCAGGGCTGCAGGAATGATTTACCCATGTGGAGGGACCAAAACATAATTTGCCCTTTTTTAAAAAATGCGCGAATCTTCCCCGGGTCGGGTCGCAGCATTGGGTCGTGCATGAAATGACGTCGTTTTGGTCGGGATTATGACACCCCAAAATGACGTCGTCTTGAAATTTATATGTAAATGGATTTTTAACAAAAAAAACAAATTTCATTCATTTGTTTTAAAAAAAACTTCATCATCTCAATTCTCTCTTCACTCACTGCTGCCATACGTTGCCATGCTCCCGAAGTTCGCCGCGGACATCACCGTCACCGATGCTAGATGTTGAAAATGAGGTATCTTTCCCAATTTTTTCGGCGTGCTGAATCCAAATTTGAGACCGGATTTTCATAAAAAAACCCTAAACGCGCGGATCAGAGATGAAAAAACAAAGATATGTTTTTTACCTTTTCGATTCGGTTTCTGCTCTTCTTCTTATATATATATATGTTTTCGATTTTTGGTATGATCATAAACTAAAAAAATGTTTTTATGTTTCGAATCCATTTTTTATTTCATTTTCGACCCGAAACAAAAACCTCTTTTTCTTTTAGAATCCTACCCTTTACATGAATTTTTTTGGGTTTTAAATACCTGAAAAAAGTGATTACAATTTGCATGATTTTTGCTTTTTTTGCAGGTTCTGACGGCTTGGGCAGTGGTGCCAGTCAAGGGACCGGCGGGCAGTGCGCGTTGCCAATGGCGTTGAGTGTGGCGGCCACGTACGGGAAGTGAGAAGGGCAAGGGGCGACAACTGGCGGATGGGTATATTAGGGTTTAGGTTATTTTTAGGGTTAAGGGTATTTTGGGTAATTTATTGTAATGTGTTATTGGGTTTTAATTGGGTAATTAGGTTATTTGGGTGTTTATTTGGGTTTGTTGTATTGGGTTTATAATTAGGCTCAAAGGCCCGGACAAAGTGGGTTACTACAGCTACCCCTCTTTGTGCGTTGCTATGTAACAAGAATAGAGCAAAGACAAAAGAGAAACCATTTTGTCCGGTCGGTCAAGGTTTTTTTTTTTTCTGCTACCGCTTCTTCTTTGGGCTTCACTTAATCTATTAGGCCATTCTTGTAAGCAAAATCTTCAAATGGAGGATCCGTTGGGGAAGGCAAAAATCAGAGGTGATTTGATGGAGGAGACAAATTGAGCTCGACTTGCTACGACACTGACGATGACGCAATGTCTTGGGAAAATTTGACCTAGCTACAACACTGACGAAGAGGCAAGGTCAGCAAAACTTGATCCAGATGCAACACTAACGAAGAGACATGATCGAATGGCGAAGATTCTGATATTTAATCCGACTATAATACCAATGAGGAAACATGATCGAATAATGAAGGCTCTGATATTTGATCCAGCTGCAACACTAACGAAGAAGCATGATCAAAAGTAGGGGTATTTTGGGAAATTTATTTTAATAGTTTATTGGGTTTTAATTAGGCAATGGGTTATTTGGGTTTGTTGTATTGGATTTTGGGTTTATAATTAGGCTCAAAGGCCCGGACAAAATGGGTTACTACAGTCTCTAAATATGCTTATTTATCGTCTACCTATTTTGTAGACACTAACACGCAAAGCAAACATATTTATGATGCTCATGAAGTAATAGGAGTTCGAGGTGTACTAGTCTTAAGCCAAAGTGATAAATCCTAATCCGAGCTCCTCCAAACATCTCTTTAACCCCATTACTCAAGTCCAAAAATTCTTCGGATAACGCAAATACGATTGCATAAGCCATTTCACATTAACGAACTATTTTAAGGGATAAAATGCGCAAAAATAGCTTACCGGGTTTAAATTTGGTGAAACATAATGTGCCAACGAACTAAGAACGTCGAGAAAACCCCGGGTAGGGTCCCCTTAAAAAGTCAACATCGGTCAATACTTGTCAACGGCGTAGGTGGCGCGGTTAACGACAATTAGGCTCGAAGGGCGGCTTGACAGACCGGCTCGGGCTCAGCTCAGTGGGCCAGCTTGATGGCTGGCCCAGTGGCTTGGCCCAACCGGCTAGATGGCTCTCCAGTGCACTAAAGCACGATCACGTGTAGCGGCGACGCATGAGGGCTACTCCGATTGTCGAATGACGGCGGCGAACTCTAGACTCGCTGTCTCGACGCTGATGAACACGCTCGTGTCCTCAGATTTGGATTTTGACCATAGAAACCACCCTATTCTGAAACGGCCTAAACTTCCAACTCCTCACCTCCCTCCACGATGACTCCGACGGTGATGCCTCGACCATCGACGGACTTGTCTTGGCGAGATGAACACATTGGCGGTGGAGGTGTCGACAACGGACGACCCAATCTCTGTAGATCGGACTTTAAAACTCTTATTCTTACTTTCTCTATCCCTTTTCCCATTTTTTCTCTCCTCTTTACTTTTTTTCTCCCTTCAGCCCCTTTTCTCCTATCCTCATCCTTTTTAAAATTCAAACATCTCCCACCAACAACATCCACTTTTCCAACTTGGATAAAGCCCATATCCAATTTCCTTAATTGGGTTTCGAACATAAAGGACAAATACCCGGATTCGAGATCCGATTTGCTAACCTAAAATTCGGGTCATTACACTAACCCCTAACCTCTAAACCTTAAACTAAAACCCCTAAATAACCCCAATTGAGGAAATTTTATTTTCCACCGCGGTATATAGGATAATAATTCTAAAAGAATTATGATTTTAAAATTTAGACTTGTGATTTTAAATTTTAAGATTTAAATTTAAAATATAAAAAATTGTATAAATTTTTTATACGGTCTATATGTAACTCTATATTTAGGACAAAAATCCTCAGCCCTTTTTGGCAGGGACGAAGGCACCTTAGATTTTTTGGTATAATTATATTTTAAGTCTTTTTTAATTTAAATATTAATAAAATTAGATCTTTGTCCCTCCCAATTTTTAGAATTTATAGGCTTAATAGACTCTTGCCCCTCCCGATTTTCGATTCTAGCTCCGTCCCTGCTTTTTGGTATTATTTTCTATGCAACAACACTAAAAAATTAAATTCTAGGCATTAAATCTAAATTTTAAATCTTACTCTAAAAGTATAATATAGGTTTAATTCATTAAACTCTAATCGTAAATACTAACCCTAAATTTATTTTCTAATATAAGACAGAGAAGGAACATAAAAAGGTGAGAGGGTTTATATTCATTATTTACCTATTTATTGAGACAGCCAGAAATGATGCAACGGTATTGATATATTGTTGGTTGGTCTATAAGTCAAAGGCAATTGCCGTTCCCATTCTCAATTAATATTAAGTGGACCCACGACCGACCAATCACACACAAGCAACATTAAATCTATTATTATTATTATTATTATTATTATTATTATTATTATTATTATTATTATTATTATTATTAAGTGGACCCACGTCCGAAAAATCACACACACGCAACGTTAAATCTATTATTATTATTATTATTATAAGGATCTAAATATTTCTAACTTTATGGTAATTTTTTTAAGATAGGCATAAAGTAAAAAAATGCTCTTTAACATTTAGCTGAATAATTATTTTGGTCTTTACTTTTTTTTGAATTAATTTAATCTCTAACATTTTATTTTAGGTCAAAATGACCCCTATGCATATGAAAACTGTTAGTCAACTGACAATAAACAACTTTAAATGACTTGACAGAATGACACGTCATAAGAAAAAATATTTTATATTTTATACAATTTTATAAAAAAATTTGACTGATGTGTCATTATGTAAAGTCGGCATATTTGTCTATATGATACTGCTATCATAGCATGCACTGCCATGTAGGTTTGCCATGTCATTTCAAGCTATTTATCGTCAGTTGACTAACAATTTTCATCCGTAGAGGGACCATTTTAACCCAAAATAAAACGTTGGGGGTTAAATTGGTTCAAAAAAAAAGAATAGAGGCCAGAATGATTTTTCAGTCAAATGTTAGGGGTATTTTTTGGCATTATGCCTCTAGGATTTGGCTCTGACCTATTATATATATATGTTGCGAAATATAATGAAATATATTTTGTTCTTTACTTAATCGGTAACGATATTAGTGTTGATGTTGGTCGCCAACCATCGAAAATTTATATTTTATTTTATCTTTTAATATTTGAATCTATTTGTTTTGATTTTCTTTTTCTTAGCACATGTGCTTTCTTCTACCTATGTGACACATTTTCTCAGCTTTTTGACAAGTTTTATGACTTTTTTTCCAGGTGTTTGATGTTCGTTCAGTGAGCCCCACGACTTTGTTTCTAGTTCGTGTTTTTCGGTAGTCTTGGATAGTTTGATCACCTTTTGAGTTGTGGCCGATGTAATCATATTTGTCTAGCGGACCATTGCCTTTGAGAATATGCATAAATGGTGGTTGTTGATTGGCATAAAGTCAAAAAATACCCTCAATGTTTGACTGAATAGACACTTTGCCCCTATTCTTTTTTTAGAGCAATTCAACCCTCAACATTTTATTTTAGGTCAAAATGACCCCTATACGGATGAATATAGTTAGAAAACTGACGATAAACAATTTGAAATGACTTGACAAAATGATAAGTCAGTAGAAAAAAAATATTTTATATTTTATATAATTCTATAAAATTATTTTTTGACTGATGTAACATTTTTTCAAGTCAACACATTTGTCTATATGATATCACCATGCTAGCGTGCACTGCCATATATGTTTGTCACATTATTTCAAGCCATTTACCATCAGTTAACTGATAGTTTTTATCTGCAGAGGGGTCATTTTGACCCAAAATGAAACGTTGAGGGTTGAATTGCCACCCCCAAAAAAGAATAGGGGCCAAAGTGACTATTTAGTTAAACGTTAGGGGTATTTTTTTTTGGCTTTATGCCTTGTTGATTTTGAGGATTTCATCTAATTTATATTTTGACAACTCCCTAATGACCCTCCTAATAATGGACCGCAAAGATTTTCTTTAGTGCAAAGTGGAACTGATCTGACCGATGCAACGCTTATCTTTTCTTTTTAAATCTATCATTTTCTTTTTTATTGTTTTTGAATGTTTTAAAACTTTTGGTAGGTTATGTTCTTGTTTTACCTTTATTTATGAATAAAATTGCCCGGTTGATGTGTCAAAAAATATATATTAAAAATGAAATTTATCAATCATTTTTTATTAAGTAGAAGATAATTACATTCTCAAAGCAAGTGATGATATTTGAATTATATCAGATAAAATAATATGTGCATTTTTGATCACTTGACCAATTAATGAATCTCATTTAATATTTTATTTATAGTAGGAATACGTACAATATTACATAAGTATAGGTTATCTAGCAAACCGCCACCAATCACTGATTCACCATACATCTACCCCTTTTAATTTGTATTTTTCTTTCTATTTACGTGGGCTTTAGAACTTCCTATCTCATTTTTTAGAATTATTATATGGACTCGGCTCACCACATTATTTATGGTCTCATTCACTAAAATTCAATCACCTCATTTTTTACAATATTTAGTGGTAGAGCCAGGATTTTCATATAGTGGGGTTAGAGTGGAGTATGAGGTATGGGAGACTCACTACTTGAGTTCTATTCGGTCAAAGCTAAGTCAACACTCGACTCGAGTTGTAACACCCCTTTCTCGTATACGTACACCGTGTACGAGTCGAAAATATTACAACTTCTTTAATCCAAAAATCAAGGTAATTTAACATTTTCAGAAAACTTCCCGATTGTCACACATCCTAAAATTTCTGTAGCCCAAGCACGCTTACTTTATTTCAAATTGACTTAAATTATTTGTTCGAGTTCCAATCATAAATCAATTATCTTAGCATGCAACTCATCACCTGAGTTTACTCTTAATTTTAAATCTTTCCAGAAATACCAATTATCATGAAACCAGAATTAACTTTAAAGGCCAATCATACTCACATAGGTTAAACAAGTATACTTGCCACTATAAAAATCCAACCTTAATTAGGATGTTATTACTGTGATTACCTGCTGAGCTTTCCAATATTGATGCAATGCTCTTCTCACTCTCAACTTGATTTACCTACGTGTGTACAATCAAACACACGCTAAGTACGAACTTAGTGAGGCATAAGATAAGAACATATATAAAATACTTTGTAATGCATGATACTTTCAAAAACAACATGACAATCATTAAATTATATAATATGTAATGCATGAATATCTGTATATAAGATCATATAATTGTACTGTGTAATCATATAGCCCAAGGTAAATATCAAGTGACTAATATACGAGTCGTGTACATTTTAGTACTATCCTTTCTATCGACACAATGAAGTATCGGGAACATATCAAAACAATGAAGTGTTGCGATCATATAAACACAATAAAGTGTTGCCATATCAACACAATGAAGTGTTGCAAACTTTCGACGTCGTATACTGTCAACACAATGAAGTGTCAGATACAGTGTGACTCTTATGGTATACCACAATATTGTCCAACTCAATATTATACTACCAAGGGAAACTTTAAAAAATCAATTCCTGCAAAATGGCAAGCAACCCATATCCAATTTATATCATGTAAAACATATCATATTGGAGTAGTTCATACTACAAAATGTTCTATACAATTCACATTGTGCATGCCATTTAAAAATTATATAAGTAGCTTGTCATATATATCATGCAAAACATATTATGCTATATAAAAATATTTACCTTTTAGGTTGACTTATCACAAGTCTCCCTATAAAAATGTATGTCAACAAACATACATTTAAATACATGTATGCACTCACCTGGGCCATTTGTTAGCGTGGCTCACTAAATTCTACTCGATCCTTTCCTTTTTAGAACCACGAACCTTCTTTGATTCGGCCTTAACTTCATTAATCACATGAATAAGATAAAATATTTGTTAGATTCAAATCTAACAAAACCTTAAACAAGTTGTCTAATATAATCATACGAATATAAAATTTCCAAATATTTTTCCTTTCTTCCTTGTATTGTTCAAGAACTCATTATGGTCCCTAGTGACCAATTTGAACTTCCAATAATTCTTCCGAGCTTGCTAACTCACATTTAAATACAAAATATTTCAAATTCCATTTTCTGACTGCTTGCGCTACCTTCAAAGATTTGCTTATACCGGGCAGAATACATACCGGATCTTAATTTACTTTATACTGGAAAAACTAGATTCGATAACGGTTCTAACGATATAAGACACATAAATTAATAAAATCTACAAAAATTGTGAAAATTCTTCAAACTCCCGTCACAGTGTTGTTTTGACAGAAACTGCTCTGTAAATTTTCCGACCTTCATTCGATTAAAAATCCATATCTTCTAACTCGGAACTCGAAATCAATTTTTGTTTGTTGGAAACGAAACTAGACGAACACATCTTTACAACGATATAAAATTCATCATCTAACAATTTTTGTTGAATTTATGGTGAATTTTCAAAGTCACTGCCAAAATTCAATCTTCTTCATAGCTTTCCATAATAAACTTCTAATTTCTACTAACTTCTTATTTTTCTACTTATCAATTTAGTCCCATCACTTGCTTCAAACTACCAATTCATCATCTTCTTCATCAAATAATTATTCAAAATAATTCCCTCTAGTTTTCTTTCTTTGCCCAAAATAGTCACTAAAATACAAAGGTAAGGATTTAAACTTCTTAACTTTGCAATTTAGTCCCCAAATCAACACTACTACCTTAAGTCAATTATTTTAACTAAAAATCAGATTTAATCCCCATCCAAGAATTCCTTTCCTATTTGGTCACTTGATTTTGACAAATTGTCAAAATGGTTCCTAATTCGATTCAACATCGGTTTAGCATTCTAACATCAATTTCGCATCTCCAACATCATTAATTACATAAATACACTCCAAATTCATAAAATTCACATTTGGTCCCTTAAATTTGAAGTTTTCTGAATTGGTCCCTATAAGTTTTAACTTAGGGTTTTGCTTCCAAACAACAAATCAAGCTTACTAGATCAGTAATTCAACATCACAAACCCTAAGTTAGACTTAAATCCATAAACCCTAATCTTCTCCATACAAACCAAAATATGTAGGGTTTAAATCCTAACTCAATAACATGATTTTAACATCATATAAGCTTGATTCCAACATAAATTCAACCATGGAATCATAAAATTTCAAAAGCCCCAATTTTGTTCATAAACCCTAATTTCCTTCTCATGTAAAATTTCCACCAATCAAGCATGTATTCCATGAATTAAATACATCAAATTATAGAGCTTGAAGAGTAGAACAACTTTGCAGTTCGAAAGGTTACCTGAAAATCGAGTTTCGGGGCTTGAATCGAGCTTGGAAATTCTCCCTTTTCTACCTACCCATATTTTCAAAAATATGAAAGATGAAGAAGGCTTCATCTTTTGCCTTTTAATTTTAAATCTCTTCAATTATGCCACTTGTAATATATAAATGAATTTTAAATTCATTCAAATAGGGAAATTACAAAAGTGACATTTTATCCAACGGTTGAGATTATTTTATCATCAATCAAGGGCCAGACTTTAAAATTCAAATTTATTCTTCCAAAAATAGCCCTTGTAAGTTCAAATATTTCAAAATTGTCATCCCTGCCAAATGACCAATTTGCCCTCCAACTAGTCTTTATTTACTAGTTTGCTTCAAAAGTGCCATTCCATTAAAATCTAAGTAAATTAGTTTCTCTTCAACCAGCCAATATTCCATAAATATCATTTCATGATTTTCCATGGATTATGGAACAACCTCTAAAATTTCGATTCAATCTGATTTCCCGATATTCACAAAATACTTCTATTATGATTTTACCTTTGCTGAGCTATCGGATCTATTCCGAAAATTCTATATTTCCATAATATTCCTCATATCATCATCCTTCATCAAATGACCTAAATTTAATCTGAAATTAGTAGTTTACCAACTTTGCCCTTATGATTTTCCAAAATTCCGATCTTGCCATTTTTCATCCAACGGCTCATATTTAGCATGGGTAAAATGACATAATCAACCTTGGCTTATCATCCTTCAAAATATCCTAGATATTCGATTCGATCCGATTATCCGAATATTCTGTCGAACTTTATCGCTTTATAGCCAATAATACAAACTCCGTACGAAAAATCTGGGTAACACAAAACGTCATTATTGGGGGTAAAATATTCATTTACGGTGTTAAAATACACAAATTTTGAAAATTACACTTTGGTCCCAAAACTTTTCCAAAGTTTACACTTTAATCCCTAAACTTTTAAAATTTACATTTTGGTCACTAACAAAAAATTTGGGATATTACACGAGTTCTTAACGAGCCAATTCGAGCTACTTCATACCCGATTCAAAAATCTCGCGAGCTACTCAAAAATATAATATACTAAAATTTTTAAATTTAAAATCTAAATTCCTAAACCTAAAACCCTAAAACATAACTCCTAAACATTAAAATCTAAATCCTAAATTTTAAATCCAACAACATAAAACTCTAAACCCATCTTTCAAAAAAACTAAACCATAAACTAACATCCTAAACCCTAAAATTAACAAGTTTGTGTAAACTTTAGTTTACACTTGCGTATCAAAGTTTTTTCCAAATAGAGCTTTAAATGAGACGAGACAGATTGCGAGCTACTCGAGTCTGCCTCAGTCAAAGCGCGGCCAACACTCGACTCAAGCTCAAACTCGGCTCGAGTTCCTAAAGACCCGAGTCTAGCTCAGATTTGTAATATTCCAATTTTGGCTAGTGACCAAAATATAAATTTTGAAGGTTTTGTGGCTAAAGTATAAACTTTGGAAAAGTTCAGAGGCCAAAGTGTAATTTTCAAAAGTTGTGTATTTTAACCCCGTAAATTAATAGTTTACCCCCAAGAATGATGTTTCCATGTTATCCGGATTTTTCATACGGAGTTTGTATTAATGGCTATAAAGCGATAAAATTCAGAAAAATATTCGAATAATCGGATCGAATCGAATATCCAAGAAATTTTGAAGGATGATAAGGCAAGGTTAATTATTTTATTTTACATGTCTAAGATATTTCTTTGTGTTGGAAGAATATGAACCCTTGGATTTAAGTTGATTTTCCATGTTAAATATGAGCCGTTGGATAAAAAATGGCAAGATCGTAATTTTGGAAAATCACAAGGGCAAAGTTGGTAAACTACTAACTTAAGATTAAATCTAGAACATTGGATGAAGGATGATGACATGTGGTACATTATGGATTCATTGGATTTGATGGCAAAATGGTCATTTCACTATTTGGAGGATATTTTCAATATTTATGGATTTTAAAATGCCAAATGGCATTAATTAAAGGTAAAAGAAAATACAAGAATTTTATCATCTTCCTTCTCCAATGCGGGGTTCCAAGAGGCCAAGGTAAGAATGCTATTTTTTTTATTTTTCTCCCTAAATGGCTTGGATTTAGGGTTTAGTCATGAAATGCAAAGTTGATCCTTTTTGAATTCTCTATCATTTGGTATAAAAATTCATGGATTGGTTAAGCTATGCTTATGAAATTGAAGGATTAAAGTTTAGGGTTTATGGATATAAATTTATTTGTTGTTTGATTTTGAAGGATTAAGTGTTTAATTAGCTTTTCTAGGCTTGATTCAAGCTTGATTTCAAGTGTAAAGTAAAACCCCTAATTTTGGAAAGTTAGGGTTAAATTAGGGTTACTGGATTCAAGTTTAATTTGGAGTTTTCATTAAAGGAAAATGTTGGAATCATGTAATTGAAGGTTAATTTGAAGTGTTGGAATAATTAAAGGATGCTAAAGATGTGAATTATGAATCTGCCTAGAATTTTAGTCATTGATAGTGAGTTTGGAAATTCACCATAAATTCTACAAAAATAAGTAGAAAGTGATCCTTATATCATTGTATTCGTGGTTCAGTCTAGTTTCTTTTAAAACAAACGGTGACGGATTTCGTTTTTGTATATCAAAAGATATAAATTTTTAAGTGATGAAAGGTCAGAAAATAGAGTACCAGTCTGCTCCAAAATTCCGCACTGTAATTGGCTTTGAAAATTCGTCATAAATCGTATGAGTTGAATTTGAGCTATTAAATTATATGATTGAAAAGATTATCAAATCAGTTTCTTTCAGAACAAACGGAATTGAATTTCGAGTTGTAGATTATTTTATAGAAATAAATCTTTGAATGTAGCGCAAGCTGTCAGAAAATGGAATTTGAAACATTTTGTATTTAAATGTTAGTCAGCAAGCTCAGAGGAACTAAGGGAAGTTTAAATTGGTCACCAATGACCAAATGAGTTTTTGAACAGTACAAGGAAGAATGAAAAAAATATTTGGAAATTTTATATTCGAATGATTATATAGACAACATGTTTAAGGTAATGTTAGATTTGAATCTAATAAATATTTTATTGTATTCATGTGATTAATGAAGTCGAGTACAAATCAAAGAAGGTTTGAAGTACTATGAAAGAAAGAATTGAACTAGGACTTAGTGAGGCATTGTGTAAAGTGGCCAAGGTGAGTGCAATTGCCTACATACATTGATGTTTTATACATCATTGAGATGGCTTGCGATGAGCCTACCAAAATTTATTGTCATTATATTTATGTCATGGAGCATATGATTGACATATTTTAAATATGTCAAAATTTGAATATAAATGCATGGATCACAGTTATATATGATGTTATATTATGAATGTTAATTCGGGCATGAACTGACCAATGTTAAATTATGTTGATATACATTGCCATGGATGAAATAAATATAGAATATATGCCCAAGTATGTAATTGAGGGACAGGGTATAGTTGGCATGCCATAGAGTCCAGCAGCACGCTGCATACTCGGTTTAGCACTATAGTGTATATAAAGCACAATTCGTGCATATGGTGGGCATGACCTTATGTGTATTAGCACTTCGGTGCATATTTGACTCATGTACCCAGGGTCCTCATAGGCTTATATTTGGGCTATGGTTTATTGATTAATAGAAGATAAATAGGTGAATAAGCTTGTGAGCTTTTGGAATAAATGACAAGAATATTGGTAAGAAATTTATATCTGATTTATATTATGTTAATATATGATTAACATGATGGTAATACATATCTAGTGATCATGATGTATTTATGCATATATGGCAGATTATGACATATAGACAAGCATGAAAGTCTTATGACATTGGCATATAGTAAATCATTACTAATGCAAGTGAAAGTTGATGCATTGGCATATATCATGTTATATAAACGTAGCCATGAAGCCGAATAAGTTTAAATTATTATTATTAACTTCCTTTATTGCCTTACTAAGTTCGTACTTAGCATGTGTTTGATTGTGCACACATAGGTAAATCAAGATTAGAGTGAGAAGAACATTGCATCAATATTGGAAAGCTCAACAGGTAATCACAGTATTGACATCCTAATTAAGGTTTGATTATTATAGTGACATGTATACTTGGTAAACCTATTTGAGTTGTGATTGGCCTTTAAAGTTCGTTATGGTTTCATGATAATTGGCGTTTCTGGAAAGATTCAATGTTAAGAGTAATCTCAAGTGATGAGTTGCATGCTAAGATAATTGAGAGCATGTATGTTTTATGATAGTAAAATTGTGACATTCCTGACTCACGTTTATTGTCCAGATACGAAAAAGGGATGTTACATTTATTGGTATCAGAGCTACATGTTTAGCCAGTTCTAGAGGTAAACGAAGTATAGTAAAGGTCAAAAGTGTATACGTGCCACTAGGATGCCAGAATTACTGATGATTTTACTTGTTTGAATGGATGCAATTGCTTACTTCATTATGATAATAATGTTAAATTCCAATGTGTGAGGGTAAAGGAATCATGTTAGGTGTTTAGGCGAGTGGATCAATAAGAGAATCACGAGAATGATAAGGTTAATGATAATATTCTACCCTCAGCTTAGCATGGTGCAGAGGCACCAGAGTAACATGATATGCATGTTCTGGATTAAGAGCTTTTCTTCCAGACATTAGATGCGATCATGAATTAGCCTGCTTAGGCATTGATTGCAAAAGAATTTAGAGTTATGGCACACTAGATTTTCAGAGAGATATTAATGGAGATCATATGATTGTTAATCTATGGTTTAATTATATAAAAGTTATGTCAAATAAACTCTGTATTGATGATCAAAGGAGACTAAAAAAAAGTATTATCTCATATGAAAGGATTAGACCCGTATTTGATAAAGTAATGTTATGGTACATACTCAAAAGTCTATCAACTAGAAGTTTTTTCTTTGAGAGTTCTGTAACAAATTTTATCCTAGAGATGTAACGTAGTTTCTTGCATCTTAATTAGGGCAATTGGATTATTTACGAGTATGAGTGCAAGTTTAATAATCTGGGCTTATTTGCCTCTAAACTGCTTTCTACAGACAGAAAAAGAGCCTGTTATGACAGATCATAGAGGGCTGGAGGTCAGTACAAAGAAGTACTGACTGCCCTATGTATTTCAAAATTCCATGAAGTAGTAAATTATGCCAAATGCAATGCAAAGGGTTCAGAATGAGAAAATATCTAAACATGGGTTACAACTCGTAAAGAGGAATAGTGAATTATTATTTATTTCATCACTTCTAAAAAGTGGTGAGGATTCTCGACAAAGATATCAAATAGAATTTATTACATAGTTCCGCTAAGAGATCGGGACAAGGAAAATTAGAAACTCCCTGACATTTATAATTAATGATGGAGATTCAAGAAAACCACAAAACCAATCATGTGAGTGTTGTGATAATTGGCATGCATGAGCATGCATAGTTTTTATTGGAATTTGTCACCAATGTGAAAATTATTTAACTTATGCTATGGATACCGAGCATCAAGGGTAAGCTGTGAGAGTATTCCTATTGTTTGTGAATTTTAAATGGGTTGCCAAAAGGAGCTGACAGGCTTGACGCTTAATCGAGAGACTCAGTTTAGGATTAGATTTTAATCCAATATTGGACCTATATCGATTGCACCCTACAGAATGGCTCTTACTAGATTGAGAAAGATAAAGGTCTAGTTGCAAGAGTTATTAGATTGAGGTTTTATACGACCCATTATATCACCTTAAGAAGCTCCAGTGTTGTTAGTAAAAAGAAGCAATAATATTCCTTTAAGATTAAAGTACGATTATATTATTACCAGTAGAATAAGATTTGATAGTAGCACTAGTATTAGTGCAGTATGAATCTAGTAAGTATTCTACCTTATTCAATAATACGTCCCATAATAGGTTGGGATGTGTATTGATTTAATAAGGCTAAAGTAGTAGTTGATGTATATAGCCAAAAGTTATTCTTTGGCTTATAAGCATTAAATCCCAATTACCTTTGGAAGAAAACAATATATTGATTACACAACTTCAGCTCAAGTTTACTTTGACAGATCGGATAAAAATATTACAGATGAAAGATAAGATATGCCTGTAAAGAATTCAATAAGGTGAAAATGAAAAATTAAAGACTTCGATATTAAGTCTAAAGAATGTTCATATTATCGATGGGTAATTTATATTCCTGATGATAATGAGTTAAAAAGAGAACTAAAAGGTGATTGAATCTAATTTATTTCAGGATGCGGAGAATAAAGTAAGAACGGTTCGAAGCAATCTAGAATTGCTTTAGAATGATGGATATTATATGTTGATCTTGAAAGAAAAGATATTTAATATGAATGATAAAGTATTCCGTAAAAGTTTCACCTTGGAAAGAGGTGTTATGGTTTGGAAAAAAAGGGAAGCTGAGTCTTAGAATTATCGGACCATATAAGATTGCGAAAAGAGTTGGTCCGGTGGCTTATTAGCTAGCCTTACCTCTGGAAATGGACAAGATTCACAATATATTTCATGTATCGATGCTCAAGAAGTATCGATCAGATCCTTTACATATCATTACACCAGAAGGAATAAAGATTCAACCGGATTTGATTTATGAGGAAGAATCGGTAAAGATTTTGGCACATGAAGTCAAAGAACTAAGGAATAAGATGATCCCGCTTGTTAAAGTTCTTTGGCAAAATTATGAAGTCGAAAAAATGACTTGGGAAAGAGAAAAAGATATGAGAAAGCAATTTCTTCATTTTTTTAAACCAGGTACGTATTAAAAATTTGAGGACGACTTTTCTTAAGGGGGAGAATTGCAATATCCCAATTTTTGGCTAGTGACCAAAATGTAAATTTTGAAGGTTTTGTGGCTAAAGTATAAACTTTGGAAAAGTTTAGAGACCAAAGTGTAATTTTCAAAAGTTGTGTATTTTAACCCCATAAATGAATAATTTACCCCAAGAATTACGTTTCCATGTTATCCGAATTTTTCGTACGGAGTTTGTATTAATGGCTATAAAGCGATAAAGTTTAGAAAAATATTCGGATAATCGGATCGAATCAAATATCCAGGATATTTTGAAGGATGATAAGGCAAGGTTAATTATTTCATTTTACATGTCTAAGATATTTCTTTGTGTTGGAAGATTATGAAACCTTGGGTTTAAGTTGATTTTCCATGTTAAATATGAGTCGTTGGATGAAAAATGGCAAGATCATAATTTTGGAAAATCACAAGGGCAAAGTTTGTAAACTACTAACTTAAGATTAAATCTAGGACATTGGATGAAGGATGATGACATGTGGTACATTATGCATTCATTGGATTTGAGGGCAAAATGGCCATTTCACTATTTGGAGGATATTTTCAATATTTATGGATATTAAAATGCCAAATGGCATTAATTAAAGGTAAAAGAAAATAAAAGAATTTTCTCATATTCCTTCTCCAATGTGGGGTTCAAAGAGGCCAAGGTAAGAATGCTACTTTTTGATTTTTCTCCCTAAATGGCTTGGATTTAGGGTTTAGTCATGAAATGCAAAGTTGATCCTCTTTGAATTCTCTATCACTTGGTATAAAAATTTCATGGATTGGTTAAGCTATGCTTATGAAATTGAAGGATTAATGTTTAGGTTTTATGGATATAAATTTATTTGTTGTTTGATTTTGAAGGATTAAGTGTTTAATTAGCTTTTCTAAGCTTGATTTCAAGTGTAAAGTAAAACCCCTAATTTTGGAAAGTTAGGGTTAATTTAGGGTTATTGGATTCAAGTTTAATTTGGAGTTTTCATGAAAGGAAAATGTTGGAATAATGTAATTGAAGGTTAATTTGAAGTGTTAGAATGGTTAAAGGATGCTAAAGATGTGAATTATGAATCTGCCCAGAATTTTAGTCATTGACAATGAGTTTGGAAATTCACCATAAATTCTACAAAAATAATTAGAAAGTGATCCTTATATCATTGTATTCGTGGTTCAGTCTAGTTTCTTTTAAAACAAATGGTGACTGATTTCAATTTGTATATCAAAAGATATGAATTTTTAAGTGATGCAAGGTTAGAAAACAGAGTGCCAGTCTGCTCCGAAATTCCGTACTGTAAAGACTTTGAAAATTCGTCATAAATCATACGAGTTGAATTTGGGCTGTTAAATTATATGATTGAAAATCTTATCGAATCTAGTTTATTTCAAAACAAAAGGAATCGAATTTCAAGTTGTAGAATATTTTATAGAAATAAATCTTTAAAGGTAGCGCAAGCTGTTAGAAAATGGAATTTGAAACATTTTGTATTTAAATGTTAGTCAGCAAGCTCAGAAGAATTAAGGGAAGTTTAAATTGGTCACTAAGGACCATAATGAGTTTTTGAACAGTACAAGGAAGAAAGAAAAAATATATTTGAAAATTTTATATTTGAATGATTATATTAGATAACATGTTTAAGGTAATGTTAGATTTGAATCTAATAAATATTTTATTGTATTCATGTGATTAATGATGTCAAGTTCGAATCAAAGAAGGTTCGAAGTACTATGAAAGAAAGAATTGAACTAGGACTTAGTGAGGCATTGTGTTAAGTGGCCAAGGGGAGTGCAATTGCATACATATCTTGACACATTGATGTTTTATACATCATTGGGATGGCTTGCAATGAGCCTACCCAAAATTTATTGTCATTATATTTATGTCATGGAGCATATGATTGACATATTTTAAATATGTCAAAAGTTGAATACAAATGCATGGATCACTAGTTATTTATGATGTTATATTATGAATGTTAATTCGGGTATGAACTGCCCTATATTAAATTGTGTTGATATACATTGCCATGGATGAAATAAATATGGAATATATGCCCAAGTATGTCATTGAGGGACGGGTATAGTTGGCATGCCCTAGAGTCCAGCAGCACGCTACATACTCGGTTTAGTACTATAGTGCATATAAAGGACAGTTAGTGCATATGGTGAGAACAACCTTATGTGTATTATGGTGGGCACGACCTTATGTGTATTAGTACTTCGGTGCATATTTGACTTGTGTACCCAGGGTCCTCATAGGCTTATATTTGGGCTATGGTTATTGATTAATAAAAGATAAATAGGTGAATAAGCTTGTGAGCTTTTGGAATAAATGGCAAGTATATTGGTAAGAAATTTATATCCAGTTTATATTATATTAATATATGATTAACATGATGGTAATACATATCTAGTGATCATGATGCATTTATTCATATATGACAAATTATGACAAATAGACAAGCATGAAAGTCTTTTGACATTGTCATATAGTAAATCATTACTAATGCAAGTGAAAGTTGATGCATTGGCATGTATCATGTTATATAAACGTAGCCATGAAGTCAAATAAGTTTAAATTATTGTTATTAACTTCCTTTATTTCCTCACTAAGTTCGTACTTAGCATGTGTTTGATTGGGCACACTTAGGTAAATCAAGATGAGAGTGAGAAGAGCATTGCATCAATATTGGAAAGCTCAACAGGTAATCACAATAATGACATCCTAATTGAGGTTTGATTATTATAGTGGCATGTATACTTGGTAAACCTATTTAAGTAGTGATTGGCCTTTAAAGTTCGTTATGGTTTCATGATAATTGGCGTTTCTGGAAAGATTCAAAGTTCAAAGTAATCTCAAGTGATGAGTTGCATGCTAAGATCCTTAAGAGCATGTATATTTTATGATAGTAAAATTGTGACATTCCTGACTCGTGTTCGTCATACGGATACGAAAAAGGGATGTTACAAGATTATTCAGGCTCGTTAAAAATTACTCAAGCTTGAACTCGACTCAAATTCTTATCGAGCTGAGTCAAAGCTTTCCCCTCTGACTATTTGGTCTTAAGAATGATGGTTTTAAGAATGAGTAATTGCCTTTCTACGACCCTTACTTCCCAAGCTCAACACTAATCGAGCTCGACTCGGCTCGTTTACACCCCTACTCATGCCATTAAAATAAGTATTGTTGACCACGTACCCTAATAAATCAAGTAGGGCAATTCTATTATTTCATATGAAAAAATCTATATTACCTCCTTGAAAACTCCATACCCAACAAATCAAGTGGGGTCAATTGCACCCTATTATTTCCATATACATCCGCCCACGACCATATCATTAATCAACTCATAATTAATTCCTAAGCAGAGACGGATTCAAAGGTTTACGAGGCCCGATACAATTTATTAAAACAAGGTCCTTTAATTTATAATCCCAAAAATATATAAGGTTTTTTAAAAGATATTTTTATCTTAGTAAAAAAATATATTATGGGCCCTCTTTAAAGTTATTTTTTATTTTTTTCTTGTAATATATTAAAACAATTTTTTTTATTTTCTCCCTATAAACATTTAATTCAACTCATTTGGGGTCCCTCTTTTCTTGGGGGCCATGTGCGGCCGCTCACCTCGCACATGTCCAAAACCCCTACTGTTCTTAAGTAACCACCAACTTCCTATTTATATGACAAAAAAATGTGAAGATCCATATTTGAAAAAATGACATAAAAAGAAAGAGATGAAGTGGTTGAATTTTAGTGGATGAGACCATGGATGATTTGGTGAGCCGGGTTCAAATAATATTTTTTTTTTATTTTTAGTTAAATATTAGACACCAAATTCAATATTCGCTTTTTATTATCTTCTCCAATTATTAGTGGCGATGGATTTTGATGAAATAGTTTAGAAACTACTAGAAATATTTAAAAATTCAATAAAAGTTGTGACCTTTGAGGCTTCTATGCTTATTATTAGGCTAAAGGGGTTATTTTGCCCCCGAGTTTGACCCAAATTAGTAATGTTGCCCCTCGCGCGAAAACGCATTCAATTAGGTCCTCCAATTCGCACATTGCAGCAAATTAACCCATTAACCAACGTTGACTGACGGAACCGTTAACTGCTGGTTATGTTGCTGTTAACTACATGCTGACATGGCAAAAATGCTGACGTGGCATCAAATTTTTTATAAAAGAAAATTAACTCTTTTTTAATATTTATTTTTATATTAAATTTTAACCAATTAGATGATGACTCGTGGCGTCATCTGATTGGTTTTAATTAAGAGTTAAAATAACTCAAGATTTGTAAAAGGCGAGGATCAAACCTAGATCTCACTTTTGTAAAGCATAGTGCTTTACCGCCAGACCAACATCTCAAATTTGTCAAAAAACACCCAATATAATATATAACCTCATCCCAATAGCTTGGCTTCTTCTTCTTCTTCTTCTTCTTCTTCATTACCCAGGATTGATCAATCCAAATCCAAATCGAGATCTTCATTGACCACAGCCTGTAAAATTGCACCCAATCCAAAATAATAATAATAATAATGAACTATCATGAACCAACACAATTTATAAACCCAACTTAGGGGGAAACAAAATGTGCACCAGAGTTTCAAATTTGCTACAAGAATATTCTCAGACGATGGCATAAAATGAACAAAATTTTGGGGCATACACCCTAATGAAAAGCAGTCCAAAGATGTTCGAAGCCGAAGGAGGTTGGGGCACCGTCACATACAAAAGACCAAGATCCTGATAGGACCAGTGAGGAGTCAGGGGCATCAAATTGAGGGAAAAAAAGATCATATCACATTCATGCATTTAGATTGCATTCATCTTGCATTAAACCATTTTTGCATACGTCATACATTTAGATTAAATGCATACACCAAAATCACCATGCATTTAGGGTAGACACATGCATTTAGACATAAAATTAGATACATTCATGCAATCTTGCTTGTACATAACAGGTTTAGGAAAAAGACCGAGTACCCTCGACATGGGGGCAATGACAAGAAGGCCAACCCTAGTCTTGAAGGAGGCCAAACACGAAGAAGATGGAAACGCCCAAAATAAAAGGTATCAGCGACAAAATCTCTGACAATTACTGACTAATGTTTTTTCTTTTGTAGGATTTTATTCCTCCGACGATGGTGTGACGGGTGCCAACATTCTAGATCTTACCCTCTGCCGATAGAAGTATAGCAAATTTTTCCCAGACATAGTCTCGCTGTCAATAGCACAACAATTCAACATCTTGCAAATCATGCCTCCATCAGTGGTGGTACGCCAACTTAATGTAGATCTTGCCTCCATTGGTGGTGTTGCAAGTTAAAATTTCCATCTGGACTTGTCTCTCCGTCAGTGGTGTAGCAGGTCTCACATTTTGCTGATCTAGTCTCTCCGGCAGTGGTATAGCAGATCAAATCCTATCCAGATCTTGCCTCCATCGGCGGTGTTGCAGATCAAAGTTTCCTTTCGGTCCTACCTCTCCGTCGGTGGTGTAGTGGGTCTTACATTTTGCTGATCTAGTCTCTCCGTCAGTGGTGTGACTGATCAAATCCTCTCTGGTCTTGCCTCTTCGACGGTGTTGCAGCTAGACCTAAATTTTACTCAGAATTTACCTGTTTATCAATCAAAAAAGAAAAAATAAGAAAGAAAAAATGAGAAAAAGAGAAAAAAATAAAAAAAATCAAAAGAAAAAGAAAAAATAAAATGAGAAAAAGAAAAAATCAAAAAAATGAGAAAAAGAGAAAAAAGAAAAAATCAAAAAAAGAGAAAAGAAAAAAAATGGAAAAAGAGCAAAAAATGAAAAATGAAGAAAAAAGAAGAAGAAAACTATCCGATCCTGCCTTCTCGTCGGTGTCGTAGCTGGATCAAATCTTCAGACCTTGCCTCCTCGTCGGTGTTGTAGCTTGGTCAAATTTAATTGCCGGTTCTGCCTCCTCGTCGGTGTTGTAGCTGAACCAAATTCACTAAACTCCGGTCTTGCCTCTTCGTCGGTGTTGTAGCTAGACCAAATTCACTAACTCTTGATCCTGCCTCTTCGTCGGTGTTGTAGCTGGATCAAATCTTCAGACCATGCCTCCTCGTCGGTGTTGTAGCTTGGTCAAAATTTACTAACTTTCTAGTTGTATCAATGTTGTATCTAAAAAAAAGAAAGAAAGAAAAAAGAAAAAAACAAGAAAAAAGAAGGAAAAAAGAGAAGAAAAAAGAGAAAGAAAAAAGAAAAAAAGAGAAAAAAATAAAAAAAATGAGCTTGATCACAAAAAAGAACAACTATCCGATCCTGCCTCTTCGTCGGTGTCGTAGCTGGATCAAATCTTCAGACCTTGCCTCTTCGTCGGTGTTGTAGCTTGGTCAAATCTAACTTTCGGTTCTGCCTCTTCGTCGGTGTTGTAGCTGAACCTAATTCACTAACTTCTGGTCTTGCCTCTTCGTCGGTGTTGTAGCTAGACCAAATTCACTAACTCTTGATCCTGCCTCTTTTTCGGTGTTGTAGCTGGATCAACATTACTAACTTTAGACCATGTCTCTTCGTCGGAGTTGTAGCTTGGTCAAAATTCACCAACTTTCAAGTTTTATCAATGTTATAAGAAAAAATCAAAAAAAAGAGAGAGAAGAAAAAATATGGAAAAAGAAACAAAAGCAGAGAAAAAAGAAACAAAAAAGCAAAAAAAAGAGAGAAAAAAGAGAAAAGTTGTAAGTTTTCTGATCTTGCCTCTTCGTCAGAGTTGTAGCTGGATCAGATATCAGAACTTTTACCTATCGGTCTTGCCTCCTCGTCAGTGTTGCAGCTGGATCGAATTTTGTAGACCCTGTCTCTTCGTCGGTGTTGCAGCTGGGTCGAACTCTCTTTAGATATTAGCTTATTATCAATAATGTAGCAAGTGGAACTCGGTTTGGCTTCCCCAACAAACAACCCCCCATTTTGAAGGCTTTGCTTCCCTAGAGTGACAAGGTAGATCAATCAAGACAAGAAAGAATACCTACGCCGAAGAGAAAGAATATCTACCAAAGAAAGAAGACACGCGTCAAAAGGAGAGAAGTTCAGCCAGATAAGACAAAAATGAGTGCTTTTGATCTTTGCTTTGTTCTCGTTTCACAAGAACAAGCAAAGAGGGGCAACTGTAATCACTCCTTTTTTTCTGGGTTTTTAGTATTTTTAGTATTGTTGTAATAATATTATTAATCTTAAAAAAATTAATAATAAAAAAATGGGGGAGGGGAGTGGAGCACAAGGCTCCACGTCACCCACCTCACCCCTATAAATAGGCATGAAATGCAATTGGAAATGAAAGGGAATGGATCGGCAGGGGGCTTTGGCCAAATAAGGGAGCTTAGCTCCCGGCTAGCCCAGGACCGGGACAGTGTTCTCGGTCCTAGTCGGTTCGATCGGGGTCCTATTTTAGGTCCGATCTAGTTAATATTTTTGGAGAGGTCGTGGTAGATCTCGGTTGGGTTCAGTCGGGGTTCGTCATTCGAACTCCTAGTTAGGTATATTTTCTTTCCTTTTTATTTATGTTGTAATTTTTATGATTTAATGAAGTAGTAGTTAATTTAAAATTGTGTTTTTAATTTGTATGTTTATCTATGTTTTAGATTAGTATGTTTTAAATTTATGTTTTATATTAATATTTTATTTATGTTAGATTTATTTTTATTTATGAGTTAGATTAATGTTTATGCATGTATGTTTTAGATTAGTATTTTATTTATGTTAGATCTGTTTTTATTTATGAGTTAGATTAATATTTATGTATGTATGTTTTAGATTAGTATTTTATTTATGTTAGATTTGTTTTTATTCATGTGTTAAATTAATAGTTATGTATGTATGTTTTAGATTAGTATTTTATTTATGTTATATTAGTATTTTATTATGTTAGTATTTATTTATATTTTTTTATCGCAATGTATTTATTTATATTTGTCATGTTTTTTAAGTTTGCATAACGGACATATATTTTGTCAATGCGGTACCCTTTTATTCGAGCGTAAACGGGGCCAGTATCAGGCGTAGTGATAGTGGTTGGGCGTTTACTCTCGAATAACGGGGCCTTTAAAATCTACTCGCATTTATAACCGAATTTTAATCTAATCGTCACTTTAATCTGGAAAGTTTAATATTAATAAAGCGGAAATTATTAAAGTACCAATTTTGGGCGGTGTGGGGGTGCTAATCCTTCCCCATCCGTAACTGACTCCCGAACCCGATATTCCAAAATCTCTGGTTTTCTACGATGTCCGGTCCACCTTGAGTGGCCGGTGGCGACTCCATTTTTAAATAAAATACGGGTTTTATAAAAATCCCACGGAAGAAAATATTTTCCAAAAAAATAAAAAACACCTATTTTTTAGCGAGAAAATGACATCGCTACAGTAATTGCATCACATGAGCATTCAACATTAATTCACTGGCATCGTAAGTGCATCACATCATCTCAACATGCTAGTTGCTTGCATCAACATTTGCACATTAACATTTCATTTAGAGACATGCAGTTCTCCATTCATCATCACATCGGTTCAAAATAATGAATATGTCATGTTCGACAAAGATGATGCCCCGACCGGTAGAAGGGACAACAAGCTTCATGACCCACATTTGTAATTCTGACAAGTGTAAGTGATCCCGCATTGGGGGCACCCGAGCACCCTCGGTAAGTTTACATTCAAAAACAAACAAATCTCGAATGTGGTGTCAACCTTTTGTAATGGACTAAGGCTATACATTCAAAGTTTCAATAAAAAGATACAAGATATTTTCAATTCTTTTCATCTTGTAAATATATTTTCTTATTGGGTCCCCGTATATCAATTGCACAAGGAACATCGACTTTGACCCGAAGGTTGAGCTCGAGTAACCTGTGTCTAGTTGAAATCGTAAGCTATGGAGATTATGAACATGTAACTAGTATTTCACATTAATGACCACATAATAACAAATTGGTAAAAATGGTGCTAAAGTCTTCGAGAAGCATTTCAATGTTCAAAGCCTGGTAATAGGCATTTTTCAAAAAGCACTTCAAAGCTTGGTAATAGGCATTCTTTTCAAATTTAATCAAAAAGCACTCCAATATTCGAAACCTAGTAATAGGCATTTTTTAGATAAAAGTGTAGAACTTTTGGGGCACTCTACTGAAGCTCGTTCCAATCGAAACTCTTCGCTTCATGAGTGATGGTAATATTTTCAAAATCATGACAATACCGAGTAGCTCGGGGATTTTTTTGTTTGCTCCACCATTTATTTCGAGCCAAAGGAATTTGATGAATTGAATTCCCTAAACAAAAACGAGATAAAATTGGTTAAATATCGAAATAGACCTAAGATGCACTTCACATCTTCAAACATCAATTCAGCTTTCGAGGTCTCCTAGACATAGGATTTGCTTGGGGCAATCCTCAGTAAGCTATTTTCAGTGTTGTTCGTTCACTTGATATCCGGGGCATTCGACATAGCCTAATATATTTACAATGTGAAAAGAAAAACACAGTTTTCTCAATTAGCATCTCACATGTATTCTACACTACTCACAAAGATTTCAAACTTTTGCTAGTAACAAAAGAACAAGAGGAAACAACAATTTTTTTTGGGAAAATTTTTTTAGGGCAATAAGATTCCCAATCAGTTTGATGACAAAGATATCTCCAACTAACCGATTGAGCAAGATACACTTAGAAAGTCTAAGCCCGAGTGTGAGATGGGGTGTTTCAGCTGCATTGGAGTCCCAATAATGAAGCAGGACATATATTTTCTAATCAATTTCCTTGAAGAACATAACTCATCTAAGTGGTCCTCAATTGGCATTCATTCATTCATCATACATAGTTAGACATCCCTAGGTTAGGGGGCATGCTAACCCAAGCATCAAATTATTTTATCTTTTGACAGGTATTCAAAACCTCACAAAGACCCTAATCTGCAACTTTTGAAGAAATATATCTCAATTCATACCTTACTGAACCCAAGCAAAGATTTCAATCCACGACTTCTTAAAAAGTGGATCACAACAAAGAATCGTCAGTTCCCAACGAGAAAAATTCATCCAGCAAGAATCGAGGGTTCTCTTCGAGAAAGACCTATCCAGCTAAGTTTCCAGATCTACATCAAAGCCCTCAGTGAATGGTTTTAGCTCCAAACCATCAGCTTTCAATATCGTTAGCCTATATGTGCTCGAATTTCTTTTCTAGCCATCACTAAGTCCTCCAGTGTATGATGAGCTAGGTCGTCCGTAAATCTTTCAGTGTTGGACCTTTATTTTTTAACCACAACTAAGTCCTCTAGTACATTGTGAGCCAGGCCGCCAGTAAATCCTTCAGTGTTTGACTTCATTTTCTAGCCATCAGTAAAACCTCTTATGTGCTTGGTGAGCTAGACTATCTGTAAATCCTTCAGTGTTGGACCTTCATATTTGGCCATCAGTAAGATCTCTCATTTGCTTGGTGAACCATATCGTCAGCAGCCTCTACGTGCTTGACTTTATTTTCTAGCCATCAGTAAGACCTCTCATGTGCTTGGTGAGCTAGGCTGTCCGTAAATTCTTCAGTGTTGGACCTTCATTTTTGGCCATCAGTAAGACCTCTCATGTGCTTGGTGAGCCAGATATCGCATCCTTCATGTGCTCGACTTCTTTTTCTAGCCATCAGTAAGACCTCTCATGTGCGTGGTGAGCTAGGCTGTTCGTAAATCTTTCAGTGTTGGACCTTTATTTTTGGCCATTAGTAAGACCTCTCATGTGCTTGGTTAGCCAGATCGTCAGCAACCTCTATATGCTCAACTTCATTTTCTAGCCATCAGTAAGACCTCTCATGTGTTTGGTGAGCTAGGTTGTCCATAAATCCTTCAGTGTTGGACCTTCATTTTTGGCCATCAATAAGACCTCTCATGTGCTTGGTGAGCCAGATCGTCAATAGCTTCTATTTTCTAGCCATCAGTAAGACCTCTCATGTACTTGGTGACCTAGGCTGTCCGTAAATCCTCCAGCGTTGGACCTTCATTTTTGGCCATCAGAAAGACCTCTTAAGTGCTTGGTGCGCCAAACCATCTGCAAACCCTTCAGTGTGACTCGAATTCTACGTCACCAACAAAACCCTCAATGCGTGGTGATTTGCGTTGTCAACAAAGCCTTCAGTGTTTGACCATCATCCTTCAGACCCTCAACAAGACCTTCAGTGCATGATGATTCGAGTCCCGAACTTCAGACAAAGAAATGGGACAAAATTAATGATTTTAGTCTTTTCTCTATCCTTGTTAACACAAGAATGAGGAAAGAGGGGCAACTATAATCACTAATTTTGTTCAGGCTTTATTTTTCTAACTTGGGCTTATATATACTAATATATATCTATTGCATTATCACCGTTGTTAATGTTATTAAAATTTTTAAAAAAATCATCAAAAAGATAAAAAAAAAAAACCAAACAAAAAATGGTCATTAGTATAATACTATTATTATCTTTTAGTTATATTTATTACATTATTACTATGTTATTATTTAATTGTATTACTACATCATTATGATCACTATGTTATTATTATTTTTGTTATCACTATTATATTTTTATTACATTATTGTTATGGTATTATTATATTAATATATTAGTTTATTATTATATTTTATTATTAGTATTATTATACTTATTATCAAACAAAACAAAAAAAAATACATAATTAATAAATAAAGCCCAAGTTATAACATTAAAGTCCATTTCTAATGTCCAGTTACAATCAACCATTACCGATTCTACCCAACTGGCACATCTACCCCAAATCAAACCCAAACCAACTAAATTCCCTACACCTGTTACACTCTATCGGCCCAAATACAAAACCAATTACCTTATCCGACTACCCAATTAACCCAATTCCTACCCGGGTCTGCTAACCCGACCCAAGTACCCACCAGACCCGGCTAACTAAAAAACCTTAATCCCTTAGTACATTAAAACCCTAGCCGTCAGTGCCTTTTCAGGTTCATTCCAGAAGCTTCCAGGCTGTGCCCTTTGGCCTTCCTACTCTTGGCCATGTCACCAGCCACCTAGGTCACATCGGTGGCCACCTCAGTGCCACACCATCACGACCTCTTCACGTCGACTCCATCTTGGCTGTCAACTCAGCCACGCATGCTTCCCTTTCGCATACGACCAAACACCAAGATTGGCTCTTTCGTACGAACTCTGACCCGCAAGACACCAAAAACCAAAGGCAGAAAGCAACCATCAACAAAGCCAACAAGTTTTAGGTTTTTATTTTTGTAATCTCGGCTATAAAAGCTGAAACCAATTGCATATAAAGGGGGATTTTTCCATAATAATAAAAAAGAGGAGAGTTTCAAAAGCTTTTCACTTCAAATCTCGCAAATGCAAAAACTAAAAAAAAGAAGAAAAATATAGGCAGTTAGGTTTTCAAAGTCAAATTGGTTCAAAAACACAGATCAAGGGTCGTTTTTTTGGTAATTGAAATCGTTTTTTAAAAGGGATATTGTTTTTAAAAACAAAAACTTACTTGTTTTTTAGATCTAAAAGATGAAAATCAAAACTTTTTTTGGTTTCTTTTCGAATTGAATCAAGGGTTTCGGGTTAACCTATCGATCGAAACAGGAGGTTGTCGTCTGCCGTCGTCTTCAGACGTCAGGTTTGGCCGGTGAGGCAGCGCCGCCGAGGAACGACGTTTCAAGGTCTGGCTAGGGTTCCTTTGTTTTTAAAACCAGAGCATGTGCTCCTTTTTTATTCTTTTTTTTCGGGTTATGAAAACATGAAAGAGGATTATGAGGCATTTTGCCTACGTTTTTCGTTATTTATTCACTTTACGAAATAGCGTCGTTTCGGCCCCTCTCGACCCGCATACCTGGGAAAGATCCGTGCATTTGGTCGATGGGTAAATTTCTTTTTCAGTCCTTCGAGCTTCTCTCCGCTCTTAAATCCGTCATGGGTTAATACCCATATCGGTCCCTCTTGTTTATTTTCTATTTTAATTTCACCCTTTTGTTTGTCTATCATGGTTTCGAAATTTATCCCCCATATTCTGTTTTTGTTTCGATTCAGTTCTTTTCTTTTTGCTTCTTTCTATTTTGGTCCTTTATTTATAATTATATATTATTATGCTATATACATTATGCTATATATATATATATATATATACATTTTAGTTTCATACTATTTATAATATAATATATTATATTGTTATATCATTGTATTTGTATTATGTATATTACTATTATATATTAGAATATTATTTATATCATAGTATATACATACATTATTAGTACATTACGGTACGCAAATTATATTTATTTATTATTCTTGTTCCTTTTTTATTCATGTTCAAATCGGCCTTACCCGTATTATTACGGCACGTTTAACTAACACTTTATTTCTAACATTTAATTTCTATAACTAACTTTTATTTTCTCGCAATTTATTTTCCTCAATTTACTTTCTTGTATTTTAATTTCCGCATTTAATTTATCATATCATGTTTTATTTATTTTCTTGTTCGATCCGGTCCCTTTTTCGAATTGCTCTTTTTCGATCCGATCCATTTTCCAGATTGCTTTTGATTCGGTCATTTTCCAGATTTTTTGTTTCCTGTATTTCTCTTTTCTTGTTGATCCGGTCCTTTATTTTTTTTGTGACATTCATTATCTTGTCATTCATTTCACATGTAATTTATTTAATCCCACATTTTGTTAATTAATCAACCTTAATCATAAAAATAGGTATTTATTAATTCCGATATTTGTGTCGTAACAATCCTGGCTCATTGGATGTTGACCAAATATTTGAATTAATCCTTACCGTCTGAAGGTAACTTTAATTTAAATTTAAATTGATAAGTCATAACATCATTCTTAACTACTTGCATCGTGCATAAAGGTGATGTACTCGATTCGAACCGTATATTAACACGACAGTCAGGCTTATTCGATGTCGGTTTAATCTACGGTCCGATGTATAGTCACCCTTATTAATTAAATGTTTAATTAATTCAAACCCATCAATTTGATAAAGCCCGTCTAATTAAAGCACATATCCAATTAAGACCATTTAATTAAATTTGATTCAAATTTCAATGATTTCCATCAATTAAAAGCAACAAATATTTTGGTACCGATTTTCGGGCGTGATGGGGGTGATTATCCTTCATGACACGTAACCAACTCCCGAACCCTTTTTCAAGTGAATCTCTAGTTTTACGGGGTTTGGCCCACCTTAGTGACCGGTGGCGACTCCAACCATCATTTAATTTTCCAACTTTTCATTTTATCTTCAAAAACCTCGAGATTTCCAACCACTTTTTTTTCCAAAACTTATTTTTTCAAACCCCCCACATTTTTCAAAAACATTTTCAAGACTTCTAAATTTAACATTTTCAAAAGGCGATTTTCAAAAAAGGTCACTATAGGGTCCCCTATAAACGGGAAGCCATTGGTCGAGCGTACTAAGGGTTGAAATGCTACAATCTGTGAAATGTACCTTGGGAAGGTGTCGTATGGAGGTAATATGAAAGGATCTTGTGTGAAAATAAGTTGGCTGGAGAGTAAATTTCGAATCGATAACTATAGTACAATTGATGAAATTTATAAGGTCAGTCGAGTATATATCCTATAGATGATTGGAGGGATGCTGATGCTAGATAAATCTGGCAATATGGCCAGTGTACGGTATCTACGTTTTTTGGACACTCTTTGGGTAGCTGATTGTAAATATAGTTGAGGATCAGCCATATTAGCGTGCTTGTTTCGTGAGCCGTGCAAGGGTGCTATAATGGATAAGGTTAAGAGGGTAGGCGGTATTGGTGGATGTCTGTTATTGGTTTAAGCGTGGGCTTGGCAGCGACTTTCTTTTTTTACACCGCTTACTTGAACAGATGTACAGTTTTCTCTTGTTGCAAGGTACATATCCGTATTCTTAGTTAAATATTTAAGTTAAATTAAATTGTTCTTAAGATATTATTTTAATTTGTATGCCACCGAAGCGATCCACATTAAAAATTTCAAATAAAACAAATTTCCAAGACATTTAAATTCACAAGACAAATTCTAAATAAAAAATACAAGTTCAAAAATTATTCATTTAACATAACAGTGTTCATAAATACACGTTATAAAATCGAGTTTTTGACTCAAATATAAAACAAATCGTGACATACATGCCCCCTAATTACATAGGTACCATACTTTGCAAGCAATGTTGAAGGAACTTCTATGCTGATGTCAAATAACTACAACATGATCAATCTTTTAACCTACAATGGTAAAGAACATCATGAGCTTGGAAAAGCTCAGTAATACATAACTACCAAATGATGCAGTAGGCACAAACAGGTATATAGAAAAGCAATAACACTGACATGATGATTCATGCAACAAGTTCCAATTATGAGTTGATATTTGTAGAAATGATACACTTGAAGGTAACAGGGTTGTTCTTAATCTGATCATCTAAGTACTAAACAAGGTACATATAGTTCAAAAAATCCGAAGAGAGATAGATTACGAAAGTTTAACTACGGAGCTTAGTGTGTTCCATTGAGTGCAGATAGGAACCATCCAGAGAGTTTTAAAATGGGTAATTTATTCCGTGGGGTAGATTTAAATGAGACATGAAAGTTTTATTTGAAGCACCTAACTACCCTCCAACCGTACACCGATATACAGTTCCCCAGAACTACATCCATAAGGACTTACCCTAGGCCCATAGGGTGTAGGAGCTAACCTAAGGGATTACCTTAGGTCCATAAGGAATTACCCTAGCCGAAGCATAAGAACCTACCCAAAGGATACTTTGGGCCCATAAGGAATTACCAGCTTGATCAAGGCCGAACCTGCAGAGACTTCTTACAATATCCCATATAGTACCCTAGAAAAATCAATTTAGTACAGACAGTATTAATGGTGTAGTAACATGAGTCAGACATGTATTTATCAGTAAAATAGTAATCAAACATGTGTTTTCAGTGTATTAGAATACATATAGCATGCTTTCAGATCAGACGTAAAGATATATTTCCAAATGAATATGAGTCATGTTTTAAAGCAGAGGGACAATCTTGATTTCAAACTAGAGAGAATATTCATGTGCACATGGAACACACCAAAATGATCAATTTATTTTTCGGAGGCACCTAATAGTTACAAAAAAACACTAGTCTCTTGACGGTTTCGAACTAATTTCAGAAGCGAGATAAAAAAGGTTTAGAACTAACATCTTAAATCAATCATTCGAGAATTGATACATTTAGATCATAAGGGATATCCGACATATCAAGGATGCTCCAATCATTTTGGCCAACAAGGGCATTTAGGTCATTTGACCTATATGGGAAATTTCGTAATTCAACCTAATAACAAAAAATGGTGATTTATAATATTTAAGATTTCTACAACTTGTTAGGCTTTCAATTCCATTCCGGCTAAACATAACCCAACAATACGATACTCGCCAAGTAATCGAACAGGGACATCTCACGGGTCTTCATTACTTAGAATTGACTGCATTGTATAGCCGGACGGTCACCTGCATAGTTCACTACAGGTCTTACCACCGAGTATTCGAACATATATCCCGTGCGAAAATCTTTCAATATTGAATTAATATCATGAGTGATTAACGTATACGAGTCATGCTTCATAATCCATAGGTGCATTTTAGTCATTTATGCTTTATTGGTATTTCCAGGATTTATCAAAGGCAAATCATATAATCCAATCATGAAAGTATTTTATTTATATCAGGGATAAGGGATATATTCGTTATTTTTTTCCAATCAATCATATAAGGCATTTCCAAGAAAAGTGGTTTTTAGACGTTTATTTTAGAAATTGAGAAATCTAGGCATTTCGCAATCTCGAAAGTTAGAAGCGCGTTACTGGATTTTCCAACCAGATTAGGAATTTTCGAGTTAAATTGGGAGTTTTATTGCGTCAAACATGAGTTCCAGATCATTTTACTATTAGGGGTATTTAGGTCCTTTCTACACTTTAAGGGTGTTTTTTGTTATTTCTCATCCAAGTAGTTTAGGCGTTACTCTGAAATGAACGTTTCGAGGTTAATTGTTTTATCAGATTCTTCATTTAGTTTGGAATTTTCCATCGATCATAAATTTTCTTATTCAAGTCATTCAAGTCTTATCTAATTTATTATCCTTTTACCGTAATCAGTATGACTTTACTCCAACTCTCCAAATGGCTTTGTTGAGAGAAGCTTTGATTGTCCCAATCTTGAATGAAAGCAAGCCTTGTAATTTTTGTATGCTTTAGTGAAAATGATGAAGGAAAGATGGTGAATGGGTGCGGAAGAGTATAGGGTGGTGTATGAAGTGAAATGATAGTAAGGGTGATGGAGGTGTTTAATGGCAGAATTAGATAGGGTGATGGAAATGATGAAAGGAAGTGATGGAATGAAATGGAAGATGGTGATAGTATTCAAAGGATTCAAAAGAAGAACCTATGTTATAAGAACATAGACCCAATCTTTAAGAGAATATCTTTGAGGGTGGTGAAGGACTTAGACCCGTTGGTTATAGAAAACCAAGAACCTGAAGTATGGTGGAAAGGAAGTGACGCCACAAGAAATGAAGCCTGATAAGTCAGATAGTTCTAAAAAGAACAAGTTTGAGAGATAAACTCACAAAGTAAATTTTATAACAATGAAAGGTGTGTTTTACAAATGAAATAATCAGCCATATTTATAGGAAATGAAGGGGTTTGGCCGAATGGCCTTGTATCTATTCAGCTAGGCTTCAAGTCTCCCTCCAAGGCTGCTCGTGACTCCCTCCAAAGGAATGGTGATGTTTCGGCCTCCATTGAGTCTCCCTCCACTTGATTTTGGCGCTCAAAATGGTTGAAAAGATGTAATTTCTCGTATGAAATTCCAGCCTGCACTTCCTTCGGTAATCTAGACATATCTCAATCTCCCGATATTGGATTGATGCGATTCAACATGTGTTGGAAAGCTAAGAGATAGAAGAACAAGTTTCATGCAAGACTTCTCAACCCATTTATGCTTGGATCCTACTGAAAAATGGCAAACAATCTGACTAACGTTTTTTTGGTGATGAATCTGCCCAATGAAAAGTGATTTGGTTGGGACTCTTCTTTTTCACGCCCTCATGCTTTCCCTCCATGTATTTTCTGCCTATTTTCAATTTTTCCCTCCAAAGTGTAGGGACATGTTCCTTAGGAGGGGACATGACCCTTGAGGTGGTGAGCTGGCATGTAGGTGGAGCTGAAGTGAGCTAGTTGAGCTTGGTATGAGCTGAAGCTAGCTAGCTGAATAAGCTTAATCTTTGAGCTGTTTTGACCTTCCATGAGCTGCCCTTAGCTAGGTGAGCTAGTCCTTAAAGCTTGCGAACTTCCTTAGTATGCTTCCCTTTGTCCTCGAGCTGCCATGAGCTATCATTGGTCTCCTTGAGCTAATCCGAGCTGCTTTGAATGTCCTTGAGCTGTTCCAAGTTGTTCTTACACTTCTTGAGCTATTTCGAGCTTCCTTGTAAGGTCCTTGAGCTATCACGAGCTTATGCCTTCATCCATAGTACCTAAAGGAACAATAAACAATATGTGAGCTGAAATGAAGCTATAATACGATGCATAACTAAGTATAAAGATGTAATGCAATGCAAACATACTTAAATGAGCTAGAACTAAAAATAAAGATGTGTATCATAGGTTATGCATGAATATTATATATCATAGGTTATGCATGAATATTATATATTATGCAATAAATGATAACATATAATCTTCAAGTATTTCCTAATATGCAAAAACATGCTCATAAAGAAGATAATAGAAGATGAAGTAAGGTAGAACTCCCTCAGAATTAGTCTTAAGGATCTTCCATGGAGAGTTCAAGTCATGGATAAAGTTGATGCAGATTAGGATCGCATCATCTTCCCTCTTCTTTAAGGCGATTTGTCCTAAATTGATAGGGTTCTTCAGTGAACAATTCCTTGCTATAATATAGTCCTTATGCTCGGTTGATGGAACAATTTCATAAAACTTTCCTTTGAAGTAGACACCTCCAAAAGGGTCTTCTTTGAAAAGATCTTCCAAAGTTCTTTTGGGACGGATATTACCAACATGTACCTTTTTGGGATAATCTTCTTTAAGAGTCACTTCTTTTGAAGAGTCATCAACTTGTTCATCTCTTTTGTCTCCTCCATGGCGTTGGTTTGATGCATTGTGTTCTTTGGAGTAGGGGTATGTCCTTTGATTTGAAACATCACACCCTTTGAAACAGGTACTTGTAACGCATCCTTTGATGATGAATCTTGTCCCTTGATTCGCACCTTGATCCGAAGCATCATGTCATTTGAAAAAGGTATGTAACTTTTCATCTTCACTCCTTGAATCATCATGATGGTTGGTAAAGAATCTTGACTTTTTGATCCTCCATCAAGTAGGTTGTAAACTTCAACTCCTTTAAGATTTGTACCTTTCCAAATGATGGCCCTTGAGTAGGTGGATAATGCTCACTTTATTCCCTTGAAATGGTGGATTTTGTTGCACCAATCAATCTCAAAATGACAAAGGAACTTGCCATCATAGTTTGGTAAGATAACACCATGTACATGAATCAATTTGATGCAAAATAAAACAAAGTGAGCAAATGAGAAATTATTAACAAAATGAATGGAGATAGCAAACCAAGGAGGATTTTTAATGATCCTAATGGGCGTTTGTTGCTTGATGATAGGAGACCTCCTCGAAACATCTTCTGAATTCTTTTTTTCATCAACCTGCAAAAATGGCAATTCAAGAATAGGAAGAAAAAATTGGTTAGATAAAATCTGCTTCTCATTTTCTTTTCTATATTCATTTTTTTCTTTTTCAACTTGTGCACTTTTAACTCCAAATTGTTTTTCATGCACAATCTCACTTTCAATCCTCCCATGTTCAACTCTAATTGCTTTTGCCTTCTCAATGTCTTCTTTCATGGATTCCATACTCTTCTTTAAGGCGATCTGGCCTTCATTCATTTGGCTCAGAGTCAATGGTGCCAAGGTAATCTATTTGCCCTCATAAGTGAAAGAATACCGATTTGTGAATCCATCATGAGTGGCTCGTTTATCAAATTGCCAAGGCCTCCCAAGTAAGATATGACTTACATTCATGGGGACAACGTCACACAATACTTGATCCTGGTATCTTCCAATTGAAAATGGGACAATTACTTGCTTGGTTTAACTCGCTTCCATCATTTAGCCACTGGAGTTTGTAAGGATTAAGATGTTTTGTTGTCTTTAGGCCCAATTTCTCCACCATTAAAGTACTTTCCAAGTTGGTATAACTTCCTCTGTCGATGATCATGAGACACACCTTCCTATTTACATGGCACCTGGTATGGAAGATGTTCTCCCTTTGTTGTTCATCTTCCGAAGATTGAATGTTCAATGTCCTTTTAACAACAAGGGTGCTGTAGGAAGTAGATGGAAAAGAATCATGTAACATGGTTAGTAGAGATAAAAATAAAATGGACCTTACCAAATATGCTCTCACAAAAGCCTCACGGTTCTCTCCAAGGAAATTTAGATGTCACTCAATCACTCGGCACTCGTGTTTCACTCTTGGGAATATGTTTTGGCTTTTATAATTCCCCTTCTAATCTCACACACTCTTTATGCCTTTTTCCGCTCGAATCTTTCGACACAAGTTCTTAATAGAACTAATCAAACCTGTCAAAACTTCAAATACTTGTTGGCGTTTGGGCTGAAATTAAGGTTAGGCTAAGAAATAGAGAGAGATGAAGAAAATGGAATGCAAAGAAAGAAATGATAAGAAAGTAAGAATAGAGTGAAAATAAAACAACGCACCACAAGAACTTACTCACAATCTGATCGTGAACAATTAAACTTGAGGAACTTCTAGGAGTTGGATGTTTGTTGATTTGCTTGTTCCACCCCCTTTGTGTTTCATTTTTTTTGATTTTTTTCTTTCTTTCATTTTTATACTATTTGAATTCTTTAAGAAATGAAGAAAGAATTCTTTGCTTTTTTTCTTTTTTAATCAGAATAATAAAAAATAAATCATAAACGGTAGGCTTACTTGATTATCCATTTTACTCTGATTACCATATGATACGCTCTAACTCTCCAAATGGTTTTATTGAGAGAAGATTTGATTGTCCCGATCTTGAATTCAAGCAAGTCTTGTAATTCCGTATGCTTTAGTGATGAAATGATGAAAGAAAGATGTGAATGGGTGCGGAAGAGTATAGGGTGGTGTATGAAGTGAAATGATAGTAAGGGTGATGGAAGTGTTTAATGGCAGAATTAGATAGGGTGATGGAAATGATGAAAGGAAGTGATGGAATGAAATGGAAGATTGTGATAGTATTCAAAGGATTCAAAAGAAGAACCTATGTTATAAGAACATAGACCTAATCGTTAAGAGAATATCTTTGAGGGTGGTGAAAGAATTAGACCCGCTGGTTATAGAAAACCAAGAACCCGAAGTATGGTGGAAAGGAAGTGACGCCACAAGCAATGAAGCCTGATAAGTCGGATAGTTCTAAAAAGAACATGTTTGAGAGATAAACTCACAAAGTAAATTTTATATCAATGAAAGGTGTGTTTACAAATGAAATAATCAGCCCTATTTATAGCTTTCTAAGGGCTGGTCGAATAGGCACAATAAAATGATGAAAAGTTGGCCGAAAAGGCATGTAAAGGGTGGTGTTGGTTCGGCTAGGCTTCAAGTCTCCCTCCAAGGCTGCTCGTGACTCCCTCCAAAGGCATGGTGATGTTTCGGCCTCCATTGAGTCTCCCTCCACTTGATTTTGGCGCTCAAAATGGTTGAAAATATGTAATTTCTCGTATGAAATTCCAGTCTGCACTTCCTTCGGACATATCTCAAGCTCCCGATATCGGATTGATGCGATTAAACATGCGTTTGAAAGCTAAGAGATAGGAGAACAAGTTTGATGAAGACTTCTCAACCCAGTTATGCTCGGATCCTGCCCAAAAATGGCAAACAATCTGACTGACATTTTTGGTGATGAATCTGCCCCCCAATGAAGAGTGATTTGGTTGGAACTCTTCGTTTTGGCGCCCTCATGCTTTCCCTCCATGTATTTGCCACCTATTTTCAAGTTTTCCCTCCAAAGTGTAGGGACATGTTCCTTAGGAGGGGACATGTCCCTTGAGGTGGTGAGCTGACATGTGTAAGTGGAGCTGAAGTGAGCTGGTTGAGCTTGGTATGAGCTGGATTGAGCTGAGCTTGCTAGCTGAATGAGCTAGCTTAATTTTTGAGCTGTTTTGAGCTTCCATGAGCTGCCCTTAGCTAAGTGAGCTAGTCCTTAAATCTTGTGAACTTTCTTAGTATGCTTCCCTTTGTCCTCGAGCTGTCATGAGCTATCATTGGGCTCCTTGAGCTAATTCGAGTTGCTTTGAATGTCCTTGAGCTGTTCCAAAATGTTTTTACACTTATTGAGCTATTTCGAGCTTCCTTGTAAGGTCCTTGAGCTATCACGAGCTTATGCCTTCATCCATAGTACCTAAAGGAACAATAAACAATATGTGAGCTGAAATGAAGCTATAATATGATGCATAACTAAGTATAAAGATGTAATGTAATGCAAACATACTTAAATAAGCTAGAACTAAATATAAAGACGTGTATCATAGGTTATGCATGAATATTATATATTATGCAAAAAATGATAACATATAATCTTCAAGTATTTCCTAATATGCAAAAGCATGCTCATAAAGAAGATAATAGAAGATGAAGTAAGGTAGAACTCTCTCAGAATTAGTCTTAAGGATCTTCTATGGAGAGTTCAAGTCATGGATAAAGTTGATACAGATTAGGATCGCATCACAACCCAAAAGAACAGTCAAACCATGTCAAAAGTCATACCAGGATAGATTCGGTTCAGTTGGTCAAATTGGTTTGGGTGTATCAAACCGGTTTGGTATAGTTTTAGTTAGACTAGGTTTGGACCGGTTGGGCTAACTAGTTTAGTTTGAGCTCAAGGTATTGAATAATTGATAGGCTTGGTTCAATAACACCCACACAACTCAGTCCAACCCCCAAGTATCCCTTACAACACTGAATTTAGGGTTGAACCCTTGACTACAGTGGTTACAGACTCTGACGGCGGCAGCTACAGACTCCAACGGCGACAGCTACAGACTCTGATGACAAAACTGACAACATGACTGGTCTTAAAACTGGATCTAAAAATGTATACAGCGGAGGGCGATAACAGCGGTGACAGGGTGAACGGAGGAAGGGTTTTGCTCGCAGGCTGGCGAAGAGTTTAAAGGTGGCGACTGTGTGACGGACGAGTACAGGTGTGGCCAAAATCGGTGAAAGACAGAGGAGGAACTTGAGGTTCTCTATGAAACTTAACTTTTCTTTCACGGCGGACAGCGTAGAGACACCGCGAGTGAAGGTTTGGAGTAAGCTCGCAGGACGACGGGCAACACACCAGTGGTGGCCGTGTCGTGCACAGACGACGAATGAGTCTTCGTCGGTGCTTGATCGAGAAAGAAATAGATGGGTTTGTCGATCCTTCAACTAATATCCACCCGGGACGTGTCGAGAGAGGGTGGCAATTCCAATGGTATCAACAGTGACAACCACGGACTGTCGGTGAGGGAGATCGGAAGGTGAAGGTTTGGGGAAAACATGAGAACTTTCTGGATCCCCCTTATTTCGCGATGCATATCCAAGCATTAATTATGCATGGGTAGCTAAGGGGTTATTTAAAATCGATATAAACCACCAGATAATCTTAAGATTAAATTACGGTAGGTTCAAATAAAGAAAATTCTCAGCTCAATTGGTTAAAGTAACAAGTCATCATACATGGGGTAACAAGTGTTCAAATCTTTGGCTGTAAATCCCTTTTCTTTTCCTCTTATTTTTTATATTTATTTATTTTAATTATCATTCAACATTTCGGGGTGTGACAACTCTCTTCCTCTAAAAGAAATTTTATCCTCAAAATTTACCCGAGTCAAACAGATGCATGAACCGCTCCTTCATTGGTTCCTCAATCTTTCATGTAACTTTTGTAGGGCTACGGTTACTTCACTTAACCTTAACCATTAGGAGACGCCTGCTCCTCAAATTCTCTTGTCATACTCCAAAATATGTACAAGTTTCTTATCATAAGATAAATTTGGACTCAGTTCCATATCTTCAATCGGCTAAGGAGGTAACTCGAGCTGATAAACATTCTGCCCAACTCTCTAAAGAACTCTGAAAATTTAGAGCTCTACTTGTCCATACGTCCAAATCTCAATACTTTCCTATGCAGAGATACTTAAATATTACCTAATGTCAGCACTAAACTCAATGTCACAATCTTTCAGATTAAAATAAGATTCTTGTTTGTCACAACCTCACCTAAGCAATCACATATAATTTTTAACCTATTCGATAGTAAGGAAATAGCTTACTCATCCACACACACACACACACACATATATACATCTACGAAGACGATATCTTATACATATTAGTTACAATGCAGAGCGGTCCATCCTAAGTATCAACATAAACTTTACATGATTAGCATATAAAAGTTTATTGTTTAACTCAAGAATTATGCATCCAACATAAACAAAGCTTTGAGCAAATACAACTTGCTTACCTATAGCGCAACATTCAAACATAACAATTTTTTTCAGATATAACATAATCACTTCAGAATTTACACTTGTTCCACACATACGATCACCTTTCATCAATTTCATAATCTTTCTATGCATTTTCTAAGTTGATTACTAGCATCATAACTTGATTACTAGCACCAATTTCATAATACTAAGCTACAAGGCTTAACACTTATCATTTTTTCAAATTTATTAAAACTATAATGAGAGTGATTCTAAAAATTCTCTAATTCGGTTCATCGATGCAAATCATAGAGGAAATTCACCTTGTTTGAGCTTAGTCAAACTACTTCGTTCTTTATGTCTTCCAAAACTAAATCAGGTTCAGCTTGAAATCTTGCTAGCATTTGTCATACTTCGTCTCACATAATCGAACATTTAATCTCACTCCGAATTGAATCTTGAGTTTTACAGGCATTAACCATTCCATGTACTTTATCTAGATTCAAATTCATCAGGGGAAATTCAAAACACAGACGAACGTTAACGACATTCCTAAGCAACACAAATTGAGAATTAACAAACAGGATACATAGATATACTTATTACAGAAAAGAAGATTCGACATCAGTTTTCCAGCTCAGAAAAGTACGGTTATAACCTAGGGGCATGTATTTATCAGACACCCTATGACAGACGATCGGCCGATCCACCCAAAATGACACAAATCTAAGCTCTGATACCACTAAATGTAACACCCAGATCGATACGGGTTGCCCGATCCAATTCGAAGTGTCACATTCGTGCCACTAAAGCGATCCACATTAAAAATTTCAAATAAAACAAATTGTCAAGCCATTTAAATTCACAAGACAAATTCTAAATAAAAAAACAAGTTCAAAAATTATTCATTTAAAATAACAGTGTTCATAAATACACGTTATAAAATTGAGTTTCTGACTCAAATATAAAACAAAACGTGACATACATTCCCCCTAATTACATAGGTACCGTACTTCGCAAGCAATGTTGAAGGAACTTCTATGCTGATGTCAAATAACTACACCATGATCAATCTTTTAACATGCGATGGTAAAGAATAGCATGGGCTTAGAAAAGCTCAGTAATAAAGAACTACCAAATGATGCAATAGGCACAAACAAGTATATGGCAAAACAATAATACTGACATGATGATTCAGGCAACAAATTCCAATTATGAATTGATATTCATAGAAATGATAAACTTGAAGGTAATAGGATTGTTCTTAATCTAATCACCTGAGTACTAGACAAGGTACATATAGTTCAAAAAATACGAATAGAGATAGATTATGAAAGTTTAACTAGGGAGCTTAGTGTGTTCCATTGAGTGCATATAGAAACCATACAAAGAGTTTTAAACTTGGGCAATTTATTCAGTGGGGTAGATTTAAATGAGGCAGGAAAGTTTTATTTGAAGCACCTAACTACCCTCCAATCGTACACCGATATGCAGTTCCCAAAACTACATCCATAAGGACTTACCCTAGGCCCATAGGGCGTAAGAGCCAACCTAAGGGGTTACTTTAAGTCCATAAGGTAGTACCCTAGCCAAAGCGTAGGAACCTACCCAAGGGGATACCTTGGCCCATAAGGAATAACCAGTTTGATCAAGGCCAAACTTGCAGAGACTTCTTACAATATCCTAGATAATACCCTAGAAAAATTAGTTTAGTGCAGACAGTATTAATGGTGTAGTAACTGGAGTCAGACATGTATTTATCAGTAAAATAACAATCAAACATGTGTTTTTAGTGTATTAGAATACATATAGCATGCTTTCAGATTAGACACGGAGATATATTTCCAAACGGATATGAGTCATGTTTTAAAGCAGAGGGACAATCGCGCTTTCAAACTAGAGAGAATATCTATGTGCACATGGAACACCATAAGGATCAATTTATTTTCCGGAGGCACCTAATAATCACAAAAAATTGGCCTTCTGACAGTTTCAAACTGATTTTAGAAGCGAGAAAAAGGTTCAGAACTAACGGCTCCAACCAAGCATTTGAGAATTGATATATTTAGATCATAAGCGATATCCGATATATCAAGGATGTTCTAATCATTTTGGCCAACTAGGGCATTTTGGTTATTTGACCTACATTGGCACTTTTATAATTCAACATAATAACAGAAAAATGGTGATTTATAATATTCAAGATTTCTACGACTTTTTAGGCTTTCAATTCCATTCCGACTAAACGAAACCCAACAATACAATACTCGCCAAGTAATTGAACTAGGACACATCACATGCATTCATTACTTAGAACTGACTGCATTGTATAGCTGAACGGTCACCTTCATAATTCACTACAAGTCTTACCACCGAGTAGTCGGACATATATCCCGTACGAAAATCTTCCAATATTGAATTAATTTCAGGAGTGATTAACGTATATGAGTCATGCTTCATAACCTATAAGGGCATTTCAGTCATTTATGCTTTATTGGTAATTCCAGGATTTAACAAAGGCAAATCACATAATCCAATCATGAAAGTATTTTATTTATACCAGGGCTCAGGGATATATTCATCATTTTAGTTGAATCAATCATTTATGGCATTTCCAGAAAAAGTGGTTTTTAGACGTTTATTTTAGAAATCAAGAAATCTAGGCATTCCGCAATCTCGAAAGTTAGAAGCTCGTTACCGGATTTTCCAACCAGATTAGGAATTTTCGAGTTAAATTAGAAGTTTTATCAGGTCAAACATGAGTTCCAGATCATTTCTACTATTAGGGGTATTCAGGTCATTTTTACACTTTAAGGGTATTTTTGTCATTTCTCATCCAAATAGTTTAGGCTTTACTCTGAACTGAAGGTTTCGAGGTTAATTGTTTTTATCAGATTCTTCATTGAGTTCAGAATTTTCTATCGATCATAAATTTTCTTATTCAAGTTATTCGGGTCGTATCTAATTTATTATCCTTTTTACCGTAATCAGTATGACTTTAAGATATTCAACTATAAATACACAATCAATCATATTCATTCATGCATTAACCAATACCTACGAGTTCCGTAAAGCATGCAAGAGGTAGTAAACTATTACCTTGACTCTGAAATACATCGGTCAACCCTTGAACTATCGTCGATCATTCACGAACTCGAATTCGACGTCCCTAAAAAATCCCAAATACAAGGAAATGTAAATTACATCAGAAACATAACTTAAACGCGGTAATCAAATTGAATCAAAAGGTCAAAGGCTGAAAATGGCTTACCGAATTCTAATTTGGAGAAACCGACCTCAAAAACGAATTTAGGACGTCGAAAAACTCAAAATATGACTTTTTGGTCAAAGTCATCCTAAAAGAACGGTCAAACCATGTCAAAAGTCAAAGTAGGACAGATTCACTTCAGTTGGTCAAACTGGTTTGGTCTAGTTTTGGTTAGACTGGGTCTGGACCGGTTGGGCTAACTAGTTTAGTTTGAGCTCAAGGTATTGAATTATTGATGGGCTTGGTTCAATAACACCCACACAACTCAGCCTAACCCCCAACTATCCCTTACAACACTGAATTTAGTATTGAACCCTTGACTGCGGTAGTTACAAACTCCGACGGTGGCGGCTACAGACTCTGACGGCAGCAGCTACAAACTCCGACGATGAAACTGACAACATGAGTGGTCTTAAAACCGGGTCTGAAAATATATACGGCGGACGGTGATAACGGCAGCAACAAGGTGAACGGAGGGAGGGTTTTGCTCGCAAGCTGACGAAGAGTTTAAAGATGGCGACCGTTTGACAGACGAGTACCGACAGTGGCTGAAATCGACAAAAGACAGGGGAGGAACTTGGGGTTCTCGATGAACCTTCAACCCGTCCTTCACGGAGGACGGCGTAGAGACATCGCGAGTGAAGGTTTGGGCAGAGCTCGCAGGATTATGGGTAACACACTAGTGGTGGTCGTGTCGTGCACGGACGACGAACAGGGCTTCGTTGGTGCTTGATTGGGAAAGGAATAGATGGGTTTGACGATCCTTCAACTAATATCCATGGCAAACGGCGGAGCTTCACCATGAGTGGTTGCCTGAGGCGTGGTCGAAAGAGGGCGGTGACTCTAATGGTGTCGGCGGTGACAACCAATAGACCGCCAGTGACGGAGATCGGACGTGAAGGTTTGGGGAAAACATGAGAACTTTCTGGATCCCCCTTATTTCACGATGCATATCTAAGCATTATTTATGCATGGGTAGCTTAGGGGTTATTTAAAATCGATATAAACCACTAGATAATACTTAAAATTAATATACGGTAGGTTCAAATAAAGAAAATCCTTAGCTCAATTGGTTAAAGCATCAAGTCATTATACATAGGTTCAAGTCTCATTGGTTGTAAATCCCTTTTTCTCCTCTTCTCTTCTTTCTTTTTTTTTTTATATATTTATTTTTATTATCATTCAACATTTCGGGGTGTGACAAGAGGTACCGGAAAAAATATGGTGGCAACCATAAATTATCAAAAAATGTAGAAGGCGCGTCACAAGGTGCAAAAATTTGTAAAAACCCTAATAGTTGGCCAACGACATGAGAGCCAGATATGAGCAGAGTAACGCCAATGGCTATATGGGAAAAAGAATCGACTCCTACTTTTGTACAATCGGAAGTGGACCCGAGATCTTCGGGTAATATAGGGTTTGATGATGCTGGTTTAGGCAGACCCGAGTTTTATTCGCCTCATACATTTTTACAACTAAGAGTGGGCTCGAGCTCTTCAGGTAATATAGGGTTTGACGATGCTAGTTTATACAGATTCGAGTTTATTCTGCCACAGTCACCCGATTACTCGAACTTTGGCCAAAACATGAATTTTCAGGAAATGCAAAATTTATTGAATTCACCAGATATTATGGGAGGGTATAGCGGTTACGTGGATTTTTTCACAACACAGCCTCCTATGCCCTTGGTGGCTGAGGATGCTGAAGAGGATACTGAAGATGATCCCGAGGCACCACATAGGCCACGAAGTGCTTGACGATCGTCGTAGAGTTATCTTTTGACCACACCCCGTCATGGGCAAAAATTACATAAGAAATAATTTGTTGAACTCTTTTTTTAATTAGTAATGATGTTGAATTGTTTTTTTAATTAGTAATGATGTTGAACTTAATTTGGACAAAATAATATAACATTGTAAATAAGACAACATAACATAACATTCACATTAATAATATTTTCAAATACCAACATTGTAAATCACTGATGCATGGGCAAGAATCTTGGTTCTTTTGGACAATTAGATTTGGAATGTCCTACAGCCCTATATATGGTACATCTATTTCGTTATCCCTTCAATCTGTCATGAAGATCCATACTGGTATAGATGCGAGTCGATCTAGTTCGGCCACTTGGATTTTTACGGAGTGTAGGATCTGATAACCATTTTTCATGCTCTACTGACTGTCAATAATTTGAATTTGCGATCGGTATGAACTCACTTCTGTAAACATTGACCATCTTTTGGAGATTGAAGCATGCATCAACATAAGTGTACGGGTCAACCCCTACATGCATACACACTGCAACTGCATGAGTACATGGATATCGTCGTACCTGGAACGCTCCACAATCACACCACCTATGTCTAAAATCAACTCGAAATACATTTGAGTGCGCTGCTTCGTTGTTGCGTCTGAGACCAACAACATCAAATGTCTGATTGATTCGGTCGAATCTGTGAACCTTTAGTGATGTTGCATTAGTTACATTTTCTTGCATTTTCCTCACAAGTTCGGGACCCAACTTTGCCCACTATTTATTAAAGCCGCAATTTCTTTCCCTTTAACTGCCCAAACTTTCGCTAACCTATAGTACGTCTTTTTCACCATACTTGTTATTGGGAGATGACGTGATCCTTTTAATACTCTATTTATGCACTCCACAAGGTTAGTAGTCATTTGCTCGTATCATATACCATCTTCGTATACGATTGGTCCCATCTTTCCCTCTCGATATTGTTTGCCCAACTCCAAATGCGCTCACCGTACTTCATTAAATTCGTCATCTTCCTCTCAAAATCTGGTCGTGTTATAGTAGATATCTTATGTCATAATATTGTTAGTATCGAGACAAATTAAAACAAATACATAAATTAATTAATTTTTTACAATTATAATTGAGTTTGAAAAAAAAAGATGCTTACCCATGCTTAAAATCTCACTACGAAGATATTGATTTTTGAACTGCTCGTAGCTATTTTTACCGATGTGACGAACACAGTATGCGGGGTATGCGTATGGTGGTGTCCAATGACTTATGTCTCGATTAATTACTGCTTTGATACTCGACCCTCGACCGAATATAATGCAGATCTCATCTTCTTGGACGACATGCTCACGTAAACTGGTCAAAAAGAAATTTCAAGCTTCCGCTGTCTCCTGCTCAACAATCGCAAATGCAATCGGGAAGACATTGTTGTCAACATATTGCGCAACAACAATCGATAGTACATGAGATTATCTTCCGTTCAGCCACGTTCCATCGACTTGGATCATACGTTTGCAATATGGAAAGCCTTCAATGGAAGGCTTGAACGGCCAGAAAAGTCGATGAAAAAATTTATGACCTTCAACAAATTGGCCTTCTCGGTCGTATGCATCATTCGTTTGATACCTCAATATGGTGCATGGGATGAAATGTGTCATTGCTAGTAATAAAGTCAGTAGCTCGTTGTACGACTTATCGTAATCACCATACACCGACTCCATTGCCTTATCCCTTGCACGCCACCCCTTCTTGTACTTTATCTGGTAACCAAATTGTTGGACAATGGCTGCCTGAATCGTTGAAACGGAAACCCTTGGATTTTCTTCAACCAACTTCATAACGTGATAGCTTATTACACTCAAGTCCAATTTTCGGTGGTCCTAGTCGATGGAAGTTCGTAAACATGTGTGATCGTCATTGTACTTTGTGACTTCCCAACGATTTGTCCTATGAAGCTTCGACACTCGGATCTTTCAATTGCACTCTTGTCCGTATTTCACACACTTGGCAAAGAAAGTCCTCTACTGGATTCTGCAACAACGTAGTCTACGTGGTTCTTGATGTTGTACTCTTTCACTGCTAATGTAGCTTCATTCTTGTCATCAAATTGAAGTCTTACATATAATTCACCATGTTAACTCGAAGTTAATCGGGGCACATCCAGGAATTGAGGCTCCCTCATCGCATCGGATTCCATTAAGCTCATGGGAGAAGAAGTTTCATAGAATGTAATGTCGCCCTTAGACGGAACGAATTCTCCAACACAAAAATCAGGGGCATCACCAACGTCATCAAGGAACAAATTTGGATCCCCAATATCTTCATCTTCACTAGAATCATCAAGTGCTTCTCCCCATCGACCTCGTAGGGGTTCCATATCAGCTTCAACATTTGGATCAACACTCGGCCCGTATGATGAAGCATATGTCGAAGGCTCGGTTGGATAAAATGCACTCGATGTCCCACTTGCCAACAGTGCGACAAAACTGCCCCCAGGCATATCAATCTCATTACCGAAATTCATTTGCACAGATTCTCCAACTACATTACTAGATGGGCTAGGAACATCACGAACTTCGGCAAACAACTTGATATATCAAATCTCTATATATTCACGCTTTGCAATCATCATTCTAACATCATCATCATCTTGGAGTGTGATTGCACAATATCTGACCGGATTGTCACATGTCAGCCATCGGTAACGAAAACCATGAATCTTTGTTCTAATTTTCTGTGATATTTTCTCCTTCATTTCTTGAAGCATGATTTCCTTTTCGAATCTCATCTTCGTAGTGCTTTCAGATTTAAATACAACCCCGGCATCAGTTTTCAACACTTGTCCATTGTAAATGGACAATCATCATAAATCTGCTGTTGCTCATTTTCTCTGCATATTCTAAACACAAATAGATTTTCAATCATAATACACAAATCAAAATGAACATACTAAATCAAAGTGTTAATAATAACATTTAAACTACGTTACTAACATCGTGGACGATTTCTTTTTGATAATATATTTTTAATAAATATATTATATTAAAAACAAATAATTCAAATATATATTTTCAAATATACAAATCAAAATGAACAAAATTTCTAACATACTAAATCAAATTAAAAAGAAATTAAAAAAACGAATTCACATGCATAAAATTCGAATTAACTCAAATTAAAAATTACATGCATAAAATTTTAAATAAATTTTTCTAATCTACTAACTTCTTGGACGAGTTATTTTCGAATATATATATATATATTTTAATAAATTTACTATATTAATTTTTTAAGTATAGTTCGAATATATTTTTCCAATATACTAAATCTTTACTAACATACTAAATCAAATTAAAAACAAATTTTGAAAAAAAAAACTGAATCCACATGACTAAAATTTGAACAAAATCAAATAATAAACTACATGCATAAAATTTTAAATATATTTTTCTAATCTAATAACATCGTGGAAGAGTTCTTTTCGAATATATATTTTTTAATAAAAATAATATATTAATTTTTTAAAATATAGTTCGAATATATTTTTCCAATATACTAAACCTTTTCTAACATACTAAATCAAATTAAAAAGCAATTTTTTAAAAAAAATTGAATCCACGTGACTAAAATTCGAACCAACTCAAATAATAAACTACATGCATAAAAATTTAAATATATTTTTCTAATCTAATAACATCGTGGACGAGTTCTTTTCGAATATATATTTTTTAATAAATATACTACATTAATTTTTTTAAATATAGTTTGAATATATTTTTCTTATATACTAAATCAAAATGAACATAATAATTTTTTCTAACATACTAAATCAAATTAAAAACAAAATTAAAAAAAAAACTGAATCCACATGCATAAAATTCAAACTAAATCAAATAATAAACTACATGCATAAAAGGACTAAACTCAAATAAAAACAAAAATCTAAAAAAATTCGAATCTACTTACAATATTTTCTCCCCTAATTTCTTCTTCTTCTTCTTCAATCTATTTTTTTCTTCTAACTTGAAAGGATTGTTGCACGCTCAAATCGATCTTTGATTACCGTCAAGAGGGTTGTTTTTGATGTTTAGTTGAATTGGATAAAATCGATAAAAGATTGGACAAAATGCACAAGGATTTTAGAGTGGTTCAACTTTCTAACCAAAGCCTACACCCACTACCTTTGCACACCACTAAGGATTTCCCAATTCACTATGAATTCTTCCCCTTTTCAAGGCTTAAGAGGAAACTTTTACAACCCTATCTTTTAATGGCTAAGATAGAACCAACTCTAATTTTTGTCTAAGGCTAAACTAGAACCTCTCCTTTTATATGGGATTTGAATGGTAAACTTAATACCGCACAAAAGTGGGTGTTTACAAAGATTAAGCTCACTAGAAAGAGTACAAATGATTTACAATGAAGCACTCTCTAAAATATGTACAAGAGAAATGAAGAAATAAGAATTAGACTCAAATTCTCTTGATCAACATGCTTGGATATGTTCTCTCTACTTCTTCTTCAAGTGTTTTTGGCTTGTATTTATAGTGTGGAATGAAAAACTAGCCGTTAGAAAACTAGCTGTTAAAAACTAGCCGTTGGAAAACTAGCCGTTGGGGACTTTTAAATTACTTGAAAATATATGTTTGAGTCAAAAACACTTTTAAAAGCTCCAAACATATTTTTCAAATTAAATGGACTTTAAATTATTTTTGCAATATTTGTTCAAGTCCAAAAATATTTTTCACTTTGTTATATCAAAATAAATATCTCAACAATCTCGCCCTTTTTGATATAACGAAACCATTTGAAAAATTATTTTTGAGATTGCTCCCCTTAGGAAAATAATTTTAGAAAAAGAGAATATTTGTGAAAAATGTTTAAGACTCCCCATTTTTCTTTTTGAAATTGAATTTTTCAAACCTATCTCTCCCCCTTTTTGTTATATCAAAAATAATTTCAAAACAAGTTTGAAATCTCATTAAGTTCAAAACACCAAATGTTGAAAAATTGAATTACCGATTGATAAACATACCAATTGTTGGTGTAAAATAAAAATAGAGATAAGATATTTTTTTAAATCAAAAGGTCCCCCTTAAACAAAGCATTCCATTTTAATAAATTTAACTCAAATGCTTGACACTTAAAAGACATTGACTTTCAAGATAAAATCAAATTAAGAGCATATGAAATTCATTTTATCCAAGACTTTAAAAATAAAAGAATAGATAACCAAATAAATAAAGAATTAGTATAGAGGTTATCTTCTTCATTTGTGTGACTATAGCATTTCCATATCTTTGCTTTGCTTGCCATTGCTCCAACACACCTACAAGAGACATTCACTTGGATTTTGGTATCCAAATTGCTTTGGATCCATTTACATTAATTTCAATGTCCCTAGTTCCCTTAGGAACCCATACTTGTCTAATCCTATAAGTTTTTCTTTTCTTTATATGACAAGTATGTAAAGAATGACCATGATAATGGCAATGTGAGCATTTCGCCATTATGTGACAAGATGAATTATTTGAAATAATTTCTATTTCTTTTGTTAAGCTTTCAAGCTTAACTTTTAAATCAAGATTTTATTTTTCTAAAACTTCATTGCTTGTTTTTGAAAACTCTAAATCATTTTTCAAAGTTTCATTTTGGTTTTCAAAATCCAATTTTGTTTTCAAAAGAAAACCATTTTCAAATTCAAGTTTAGAAATCATTTTCTTAAATTTGGAATTCATGGTCTCAAATTCCAAAAATAATTCATCGAAAACATATTGTAACTCGTCAAATGTGTATGAATTTAAATCATCTGAGTTAGAAGATTCCTTAGGCTCATCGATAGCCAAAACACCATCCACCTTGGGTGATTGGAGGAGGTTAACACAAGATGGGACTCCATCTTTCTTTTCTTCTTTGCCATAAAACTTCTCAAGCTTCTCCCAAATTTCTTTAGCACTCTTGGATGGGGAGACCTTCTTGGAAATTTCTTCATTAAAGCCACAAAGAAGAATGTGCGCTGCTTTAGCATTTAGCTTTGCCTTTGTGTTGTTTGCACTACTTTGCTTCTTCTTCTTCTTAGGAGCTTCCAAGTATCCATCTTCGATTATATCCCAAATCTCAAAATCTAGAGACTTGATGAAATACTTCATTAAATTGCTCCATTGGAAGTATGCTTCTCCTTCGAAGAGCGGAGGACATGAGATAGAGCGGCCTTCTTCAAATCTTGCCATTTTCCTGAATGGTGAACTTCGAGCAAATGATCTTTACTCCCGGATGTTAGTCCTTCGATGGATACGAGGCTCTAATACTAATTGAAAAGCTTGTTGCATGCTCAAATCGATCTTCAATTAATGTCAAGAGGGCTGATTTTGATGTTTGGTTGAATTGGCTAAAACCGATAAAAGATTGGACAAAATGCACAAGGATTTTAGAGTGGTTCAACTTTCTAACCAAAGCCTACATCCACTACCATAGCACACCACTAAGGTTTTCCCAATTCACTATGAATTCTTCCCCTTTTCAAGGCTTAGGAGGAAACCTTTACAACCCTATCTTTTAACGGCTAAGATAGAACCAACTCTAGTTTTTGTCTACGGCTAAACTAGAACCTCTCCTTTTACAAGGGATTTGAATGGTAAACTTAATACCTCTCAAAGGTGGATGTTTACAAAGATTAAGCTCACTAGAAAGAGTACAAACAATTTACAATGAAACACTCTCTAAAATATGTACAAGAGAAATGAAGAAATAAGAATTGGACTCAAATTCTCTTGATCAACGTGCTTGGATATGTTCTCTCTACTTCTTCTTCAAGTGTCTTTGGCTTGTATTTATAGTGTGGAATGAAAAACTAGCCATTAAAAACTATCCGTTAGAAAACTAGCCATTGGAAAACTAGTCGTTGGGGACTTTTAAATTACTTGAAAATATATGTTTGAGTCAAAACACTTTTAAAAGCTCCAAACATATTTTTCAAATTAAATGGACTTTAAATTATTTTTGCAATATTTTTTCAAGTCCAAAAATATTTTTCACTTTGTTATATCAAAATAAATATCTCAACACAACCTTAACTATTTAAAACAAAAAAAAAATTATCCCCTATACAACCCCTATCCCTCCTTTACTAATAATTATAATTTTTTAATCTCTACCCCTATACATTTTAAATCAGCCTAAACCCATTTCCATTAAAAATCACATCTATCCCCCTCCCCAAAAATAAATCTATCACCCGCCCTACCCTAAAAAATACAGTCTAAACACAGCTATTTACGCTGCATGCATGCAGACTGACGAGTGCAGGAATGAAGTCGGATTTACTTGAATCTGACTTTGACCCACCCCAAACTCTCTTGCATGGATGACACGTGGTAGAGACAGAATTATCCATCCCTGTTCAAAGTCCGATCCAGATGAGGGTGCCTTTACCTTTAATTTTTTATTGTTCATAATCGGATTAAAAAGAATCTGACTTTACCTTTACTGTAGAACTTGCAATATTTTGGTAAATATTTGGTTGAGTGTCATAGATTGGAAAAAAAATTGGATATAATATTGAAGTAAAAATCCCGGTCTTTATTTTGCGAAATAAAATTTCAACAACTTCAAATCAAAAAATATTTTTCCCCACATTAATATCTCAACAATTTCGCTAGTTAGATGTTTTAACTATTTTTTATAAATATTTTAATTCATATCTAATTTTCAATTTATGTCTTTAAGATGTTGAAAAAATTATTATATAAAATTATTAATAAAAAAATCTAAATATTTAGTAAATGGTTGATAACATATTATTAAATTAATTTAAAAAATAATTATTATAATAATATAGAAATAAATGATAATATTTTTAACTAATTAATAACAGAGAGATACATGTATAATACATAATTTATAATACATAAAAGTATTATAGAATAGTAAATGATATATATCATACAAATAATAAATTTTATAATTACAATATTATCAACGTAATAACACCTAATTAAACATATCTATATATTAAAACTTAGAGTTAATTGCATCACACGTCTTCAAACTATGACCCTAATTTTTAAATTGGTCCTCCAACTTTTGAATGTTCTAATTTCATCCCTAAACTATGGTTCCCATTCTTGGCCCCAAACTTTTAAACGTTTCAATTTCATTCTCAAACTATGACTCTCATTCTAAATTGGTTCTCAAACTTTTAAATGTTCTAGTTTCATCCTCAAATTATCGTTTATGTCTCATAATATTATTACATAATACAACAATGTTTGCTTGACAACTAACAATTTTTATAATAGTTCTATTAACAAGAGATATGATTAGCATATATGAATAATTTGTGGGGAGAAATTATAACATTCAAAAGTTTGAAAACTAATTTAGAAAGAGAGTCATGATTTGAGAATGAAATTGGAATGTTCAAAAGTTTAGGGACCAATTTAGGATGAGGGTCATATTTTGAGTAAGTGTGGTACAATTAAATCTAAAATTTATAACTGAAAATAATTTACTTATAATTAAAAAAATCAATTATACACTTTTTTAAATATTACATCAAATGGTGTCCACCGACGATGGGTAGAATGAAAATCAATGTTGATGGGGCTTATTCTGCTTTATAACGGACTACTTCGATTGGTATTATTACAAGGGATCATGAAGGTTTTGTTAGAGCAAGGAAGATATTCGACTTGCTATTGCAAATGGTTGGGACGATCCATTGATAGAAGGCGATTACATTAATATTGTGAACAAGATCCAAAGATTCGACTTTCCATTTATGATGAACTGCAGTAGTGAGAACTTCGACAATGTAGTCACAATTTGAAAGATCTTCTTTTACCATCATCAACACAGTATCTTCAACAACGAGAATACCACGATGATGCAGGTTTTCTTTAATGATATGTTCATGAATATCAATATGATGACATTCTTTCGACTTTCTTCCCATATCAGCGTTGAACATCCCAAAAGTGACTTGGTCATTTCAACCTCATTGTAAGTTCCCCTTTTGATACATCAATGAAAGCCTTTCCAGTAGCTAAGAATGGGCAACCAAGAATAATAGGCACATCTTTGTCGACCTCGCAATCAAGAATAATGAAATCAGCTGGAAAAATAAATTTATCCACACGAACAAGCACATCTTTGATTTGAACATTCAAATGAGTCAAAGATCTATCAACCAATTGTAATGTGACTGCAGTGGGCTTCATTTCTCCTATTCCTAACTTTTGAAAAGTAGATAGCAGCATCAAATTTATACTAGCCCCCAAATCACAAAGAGCTCAATTGAGCAAGGTATGATGAAGCTGCCTAGATCCTTCATCTTTCTTGGTAGAGGGGTAGATATTAACGCACTGCACTCCTCAGTGAGCGTAATGGTTTCCATTGTATTCAGCTTCTTCTTATTGGATAAGATATCCTTCATGAACTTTGTATAGTTTAGAATCTATGTAAGAGCATCAATAAAAAGAATTTGAACTGTAAGTTGTTGCAAAGATCATGAAAGAATTGAAATTGAGTGTCTAACTCAGTATTCTTAAACTGTTGAGGAAAAGGTAGAGATGAATTATTTGACTGCTACGCCGACATAGGGCATTTTGGTGACAACTACAGTTGTATAATAGATGGAGCTGGAGTAATTACATGAGGTATATTACTCGTCTTGCCAGTGTTGTCTCTATCCTCTACTATATGATCAAGTACAGAGGACTCTCCTCATTTATGGGTAGACATGGGAACTGGTTATGTTAATTCAGTAGTCTGTTTGCCACTACGGAGAGTAACAGCATTGCATTGCTCTTTACCCTTGTGCACATGACTCTCAGTGCTGTTGGGTAATATGCTCGGTTGTCTAGAATTCATGATAGTAGCTAACTGTCCCAACTGAGCCTCTAAAGTGCGTATTGATGAAGAATGATCTTGCACTATAGCTTCAGTACGAGACAAATGATCACGCATCATCTCTTCAAGAAGAGCAAATGGGTCTGAGATACTGGATAGAGCATAATGACTCATCTGAGACTGAGCTTGCGATGATGCTCCATATTGTGATTTTTAAGATTGTGAACCAATGTGTTGTGGTTGCATCTGATTCTGTTTTGGTTGAACTGAAGTCTGTGGCATGAACTGTTGTTGCGAGTAACCAAAATTTCCTTTCCTCACACTAGAATTTCCTTGAAAGGAATTATTCCCAGAGCGAAATACTTCTTGTTGTGCAGGATTGGAGTTACTCAAAGACTTTCTATTAGCTGTGTTGTAGGATGTATCCATGTTGTTGCCTCGTATGTTGTTGACATAACTAGCATTTTTTGCATGTTGTGGGAAATATTCAAAACTATGGTTCCCCCACAAATCTCATAGGAAAACACAGAGATGGTTGTTTGTTGATCTAGCTGGATAGGAGCAACTTCACTAGTTCCCTCCATATTCTTGATTTTGTTCTCCAAAATAGAAATCTGAGCCTTTAGAGAAGATAGATCATCAAGCTCAAACACTTCTGGTGCAGCTTTGTATGATGCAGCTCTAGAGATAGGATATTGTGAATTTTTTTGAGCAAATTGCTCTAATACACCAACAATAGCATTGTAGGTGCAATCAAGTATTGGAACATTAGACGACCCATCGACAAGATGTCTTATGGCCGCATTTAATCCATTATACAAAATTTCAATCTGAGTTTCATGTTGAATGATAGGGTTTGGACATCTTCGCAACAAAGATTTATATCTATCTCATGTAGTGTGAAGAGTCTCATTATCTAACTGGTAGTAAGCTGTAATGTCATTCCTCAAGCGTGAGTTCATTATCGGTGGATTAAAACCCAAAAAAACTGTGTTGTAAGATATTACACGATGTAATAAAGCTGGCAAGTAATCCTCTGAACCATGTGCGAGCTTTACCCTGTAATTAATAAGGAAACAATTGCATTCATAAGGCATCATCAGGAATGCTTTGCTAGCTAAATGGAGCACAAATTAAAAGAAAAGATTGAAGATGCTTTCGAGCGACTTCATGTGGTAACCATGCATACTGCTCATTAGAGTTTAGCATTTAGAACATAACCGGCTTTAACTCAAAGTTCCCAGCCTGAATAGGAGGTCTAACAGTTCCCGATTGCAAATCATCCAAGTAAGGAATAACAACCTCGCAGATTGTTCTATTATGGGCTAGTGGGTACAGTGGTGGGTTTTCTTGGGCATGAGGAATTCCCTCTGACTGGTTGTTTAGCTATTCCACTATTTTCATGAATCCTTCTTCGAAAAGTTCTCTCAACTTTTGGATCTGGTATGAAAAGTGGTGTAGTGGCACTTCTGGTCATACAACACCTAAAAAAGGTAAAAAAAAAAGCAAAAAATAAAGCTATTAGAAATAACTACAGAATTAATAAAAGAAACAAAATTGCAAGTAGAAACATAAGGACATAATAACACCATCCCCGACAACGGTGCCAAAATTTGATTGGTGTTAAAACGTCACACTATTAGTGCAAGCTACATTATCGATGCAAGAATAGAAACAAGAAATTCTTGTTTCTATATCGATCCTACGAGGATGGTGTATTACGCTTATACTTATGTGACTACAATACAATATTGCAAGAGTGGTAGTTGTGGGTGCAATGGTGGTTGCAATAACAGGATAAAAATAAGAGTAAATGATTCAATGTGGTAGCAACAACAAAGTGTAATAAAATATAGAGAAATAAGCCTATATCTCCTTGGTTCAGCTTTGTAGAAATATCAAATGCACTTCAAGGATAAAGGATGGTTCAATCAGCAGTGATGCGATCAGCTTGCGTACTAGCTTCATTTAACCTTCAACCATTGACTCAAGGATATAGATCGAATTCAACTTTCATCGTAAGTTAATACTATAGCTCTTAGCAGAAGTGGACCATGTTTCGTTGCATCCTATCAACTTTCATTGTAAAAAATCGTTAATTTGACTCGTCATTGCATCTGTCGATGTTAGTGGCTGGTTTAACACTCTCATGCAAAACATAAAACTGATCCAACATTTGAAGCTTAAGAAAAATCTAATACTGATATATATGAAACTGAAGAAACGGTTAAAATAAGTTCAACAAGCTCCACAAAATTAAACCATTGTCAAGATGAGCACAAATACAAGTAAATCTCCAAAACAACATCAAAATAAAGAGAAGTTTAAGAAGATAACAAGATATTTCCTTGGTTCAACACTTGACTCCTTAATTCCTTGGATAGATCTGCCTTAATTCACCTCGAATCTCCAGAAATAAGCTTAAGCCACCATGGGGGGAGGATAAAAGCTCAGAGGTTGAAGATGGTGTGAAAAAATGAGAATAGCGTGACCCTATCCTCCTCCAAAATAGTCCTTTTTTAGGCCACCCAAGGAAGAACACCTATCTTGCAGGTTATTTGCGTGCTAGGCATCATATAGAATTTGTTGTAACAACCTGGACAGCTAGCATATTCGTTCTTATCCTTTAGCAGACTAGACAACTGACAGATGCAATGTCAAACTAGTTGTAGTGGCGAAAACTAACTACAGTGACAACAAGTCAAAAATATGTAGAAATATACAAAACACGAGCCACAAGAACTAAGTTAGAAAAAGTAAAGAAATAGACATGAAAATTTAGAAATGGTTGTAATGAACATCAATGTGGGGACAATTAGACCTATAAATCAAGAAAATAATAAGATGAGAAAAAAATAAGTTGAAATGAATTATCATTCTCTCATTTTGACCCACATACTCAACAAATGTGAACTAGAAGTTCAAAGGATAATTCATTTACAAAACTTAGCAAGTCAATTGCCAGATGTTTTTGCTGACCCTATAAGAGTATACCAGCTATGAATGCTCTGATTGAAAATTGATGTCTCAAAAAGACAAACTCTAGTTGCTAACGAGTTTAACTCACATCTAAAGTGTGGTAGACAAGTAGGTTCTAAAGATAAAAATCCTCGAAAAAAATGAGCTATATCTTATGATGGTCCGATCGAAGAATCAACGAATTATGAAAATCTATAGAAGAGATTAAAAGGTCTCCAACATATATATTATACATGACTCAGGTACCTGATTATAACAGGATCTCAATAAATCATGTCATGTCTGGTAATAAGTGGAACCGAAATCAAATTGACATCGGTAACACATTTGCATGCAATATAGCACTAGAAATTTTAGATGATGATGATGTGGATCACGAGCCATTGTTAATTGGATAATTTAAACAAAAAAATGATTGGACAAAAATAGAAAGAGGCAATAGTGACGAAACTAAAATCTCTTTCAAAAAGCGAAGAATTTAGGCATATAGTCCGTACACTAGAAGGTGTAAAGCCCATGATATAAATGAGTCTTTGTGAGAAAGAGAAATGAAAAAGGGGAAATCACGAGATATTATAAGCTCATTTGGTTGTACAAGGATTCTCACAAAGAACTAGAATCGATTATGAGGAAACATGCTCCTCGGTGGTAGATGCGACTACTTTTAAATTTTTCTATTATTCTTGCAATAAAATAAGGTCTTACTTTCTGCCTAATGGATGTTGTCACATCCTATTTTTATGGGGCTCTTGATAATAACATTTATATGAAATTTTTGGAATGATTTAAATTTCCAAAAGCAATTATTTCGAGTTCTTGAGAATATTATTCATTTAAATTGAACATATCTTTTATGGATTAAAAAAATCTAAGCGCATTTAGTATAATCTCATCAGCGAATACTTATTAGCGAAAGGCTATAAGAATTATTCAATTTCCCTGAGCACTTTTATTAAGAGATTTAGCTCTGGATTTGTTATTGGTGATGTGTATGTTGATGATTTGAATATCACTGAGACTCACGAAGAAATCTCCTTGACAATAGAATCCTTCTGCATCAATCGACATGCACAGAAAAAATTTATAGAGACTTTACATACATAACGCACATCCGTTGAGCACCCATGTGGTTACTAGGCCGCTTAACGTAAACAAAGATCCATTCCGCCCTCGAGAAAAGCTTGAGGATATTTTTGGTCCAAAAGCACCATATATATTAATTGATCTGGAAGCATTAGATCTTAGTTGATTCATAAATACTATATAAAGTGCTACGAGACTATTACCTTTAGATCTTTCAAAACTTGATGGCTTTTCAAATCATGTAAATAATTGCCATGCACGGGGCAAAGCCGAAAAATGTGTTTGTCTAAACATATCCGGAAGATATGTAAATTGCTTTCACAAGATAAGATGCAAGCTATCTTGTGCAGAGATAATGCAAAATTTACATCTAAATCGAAAGGTGGATACATCAAATATTACAAAACGAAACATATTTCTTCAAAGTTTTGTCCCTCAAGATATTCAAAAGAATAGTATTCGATAAATCCTTTCGAGCAGTAATTTCGAAGATTTATCCACCAATGCATACTCTAATTCAACATTTGAAGATTGTATTAAAGATTGAATTGTGAAGATTCAAATATATTATGTGATGTTTTTATGAGGGGGAGTAAATACGCGTTGCACTCTTTTTTCCTTAACCGAAGTTTTTCCCAATGGGTTTTCCTGTTAAGGTTTTTAATGAGGCAACATGTTATGCGTATCAAAGATGTGTGTACTCTTTTTTCTTCACTAAGAAAAATTTTTCTCCACAGGGTTTTTATCTTAGTAAGGTTTTAATGAAACACATTATCTTTATGGATATCCAAGGGGAAGTGTTATGAATATCTTTATTTATGATGTATATCCACATAATAAATGAGACTTTAATGTACTTTATTATTAGGGTTTAATACCCATTGGAATTAGGGTTTCCATCTTATGCCTATAAATGTAAAGTTTGGAGAAAACATTGTACACAACTCTACATTGAGAATATAATATAAGTCTCTCTCTTTGTCTCACATTTTTGTTCTTGTTCATCTCTCTTGTTCTTCTTTATTTTATTCACAACAATATTTGTATTTATAGATGATATTTGTTTTATTAAATAACATTATAAATCATACATACACATGTGAAAGACGGTGAACAGAAATTCTCTGCCTCTTTTTGGTGCCCATTTATATACCCGGCACTAAGAAATTAAATTCTAAGACTTAACCGTAAATTCTAAATCATAAAATATAAACCTTAAAAAACACCCTATCCCCAATTCCCTGAACCCTAATCATAAACAGTAACCCTAAACCTTAACCATAAATTTAATTTTTCAGTGTAGGGACATAAATATGGGCACAAAAATGGCAGAAGATTTGTATTCAAAAAGAATATGAAGATATATATATATGGTCAGAGAAAGTCGTTTAAATTAGAATCAATTCGTGTATAGCATTGTAAATAATTTCAATTAAATTTGTATAAAAATTCGAGACTCGAATTTTATAAACCCAACTCGAATAGGAAAAAAATTCAAATATATTGAATAAAAAAATAGGACTCGTCAACTTAACTAACTCAAAATGTTTTGACTAGACTCAACTCGACTCGATTGAGTACTTGCCCTTAGTAAGTACACCAAAGCCATATTATTATCCGGCTTTCCAAACACACCTTAAGAGAGCTAATTACATATAAAGCGATGCATGCAAAGGAAGAGGGAAGAGTTGTATTTGAGTGACCGAGAAACAAAGATGAGGGAAGCAGAGAAGGTAGTTTGTGTGACAGGTGAATCAGGTTATATCGCTTCTTGGCTTGTAAACCTTACTCCAACGTGGCTACACCGTCAACGCCACCGTTCCTGACCCGTCTGTTCTCACTCGACCTCCCGAATTCTTTCTCTTTGCTGTACTAATCACACCAACCCACTTTTATGCACCAACTAATACCCTTCTTGTATTCTTAGATGATCGGAAGAAAACGGAGCACCTGCTGGCACTTGACGGAGCAAGTGAAAGGCTTCATCTGTTTAAAGCAGAGCTACTGGAAGAGGGTTCTTTTGATTCTGTGGTTGAAGGTTGCATTGGCGTTCTCCGTACAGCATCTCCTTGTTATTTTGCTGTCGAGGATCCACATGTATATTTTATATAGTTTTCATATTACTTGATTGTAGTTTTCACCTAAGCCAATGGCATAGTAGAATGCTGATGATTTCAAGAATTATGCACTTTTGTTTCTAGGCTGAACAGGTTGAACCTGCAGTGAAGGGAACACTTAACGTTCTTCGATCCAGCGCTAAAGTTCCATCCATTAGACTGAGTGATTATAACCTCCTATATGGCTGCAGTTGCGATGACCGGAAAACCTGACTTATGATGTCATAGTAGACAGACATGGTTCTCCGATCCTGCCCATTGTGAAAAATTAAAGGTGTTTAAATGTGCTAAATTCTTATTATTCTAACCTACCATCTCCACTAATTGTACCTTTGAGAAAGTGTAAGAGCTTTAAGGTGTTCCAATTATTAATCCTTGATGGAATGGTATCAGCTTTCTAAGACTTTAGCTGAGAAGGTGGCTTGGAAGTTTTCAGAAGATAACGGTATCGACATGGTCTCAATAAACCCGGACACGGTGTTAGGACCTCTTTTGCAGCCAACTCTTAACACTAGTGTAGAGTTCATTATGGAACTTATAGGTCGGTAACCTCGAGCCAGCGTAATCGTATCTTCATTTTTTCTTTGCTTTGGTTATTGATAAAGTGGAGATAGTAAATAACTGCAGATTTTATTCCATGCTCCATTTTCTGCATTAGCTTTGCATCTTTATTTGTTTATGTAAAAGGCAGCAATATTTAGCACATAGCTAAATGCAAGTCTAAGCATAATTGAGTAAAAAGTACATTATAAGTAAGGCTTGTTTTGTAACAATGATTGAAACATATAGGTATCGACTAAAGTTCCAACAGATCTGTCATGAATTTCTGGAACATTCCTAGTTAACATACCCTTTACCAGGTGCAAGAACTGGAACATTCCCGAGTACAACGTGTAGATGGGTCGACTTTAGAGATGTCGCGGATGCGCATATACTTGCATTCAAGAATCCTTTGGCTTACGGAAGATACTGTGTAGCCGGAAAACCTGCACGCTCTTCCAAGATTTTGAAGATTTTACGGATGCTTTACCCTGATCTCAAACTTCTTGAAGTGTAAGCCTCTAGGATATGATTACATTTCATGTCACATATGCATGCTTTATTGCACAATTTGAAACTCTCTTGTAAGCTTATTTTAGTAACAATCATGATACTGGAGTTAAAGATCCTATTCATTTGTCTTCAAACTTGTTTAACATGTGATTTGGCTGATTCTATTAACTCAATGTACAATGTGTCGGCGAAATTTGCTATTGGTGATGCTATTCGGCCTCCGTTCTGAGTAATTAGTGAAATGCTTTGGTCACTGCAGATGCTCTGATGAGAAGCAATCCATGCAAGAATTTCCAGCATATCAGGTGTCACAGGAGAGAGTGAAAAGTCTAGGCATTAAGTTTACTCCATTGAAGGTGAGCTTGAAGGATACTGTTGACAGCTTAAAGGAGAAGAATCTATTGTAGTGTCCAATTCATGGGCATATTAAATACTGTTAAGTGCTTTTATTTAAATAATAATAATTGCCACTTGTTACTTTGTTAGCATAATAACGATTTTGCAATTCTCAATAAAACATAAATCTTTTGCCACTTTTAGTGCCCATGTATATGCTCTAAAATTAAAGAAATAAGTTTAGGATTTAGGATTAAAATTTAGAATAAGGGTTTAGGATTTAGAAATGGTCAAACTATTAAAATGGTCACTTATATTTTTGTCGTGTAAACTTATAAGTCATTCGAACGTTTCTTGTCGTTAAACGTTAACGAGAAGCTGATCTAATAGCAGTAAAAAATAGTGTAAACTACTGAAATGGTCACTTAAATTTAGTAAGTGTACACTTTTGGTCACTGATTTCAAAAAATGAACGTTATGGTCACTTACGTTTGTTGTGTAAACTTAGGTCACTCAAACGTTTCTTGTCGTTAAACGTTAACCTCGTATTCATAAGCCACGTGTAACCATTGTATTGGCTCGAAATCGTCGAGAAACACTCTTAAAGCCTCGAACCCCGACTTCATGAGTCAGGTCTGCTGCCATAGTGCTCTGGTCGTCTTATCCGGTCCCAAACAAACCCATTCATCATATTCATCCTCTTCGTTATGATGAATATACCCAAAGAAACCAAATCTCACGCGTCATTGTATAACCACTGTATTTCAATCAACATCCGCGTCAATATTGGTGTCGAATAAAAGCTCAACACCCACATCAATATTGGGTTGAATCAGGTGACGGTTTAAGGAGTTGCTGGTTGAATCATGGGTGATGGCCTTGCGGCAATGAGCCAAGGCATGCAATAGGTGCGAGTGTGAGATGGCTCAATAGTGGGTGTGGTGATAATTGATGGCTACGAGAGGGCTCTCGTCTTGTGGTGCAAGTGCACAAAGGGGTTGTGGGTGTTGAGCTTCAAAATTTGTTGCTTGTGATGGTGGGGTTCTCGATAGTGTGGTCGATGGAGGCCTCCGGTTTAGTGTGGGTATGAATGGTGGTTTGTGAATGGTAAACTAAAAATTGGTTTAGAGTCTGTGTGGCTCGAGTGGAGGGGTGCTCGGTTTAGTGCAGTTGTACTCACTAATTTTTGTCCAGTTAATCACCCATTTTTATTTTATTTAATTGCTTATCTTATTTATTTGCTTTTTTTATTATTATTAATCAAAAAATAAATATCAATTAAATAAAAATAGTCTATTATTAAATATACCAATTCATTTACATTTTGTAACCCAACATATATATATATATATATATAAAATTTAACTCGTTTCGAGCCCAAATATTAAAACCCTAGCCCTAATTTTATCAAAATCTAATATCCTCTTATCCTTGCATAGCCAAATCAGGCCCATTGGAGTCCAGGGCAATCCAACGATCCATATTCCATCTTATCAGGAAAGCCTTAGCTGCTCTATCTTTGAACCTGCGCTGCATCTTCCTGGCCATCAGATCTGTGAAGGGATTCGATGGTCCGAATTGCCTCATCCAAGGCCTTTCAGCTCCTGTGACCTTCCACATGCCACGACAGCAGCTTTGCTAGTCCCCCTCGTCCAAGCCCATGCCACACCAACCTCTCTTCTCCACTGGTCCCCTCTTATTAGAAAAGGCCACGATGATACATGCAAACACAAAAAAAGATTGTTAAGCATATCCCCAACAGAATAGGCATGAATACAAACAAAAGAGACTTGCAGGAAAAGCAACCAATAAGAATTTTTGATTTTTGATTTTATGTAATTCAAAAATCTGTAAATCGGGGATATATATATACAAACCCTAAACACATTGTAACCCATTCTGGAGATTCTAATCAATACAAGAAAAAAAGAACTCCTCTGAGGTATTTCTTTCTCTCATAGTTTATTTTTGAATCAAAATAAAAGGGATAGGGTTAGGGTTTCTCACCTTGAAGTCTCTGGACCGTCACCGTAGTAAGGCCGAGGCTGCCGTCTCTAAGAATAGATGGTTCCCAATGGACTGATAACATGAGGCCATTGGGTCTTCTTCTTTTTTTCTTTCAAAAAATGGTTTTTAAAAAGGGTTTTTAGGGATTTAAGGGAGATCAAGATCTTGTTTTAAAAATCCAAGGGTGGTTCTGATTTTATATTAAAAAAGGGAGTTCAGTGTTTATTTTTACAAGGACGCCGACGTCGGCAAGTGACAGTTGACGACGGGCTGCGATTGTAGGAGGCAGCTGGTACGACGAAGGAATTGTCAAAATCTGGGTTTGTGATGAACCCAGTTGATTCTTGAGGAACATTTGAGAGAAAAATATGGGGATGACTTTTTATTGGTTTTGTCCAAATGAAAAAATGGAAATTGTTATTGCCTTTTGGGTTTTATACCCATTGCATAAAGAGTTTATTTTCCATTTTAAGGATCTTCGCCCTCACCTTATCCTCTCCGCGGTCCTTCACAGTTTTTTAGGATTTTGAATTTGGTCACTATCTTCAAATCAGTTCTGGTTTCTTTCAAATTAGCCCTGAAAGTTTATTTTTCTTTTAATTTGGTCCGAGAACCAGTGGGTAAATGTGTAACACCCTCTTCCTGTATTCGTTACCAAACACGAGGCAATCATGTTACAAAACCAATATAGTACAGGCAATGAAATTTATTCAAAATGCTATAAATTTTAAAAAAACCTTTAAAAATATTTAAATTGACTTCTGCACAAAATTGGAGCTCCTTTACTTTACAAAAAATAAATTAATTGTTTGATAAAAAAGACTCTAAATCAAAATATAAAGTTTTTCACATCTATACATGCAACTAAAATTAATTAAAAACCTCATATAGGATGTCATTACTGTAGTAGCTTGATGAAAATTTTCTAAACTTGATGCAACGCCTTACTTAGACCAATGTCTCGAACCACCTACGTGTGCACACGAAAAATGAACGCTAAGTACGAACTTAGTGAGGCATTATAATGTGATCATAAAATCAATAAGTAATTAACTTTAAAAACATAGTATAGATAATTATTATTCAAACCCGTTTCAAATCAATATTGCTTTAAAGCTAGGATGAATAATATCAAAATCATTCTGTAAAAGATCTTTTATACCAATAGCCCAAGAAGTACGTATAAAGAGAAACTAAGTATGCGAGTCGTGTAGTCCCAGACTACTAGGCCATAAAGACTGAAAATTGATAGGCCATATAGGCCGAAAATCAATAGACACATAAAGTGTCGATGCACTCCCAGAATACTAAGCACCGAAGTGATGTGTAGTCCTAGACTAGTAGGCCATAAAGACCGATGAACTCTCAGAGTTCTAGACACATAAAAGTGTCGGCGTAGCTGCTAGACTCTATGGCATGCCATTATACTATAACTCTCAATGGTAATATTGGGCAATAAAAAATATCATTACATTTGCAATATATCATTCTGTATATGGTAAATAACCCATCATCGAATAATTAAAATAATGGAGCAGTTTATACTCCATTATACCATAAATCATTTTGTAACATATCATCAATATATGATAATAAGATTATCATGAAGAAAAAATAATAAGTCAGTTCATACCCTATCATGTACAAAACCATTTCTTTTGCATGTGAAAATATTATATCACATAAAAATCAATATTACCAATTTGGTAAAATCGTATAGGTCGAATTGTCGCAAGTCTTCCTAAATACATTTTAAAACATATAAATGCACTCACCTTGACACTTCTTATCCCAAACTAAATTGTGTATATTAAGAGAACTTCAAGCTTGGTCATTGCTTTATCTGCCGAATTTCTGATTTCTGGTGTTTACTTGAGTGCTTTACATCCATCCCGTACATGCACAAATTAATAACACCAATAAGGTGCTCATTTTATAATCTATCAGTCTGCGCTACCTTCAAAGAAATATTTCAATAAAATAATCTACAACTCATAATTCGATCTCGTTTGTTCTGACAGAAACTAGATTCGATAATATTTTCAATCATATAAATTAATAGCCCAAATTCAACTAGTGTAATTTATGAAAAAAATTTCAAAGTCAAATTCCAGTGCTAAATTTTGGAGCAGACTGCTACACTGTTTTCAGACCTTTCATCACTTAAAAATTGATATCTTTTGATATAAAAATTGAAATCAGTCACAGTTTGTTTTAAACAAAACTTGACTGAACCGGGAATACAATTATATTTGTCTCACTTTCTAATCATTTTTATGGAATTTTTGGTGAATTTTCAAACTCACTGTCAAGGACTAAAATTCTGGGCAGATTTCATAATTCACATCTTCAGCATTCTTTAACCATTCCAACACTTCAAATTAACCTAGAATTGATTTATTCCAACATTTTTCCTTTCATTTCAAACCCAAAATATAACTTAAATACTTAAACCTTAAATTAAGCCTTAATTAACCGAAGTGTATTCCTTCAAGAATACATAAATTTCAACCTCAATCAAGTATGGAAAATCTAAATAAACACTACATCCTTCATAATCCATCTTCATTTCACTTGAATCCATAAATCCTAAACTATCTCTCTTCACGTTTCTAGAGCATCCTTCAACTATTCCAAGAAATTTTTATACCAAAAGATAGAGAATTCAAAGATGAACAATTTCTCATTTCATCTCCAAGTTTTAAATATCAAAATTCACAAAAATTCAACTTAACTTGGCTTTGGGAGAAACTCACGGCTACTTGGGAAAAGATGAACAAAATTTTGTTCAAAACTTTCCTTTAATTTATGCCACTTGTTATCTTTTATTTCCATAAATAATAAAAATATCTTCTTAATAGTAAAATAACTATTTTACCCTTGAATCCAAAGCTCCACATTATGCCACATGTCACTTTTCTTCATCCAATGGCCTAGATTTAATCTTGAGTTAGTAGTTTACCAATTTGTCCTTGAACTATATTAATTTCCAATTTTGCCCTTGAATCAAACTTAAATTTCGATCTTGTCCGTTTAATCCAATGATTAGGATTTAACATGGAAAATTTATCTTAATCCAATGGTCCACATTAATTCTAACATTATAATCATGTGTATTGACATTCTTACCCTTCCATCCAATGACTAATATTACTTTTTTGAATTCATATTTGATCCATTAATCCAAAAATTTCTAGAAACTTTGTCGGATAATTTCCTTCAAATCAAAATCTAAGAATAATTTAGAAACCTCGTTTCCAGCCACTTCTCATAGGTGAACTATCCATTTACAAGATAAAATTTATTTTTGGGAAAATTACCATTTTAGTATTCAAACTTTTTAGAAATTTTCACTTTAGCCACCAAACTTTCATTTTATTCATTTTGGTCACTTCACCTTGGACATCAAGCCTTCAATCTTATCATTTTAATCACTAAACGAACTTCGAGGTATTACAAAATGACCCTGTGAGCCTTTTCCTTTTTGGTTTATTTAATTTCTTGTTGTTTATCTTTCTACTTTAAAGATCAATATTGCTTTAAAGCAAGGATGAATAATATCAAAATCATTCATAAAAGTTCTTTTATACCAATAGCCCAAGAAGTATGTATAGAGAGAAACTAAGTATGTGAGTCGTGTAGTCCCAGACTACTAGGCCATAAAGACCGATGAACTCCCAGAGTTCTAGACACATAAAAGTGTCGGCACAGCTGCTAGACTCTACGCATGCCACTATATTGTAACTCAATGGTAATCTTGGGCAATAAAAAATATCATTTCCTTTGCAATATATCATTCTGTAGATGGTAAATAACTCATCATCGATAAATCAAAATAATAAAGCAGTTCATACTCCATTATACCATAAATCTTTTTGTAACATATCATCGATATATGATAATAAGATTATCATAAACAAAACATAATAAGCCATTTCATATCCTATCATGTACAAAACCATTTCTTTTGCCTGTGAAAATATTATATTTCACATAAAAATCAATATTACCAATTCGGTAAAATCGTATAGGTCGAATTGTCGCAAGTATTCCTAAATACATTTTAAAACATATAAATGCACTCACCTTGACACTTCTTATCCCAAACTAAATTGTGCGCATTAAGAGAACTTCAAGCTTGGTCATTGTTTTATCTACTGAATTTTTGATTTCTCGTGTTTACTTGAGAGCTTCACATTCATCCCTTACATGCAAAAATTAATAACATCAATAAGGTACTCATTTTATAATCTATCATTCTATGGCACCTTCAAAGAAATATTTCAATAAAATAATCTACAACTCATAATTCGATTTTGTTTTTTCTGACAGAAACTAGATTCGATAAGCTTTTCAACCATATAAATTAATAGCCTAAATTCAACTTGTACGATTTATGACGAATTTTCAAAGTCAAATTCTAGTGTTGAATTTTGGAGCATGCTGCTACTCTATTTTCTGGTCTTTCATCACTTAAAATTTTTTATCTTTTGATATTCAAATCGAAACCAGTCACCGTTTGTTTTAAACGAAACTAGACTAAACCAGGAATACAATGATATTTGTCTAACTTTCTAATTATTTTTATGGAATTTTTGGTGAATTTCCAAACTCACTGTGGAAGATTAAAATTCTAGGCAGATTTCATAATTCACATCTTTAGCATCCTTTAACCTTTCCAACACTTCGAATTAACCTTGAATTGAATTATTCCAACATTTTCCCTTTTATATAAAACCCAAAATATAAATTAAATACTTAAACCTTAAATTAAGACCAAATTAACTAAAGTGTATTCCACCAAATATAGAGAAATTTCAACTTCAATAAAGTATGGAAAATCTAAATAAACACTAAATCCTTCATAATCCATCTTTATTTCACTTGAATCCCTAAATCCTAAACTATCTCTCTTTAAGTTTCAAGAGCATCCTTCAACTATTCCAAGAAATTTTTGTACCAAAAGATGGTGAATTCAATGAAGAACAATTTCTCATTTCATGTGTAACATCAAATTTCAAGTTTCAAAGATCAAAATTCAAAAAAATTCAACTTACCTTGGATTTGGGAGAAACTCACAGCTACTTGGGAAAAGATGAACAAAAATTTGTTCCAACTTTCCTTTATTTTATGCCACTTGTTATCTTTTATTTCCATAAATAATAAAAATATATTCTTAATAGTAAAATGCCCATTTCCCTTGAATCCAAAGCTCCACATTATGCCACACGTCACTTTTCTTCATCCAATGACCTAGATTTAATCATGAGTTAGTAATTTACCAATTTACTCTTGAACTATATCAATTTTCAATTTTGCCCTTGAATCAAACTTAAATTTCCATCTTGTCCCTTTAATCAAATGACTAGGATTTAACATGGAAAATTTATCTTAATCCAATGGTCCACATTAAGTACTCCCTCTGTCCCACTCAATATGTCCCTTTTGTGTTTTAAAATTATCCCACTTAAAATATCTCATCTAAAAAATCAACAACTTTTATAAGGCACATTTCCCTTTGTACCCTTTTTTTAGTTTCCCAACAAAACAAAATTCAACTTTTCAAGGATAAAATTGTCATTTCAATTATTTTACATCATTTTTCTTACACATTCTTACACAAACTTTTTCTTCCTAAAACTGTGTGTAAAGTCAACAATGGACAAAATAAATGGCACGGAGGGAGCATAACATTATAATCATGTGTATTGACATTCTTATCCTTCCATCCAATGGCTAATATTACTTTCTTGAATTTATATTCGATCCATTAATCCAAAGATTTCTAGAAACTTTGTCGGATAATTTCCTTAAAATCAAAATCTTGGATTAATTTAAAAACCTCGTTTCCAGCCACTTTTTGTAGGTAAACTATCCATTTACGGGATAAAAATTATTTTCGGGAAAATTACCATTTTAGTACTCAAACTTTTTAGAAATTTTCACTTTAGCCACCAAACTTTCATTTTATTCATTTTGGTCACTTCACCTTGGACGTCAAACCTTCAATCTTATCATTTTAATCACTAACCAAACTTTGGGGTATTACAATTCTCCTCAAGAAAATTCGTCCTTGAATTTTAGCACATACATGCTAATTCTCTAATCAGTCTCCCATATGGCTTCTACCACTTGGTGATTCTTTCAAGAATCTTTACTATCGAAATCTCTTTTATTTCTCAATTCTTTGACTCCATAAGCCATGATTTTTGTCGGTTCCTCTTCATAAGTGACATATTATTGAGTCTCAACCCTTTTTTGGTATTATGATATGTGAAGAATTAAATTAACACTTCTAAAGCATTGACATATAGAAGACATCATGGATTTTGATTATTCTTCAGAACCTAATATAGGTCAATGAATCTTAGGCTAAGCTTTACTTTTCGTCTGAACAATAACACCTTCTTCCAAGGTTAAACTTTTAAGGAATACTTTATCCTTAAATTTCTATTAAATATATTTTCTTTCAAGATCAGTATATAATTCCCATCATTCTAAAGCAAATCTAAGATTGCTTCAAAAAATTATTAATTTATTCTCCGTATCCTGAACTGAATCAGGTCCAATCACCTTTTAGTTTTCTTTTTAACTCATTATCATCGGGGATATAAATTATCCCTTGATAATATGAACATCCTTTAGACTTAACATCGAAGTCTTTAAATTTCCCTTTTCACCTTTCTAAATTCTTTCCAAGCATATCTTATCTTTCATCTGTAAATCTTTGATCCGATTTGTCAAAGTAGACTTGAGTTGAAGCTGTGTAATCAATACACTATTTTCTTCTAAAATAATTGGGCATTTAATTCTTATAAGTAAGAGAATGACTTTTGGCTAAATACATCAGCTACTACTTTAGCCTTATTACAGCAATACATATCCCAACCTATTACAAAACATGTTATTAAATAACTTGAAATCCTTATTAACTTTAGACTGTATTAATACTAGTGCTACCATTGTAACTTTCTTAGGATCTACTCATATTCCCCTTTGTTGAGACAATGCGACCTGGAAGTGCAACTTGAATTAATCAAATTCACATTTGGGTAACTTTGCATACCACTACCTTTCCCATAAGGCTTGTAGCACTATTCGTAAATGTTTATCATAATCTTCTTTCATACTACACTTTTGATGAAGCCATCTTTATACACGGTTGATAACTGTTATTGTAAGAAATTTCATTTAGTGGCACATACTTTTCCCATGAGCCTTCAAACTCAATCAAATAGAAACTATATATATTATTCAAAATCTGAATTAACCTTTTAGATTGTTTGTCATTCTATGGATGAAAAGTAGTGTTAAAATTAAGCCAATTCCTTAATGTCTTCTGCAAGGAACTCCAAATCTCGAAATAACCTTGGATCTTAATCACACACAATGGAAATAGATACATCACTTAACATTTGAATCTTTCAGATGTATAGCTTAGCATATTTATTCATTAAGTAATCAGTCTAAACTTGAATGGAAGTGTATAACTTGGTCATATTCTACTTGCAACCACCTAAATCGAACCGTTCTTAATCGGGTCAGTGTCATTCTCTCTTATTTCCATAGAGGAATGGAAATTGGTTGTAGCATTCCAAAAGGCACTTGATGTTATGCTTTTATTTGCTACATGTTAAGCACTTATCAACAAATTTAGTTACAACTATTTTCATGCCTGGTCATCAATAATAACCTTTCAGATCTTAATATATCTTATTGCCTCCTAGATGCGTCATCATTGAATTGCAGTCCTCTTCAGTAAGAAGTTATTATTTCCATTCATTATAATCAAGGACATAACTCTCCCTCGACATTACAAACATCCATCAAATTTAACTTCAAAGTCTTTGATTTCACAATTTTCAATTTGCTTAATTCTATCATGACATTTCTTATCTTTCAATTAGCGATCTTTAGTCTAACCTATCTGAGTAGGTTTAATTTAAAGTTAGGTAATTAACATACTATTCTTTTTCAATTATAGTTGTACATTCATTGCTCTTAAAGTAGAGAATATCTTTCAACTAAGTGCATTGTCTACTATATTGGCCTTTCCAAGATAGTTGTCAATCGCAACATCATAATCCTTGAGGAGTTCTATCTACCTCCTTTATAGCATGTTCTGCTCTTTTAAGGTCATCAAGCATTTTTTGGACTTTTATAATCGTGAAGACATAACATCGCTCACTATACAAAAGATGCCACTAAATTTTCAAAGCAAATATTACTGCGTCTAACTCCAGATCATGAGTCGAGTAATTTCTCTCGTGAGTCTTGATCTGCCGTGATGCATATGCCACTAATTTACCCTTTTGCATTTATATGTATCCCAATTCATTATAATAATCATTATTGAAGAGCGTGAAATCTTTTTGTACCAACACTGGAGCTTCTGTTAGAAACTTTTTTTAAATCCAATCAAATTCCTTCGATCTTGGCAATATAGCCTAAAAATTTAACTTTAGATATCCAAAATTCACATTCAAATAACCTCAAATGTTTAGAATCCATATTTAGACAACTTGGCATACAATTTCTTTTTTTGTAAAATTCGTAATACCACCCGAAACTATAAATCATAATCTTCCGTAATCTTTGGGTACTCAAAATATCATAATTGAATACCACGACAAACCGATAGGAATACAATTAGAACACTCTATTTATCAAATCCATGAATGCTGCTGGAGCATTAGCATGGCCAAAAAGACACCACTATGAATTCATAGTGCCCAAACTGTGTTTTGAAAACAGTTTTAGGAATATTCTCCTTGAATATCAATTGATATACCTCGATTAAAGATTAATTTTGGAGAACACTTTCGCTACATTCAATTGATTGAAGGGATTATCAATCTATAGGAGCAATTATCTATTCTTTACTACCACTTTATTTAATTGATGATAATCAATACATAATCTCATCTAACCGTTTTTCTTTTTCACAAACAATATTGTAACGTCAATCCAATATTTAATGTAACCGAACCTTTAATTCTCTTATTTCAGTAAGAGCCATTTTGTACAGTACCTTTGATATAAGTTCATTGCTAGAGAAATCCTAAATTTCACTTCACTATCAGATGGTAACCCTTGCAGTTCCTGAGGTAACACATATTGTTATTCGTTGACAGTTGGGGTACTTTTCATGTTCACCTTTGAATACTTGTATGTTCACAACATAATCTAGGAAGTTATTACGTCCTTGTGATAGCAGCTTCCTAAAAAATACTGTTGAATCACATTGATAAAAAAATCTAATTTTTCCCTAATCATTACAATCTCCAAACTTTCTGGTTCATTTCAGATTTATTCATTTTGAGCAAAAATTTATAATGACATAATAGGCGGATAACCATTCCATGCTTAGCATAATGGCAATTCATCAAGAGGCAACTCCATTAAGCTTAATAAAAATTCGATTTCTTTGAATTACTATCGAGTAATTCTTACAAATTTGACTTACGATATGCTATGTCCCAAGAGATAAGTTACTATCACATCGACATTGGTTTAACAAGGCATTTCCAACTTCACCAGCACTTTAACATCACATTGAGCAAAAATGATTAATGATTAACCTTGTTACTACTTTTATATGACTCATTCTTACCCAACTGTTCGATCGCTTGACATGATCCCTCAACTTCAGATATCTATAACTTTATACAATCAATTCTATGCATCAAGTCACTCAAGCATCAATACAGTAATAATGACATCCTAGTGGCATGTATACTGGATCCAGAACTGGCTAAACCTATAGCTCTGATACCAATAAGTGTAACACACCATTCTCGTATTCGTTACCATACACGAGGTGGTGATGTTACAAAACCAATACAGTACAGACAATGAAATTTATTCAAAATGCTATAAATTAAAAAACCTTTGAAAATATTTAAATTGACTTGTGCAAAAAATCAGAGCTCCTTTACTTTATGAAAAATAAATTAATTATTTGATAAATAACATACTCTAAACCAAAATAGACAAATTTATCACATCTATACATGCCACTAAAATTAATTAAAAACCCCAAGTAGGATGTCATTACTGTAGTAGCTTGATGAACATTTTCTGAACTTGATGCAACGCCTTACTTACACCAATGTCTGGAACCACCTACGTGTGCACATGCAAAAAACACACTAAGTACGAACTTAGTGAGGCATTATAATGTAATCATAAAATCAATAAGTACTTAACTTTAAAAACATAGTATAGATAATTATTGTTCAAACCCGTTTCAAATCAATATTGCTTTAAAGCTAGGATGAATAATATCAAAATCATTATGTAAAAGATCTTTTATACCAATAGCCCTAGAAGTACGTATAAAGAGAAACTAAGTATGCGAGTCGTGTAGTCCCAGACTACTAGGCCATAAAGACTGAAAATCGATAGGCCATATAGGCCGAAAATCAATAGACACATAAAGTGTTGATGTACTCCCAGAATACTAAGCACCGAAGTGATGTGTAGTCCTAGACTAGTAGGCCATAAAGACCGATGAACTCTCAGAGTTCTAGACACATAAAAGTGTCGGCGTAGCTGCTAGACTCTATGGCATGCCACTATACTATAACTCTCAATGGTAATCTTGGGCAATAAAACAATATCATTATATTTGCAATATATCATTCTGTATATGGTAAATAACTCATCATCGATAAATTAAAATAATGGAGTAGTTCATACTCCATTATACCATAAATCATTTTGTAACATATCATCAATATATGATAATAAGATTATCATAAATAAAACATAATAAGACAGTTCATACCCTATCATGTACAAAACCATTTCTTTTGCATGTGAAAATATTATATCACATAAAAATCAATATTACCAATTCAGTAAAATTGTATAGGTCGAATTGTCGCAAGTCTTCCTAAATACATTTTAAAACATATAAATGCACCCACCTTGACACTTCTTATCCCAACTAAATTGTGTATATTAAGAGAACTTCAAGCTTGGTCATTGCTTTATCTGCTGAATTTCCAATTTCTCGTGTTTACTTGAGTGCTTCACATCCATCCCTTACATGCACAAATTAATAACACCAATAAGGTGCTCATTTTATAATCTATCAGTATGTGCTACCTTCAAAGAAATATTTCAATAAAATAATCTACAACTCATAATTCGATCTCATTTGTTCTGACAGAAAATATTTTCAACCATATAAATTAATAGCTCAAATTCAACTAGTGCTATTTATGAAAAAATTTCAAAGTCAAATTCCAGTGCTGAATTTTGGAGCAGACTGCTACTCTATTTTCTGACCTTTCATCACTTAAAAATTGATATCTTTTGATATAAAAATCGAAATCAGTCACAGTTTGTTTTAAACAAAACTTGACTGAACCGGGAATGCAATGATATTTGTCTCACTTTCTAATCATTTTTATGGAATTTTTGGTGAATTTTCAAACTCACTGTCAAGGACTAAAATTCTGGGTAGATTTCATAATTCACATCTTCAGTATTCTTTAACCATTCCAACACTTCGAATTAGCCTGGAATTGATTTATTCCAACATTTTTCCTTTCATTTCAAACCCAAAATATAACTTAAATACTTAAACCTTAAATTAAGCCCTAATTAACCGAAGTGTTTTCCTTCAAGAATACATAAATTTCAACCTCAATCAAGTATGGAAAATCTAAATAAACACTACATCCTTCATAATCTGTCTTCATTTCACTTGAATCCGTAAATCCTAAACTATCTCTCTTCAAGTTTCTAGAGCATCCTTCAACTATTCCTTGAATTTTTTATACCAAAAGATAGAGAATTCAAAGATGATCAATTTCTCGTTTAATGTCCAAGTTTTAAAGATCAAAATTCACAAAAATTCAACTTACCTTGACTTTGGGAGAAACTCACGGCTACTTGGGAAAAGATGAACAAAATTTTGTCTGAAATTTCCTTTAATTTATGCCACTTGTTATCTTTTATTTCCATAAATAATAAAAATATATTCTTAATAGTAAAATAACTATTTTATCCTTGAATCCAAAGCTCCACATTATGCCTCATGTCACTTTTCTTCATCCAATGGCCTATATTTAATCTTGAGTTAGTAGTTTACCAATTTGTCCTTTAACTATATTAATTTCCAATTTTGCCCTTGAATCAAACTTAAATTTCCATCTTGTCCGTTTAATCCAATGACTTGGATTTAACATGGAAAATTTATCGTAATCCAATGGTCCACATTAATTCTAACATTATAATCATGTGTATTGACATTCTTACCCTTCCATCCAATGGCTAATATTACTTTTTTGAATTCATATTCGATCCATTAATCCAAAAATTTCTAGAAACTTTGTCGGATAATTTCCTTCAAATCAAAATCTTGGATTAATTTAGAAACCTCGTTTCCAGCCACTTCTCATAGGTGAACTATCCATTTACGGGATAACAATTATTTTTGGGAAAATTACCATTTTAGTACTCAAACTTTTTATAAATTTTCACTTTAGCCACCAAACTTTCATTTTAATCATTTTGGTCACTTCACCTTGGACATCAAACCTTCAATCTTATCATTTTAACACTAAACGAGCTTTGAGGTATTACAAAATGACCCTCTGAGCCCTTTCCTTTTTGGTTTATTTAATTTCTTGTCGTTTATCTTTTTGCTTTAATTTTCAACACCTTGTTTTTATATTTATTTGATTTCATGCCCTTTATCTTTCGTTTTACTTCTATTTGCTTGTTTTTATATTTGTTTACATGTATATATATCATGTTCATTTATATATATATATATATCATGTTCATTTATTATCTTGTTTACATTTTGCTCATACATTTTGTTTGCTAGCATATTTATTGTGACATGCATTTAATTATCATTCATTTAATCCTTATTATTTAATCTTATGTTTACCTTGGTAATTAATTAATTTTTAACTATAAAAAGGATGAATTTATTAATTTGAGTATTTGTGTCATAATATCTTGAATTAATGAATATTAACCAAATATTCAAATTAATTTATATTGTCTAAAGGTAAATTTCAACACGTATAAAATTTGACAAGTCATAAAATCATACTTAATTGTTTGCATCATGCATAAAGGTGATGTACTCCATTCGAACCATAAATTAACATGGCAGTCAATCTTATTTGATGTCGGTTTAATCTATGGTCCAAATCTAAAGTTGCTATTATTAATTAAATGACCAATTAATTCAAACCCACCAAGTGTTAAGCTCACTTATTTAAAACTTGTATTCAATTGAGAACATTTAATTAAATTCAATTTAAATTTCAATGATTTCCATCGGTAAAAAGCAACGTATGATTTGGTACCAATTTTGGGCGTTGTGGGGGTGCTAATCCTTCTCCACATGTAACCAACTCCCGAACCCATGAATCTCTGGTTTTATGGTGCCTAGTCTACCTTATCCAATTGACCAGTAAAGACTCTAAGTTTTATTTTAAAATGCGAGTTTTTTCAAATTTCCCCCTAAAATAATTTTTTTAAAAGAGAGGGAACTCCAATTTTTGAGAGTTAAGCCAAAAAATCATGTGTTGCTTTTGTCAATGGAAATTTTGAAATTTAAGTTGACTTTAATTAATTTGTTCTTTCTTGAAGATAATACTTTAATTAAGTAGGCTTTGATAATTGCTAGTTTTGCATTAATTGTTCATTTAATTTATAAGGAATCACTGACATGTGTTGCATCATAACCATCGAGCTTTCTACTCGAGCTTTGTACCTTGAGTGGGAGTGAAATGCCACATACCCACATGAGCAGTCCTCCACGGGTCGGTAATTCACTCCCAAAATCCATGACTTTTGACATGTAAGTAGCCCTCTACGTCACTAGGTCGTGCTTTTCCTCGAACCAAATCTAATTCGCAAGCCTGTAATGGGCCAAAATTGGGGTTTTTGTTACCTTAGTAGGTAATAAGATAGGTTTTGCTACCCTTGTCTAGAACCAAACCCACATGTGTGAGAATTTAAGAAGCCTGACCCATTAGAGCCACACAGATAAAAGTAGCAAACTAGAATTCATGTTGTTAGGCCTTTTTTGTTGTTAATCCATTTTGGTGTGTTATTTATGTGCTTTGTTTATTCAGTTATTTTTTTTATTCATTCATAATTCATTATTGATTGAATTATTTTTCCATGTACATTACTAACACATTTCTTTCTTGTTGTTCTTTTGCTTTTTTGTTTATTTGTTCTGCATATTCATGGCATTTTCATTTGAAGTGTTGATTTGAGAAAAGTCCAAAATTGAAGGCTTTCATAATGGGAGAAAGAGTCCACAATAACGTGTTGAAAATCTCGAAGTTCAAGATTAATCAGGGAATGAACAAAGGTTGAAGGAAGACAACATTTCACTATTAGCTATGCCTAGGTGGTAGTTATTTTCTTTTCTTGCTTTATTGAGACTTGATCTCTGTTATGGAAAGTTGTTTAATGAGGATGTTCATTGTAACACCTCGACCAGGCTTAGAAGCCCGACCGAACTGAGTGAGCTACAATAGGCTTGCTGAAGAAAATCTGAGAAAGATTACGAAAGTCGTTCTTTTTTTATCTTATCAAGATGCATATTATTATTCCTAAGTGACCATGCTCACAGTGGATGATGTTACAAAGGAAACTGACTACGGATAAGCAACCGATTGCATACAGCACAATTTAGGGACCAAAATATAAAATTGATAAATTGCAAGACCATTGGTGAAATTAGGGTTACCAATCCTCAATTAGTCAGATTACATGCTTGCATACCAATTTCCAGCTCAAACCAACCATCCATGCTTATACAATTGCATTCACAACACTCAGGGACCAAAATGTATGAAACAGAAACTGAACTCCATGACATTAACTGAATTAATAGCTACCTGTACCGATACATGGTCAATCGTATCAATACGGTGCTCAATATTAGCCAGCCTCATTTCGGTACGCCGAGCACCATTCTGGTACGCTAAGACAACTCAAAAGCCAATTAGGAAAGTTTAACAGTCGTACTGATACGGATACTAAGTGTTCCTGTACACGGGTTTTGTCTAAAAAGCAACTTTCCAATAACATAAATCCGTACCGGTACACCTGAACCCGTACCAAAACTCAAAGCTTGTTTTTGCCTAGCCGTACCGATACGGTCCCCCGCGTATCGGTACCTTGGGCCTGTAATGTCAATTTTAGCTGGTTTTTCACTCGATTCTAGATGCATTCAGGTCCTTCAAACCACATACATGCATATGAACATCCATCAAGTCATACTCCATCATTTGCATCAGGATTTAGCAATTACAACACCACATATGCTACAAAGGACCGATCTATAGGCATGCTTCCTAAACCACATTTCCAAACATACCAAAACACTCAATCAAGCATTTTTCCAGCATACGCAACATACCAACATAAATCTAGTGTCGTAATAAACATGTCAAAAACATCGAAGCATGGCAATCAAACAATGCTAACTAGATGCATAACTAGGCAACCACCTAGCATCAACCATAAGCAAAGATCCTCAACATTCTTATCAACATCATTCAACTTTAACTCACAAAATTAAACTTGCTCACAAACTAGGGAAAAACATAATTACAATCCCCCAAAATATGGCGAACACATTGCCTTATTAACTGAAAATTTAAACCGAGTTCATACTCAAAAGTAGTCTTGATTCTTGGATCTCTTTAGACCATGCCTTTGCTGCCCCAAACCTCAATGCTCTACATCATTAGGAAAAATAGAGCGTGAGCACACGTGCTTAGTGAGGATGCTCATAAAAACAATGATGCTTTTAAACCATTTGGAAACCAAAACCACTTGTTTTCAAACATGCTTAACAACCAAAGCATTTTCATTATTTCCAACCAAAACACGCATAACAAACCTTATACAACATCATATAAAAACCCCATGCTTAAAACCCAAAGCATTAAATCATATTACCATGCTTAAATCCCAAGCATTATAAAATAGGTTCAACACATGAACTTTCACATCTTGGCAATTATAGTTACCCTAGATAGACGAACCTCTATCCACACACATATCGGATACACAGCTTCACATGATGGACTCACCTCCACCACAACTCATACCATGCCTAGTTAAACCACATGATATCTGTAGACTCTCTGAGTGAATGCTGGCAAAAGTGGCAGAAAATATGTCTTGGAAAATATAAGAATATGCCAAAAGGAGTCTTTTGCATACAAGTATACACGATCTGCAAGTAATACAGCTGGTAAGCTGAGTATTGATCCCACAAAGATTGACTTGGAATTCAATTGCCTTGATTGTTACTTGCCTTAAGATAAAGTTGATTTGATTTGAAATTGGTTTTGAAAAAAAATAATTAAAAAGTAAATGAATGAAAGTAAAATAAAGACTTTGGCAAGGAAGGTGTTTTAATGAATGATAATCGTTGGCAGGGAATGTCTGGTTTTCATGCGGTTCATGTCATGCCAGCCTTTAACAAAAACCTGTCTTGGCATTGTTTTCCGGGCAGATTCACAATTGGCAAAGCCTCTCTCGATGGTCATTGCCCTAAATTGATCATTTAAAAACCCTTATATCTCTATAGTGTTTGTTTTAAAATAAACCAATTTGATTAAGCTCCAATCTATACTCCTAAGGGGTAGATTTCAGTAAGTTCATCTACTTGAACGACTTCTCTCGAAGCTTCTCTCCTCAGTATTCAACAACTTAATCGTTACCACCTCAAGTCTATTAAGATATTGAGGAGCAATAGGCCAACAATGTCAGCTCTCGCTTGGCATAGTATTTAGGAAATATTAAAGTATGCCGGATAGTTAAAACATTGCCAAGGCAGGTTTATTATTAAAAACTAAAGCATAAAAATAACATAAAACCCAAACACCCCTCACCAACTATTAAATTAGTTCATGGTGAGGGATTTAACCAACAATCCACAAACGTTTTTGAAGTACGTCAATCCTTAAAAATAAGATAAAATAACTTAAAAGAGAGAATAAGCTAGAATGGGTTTCTCGATGCAGTCCTTCAAGATCCAGGCTTCTCGTCCAAGTTGGTCGGACCACCCTTCCACGGTGCATCCGGTCATCAATCGTCACACACCAACTCCTCACGATCCAATCCCTCTCTCAATACTAGCTTGGTTGGTGTTTAAATAGGCGTGCGAGGAAGGGATAGGATTAGCTCTTCAAATTTTGAACTTCAACTGCCCACGGGATATGGGATTATCATCTTATCCAAATTTCAATGAGAGCTAATCAGGCTAGGGCTGACGTCATCCTGCCGACGCTGCCCTGGCATCCAAGCTTGACATGAATCTGCCAACAAGTCTTGGCACCATCTTATCCGCTATTTTTCGGAGATTGTTCCAATTGCTATTTTCTCGGAGCCTGATCATTTCCTATTTTTTTGGGGTCCAATAGCTTCTTGGCGTGGCATCAAGTTCACTCCTCTGCCAATCGGTGCTTGGCATTGTTCGGTCCATCTGTCCAACAACGCTCGACATTCTCTCTGGCGCTCCTTCTTGTTTTGCTTTTCTGGGCCAAGTCCTATGCCAAACCTGCAAAATTGCCAACAAAACAACCCTTCACACTGGCATAGACAAAACTCTAAACTCCTTATGCAAATGCATGATTCTAATATCCTAATGCAACTAAATGCACCTAAAACAAGCAAAAGCATTGTAAGATTGGCTTTAAAAACAATACTTTTGGAGAGGTAACACACCCTCAAACCTAACTCATTGCTTGTCCTCAAGTAATGTAATCAAAATAAAAACAAAAACTGTGAAAAAGTTACCTCGACAAAATTTTGGTTGAATGCCAACACGTGCTGGCAAGCATAATTTTGGCTCTATTTCTGTCCTCAGTATCTTAGTGCAATAATGCAAGCAGATAGTAATTCAAGTGCAACAATATAACTCTAGTCTAAGTTCATGAAGAGTGCATGATGTGTAGGCAATATGCATCAAGTATCCTTTCACTCCCTTAGTCAATTTTACTACCTAAACTCATATTCTTATTTTTATCATTTTTTCTTTGCTAAGGGTTTCTGTTGGCATTAATTTAAGCTTGTTTCGTGACGCTATTTAGCGTGAGAGATAAGAAGGAGCATACCACGAATCCCCACCTTAATCTAGACATCATTAGGCTTTCTCTTCAACTCATTCCCTAAAGTTTTGGACTTGAGAACTAAGAGGGAGCAAACCACGAAGCCCCAAGTAGATTATTATCCCTAAGGTAGAGGAGAGTTCTATTTTTTTCTTGCCTTGGCAGAACATTGCTGCCTTATTAGTTTCTTTTACCCTGGCATCATTCGATCTTTTTTTTCTTTAAATTTTAGCATAGTTTCAAAAAATCTAAGTTTCCTAAGAAACTAGATACATACTACGTGTTAAGTGTAAGTTCAATTCCTTAAACTAGAGATCAATTACCAAGCAAACCTGGCATACTACTCTGCTGGCATGGCATGACAACTAAAGATTAGAGTTTCCTCATTGGACAGACACCTAGATCAAATTAAACTTGCCTAACAAATGTTAACATTTTTCAAGATTAAACAGAGGCGAAAATTTTCTTTTTCATCTTTTTAGTGGTTCGGTATGCATCTATCCTAAATGACCTAAATGGCATGGCAACAGAAAATTAAACATAGATATGCATGGCATAAATGTGATAAATGTGAAGAATGCACACCCCCAAACCCAAGATGTGCATTGTCTCCAATGCATGAAACAACGCATATATACAAGAAAAATAAAATAAAATAAAATAAAATGCATGATCATGTAAATGCAATGAAATGTAAAAGGGGTTTAGGAAGAAGATGACTCCCCTTTAGAGACTATTCATTGTGCGGCATGGGTCTTCTTTCTCACATATGGCCCACGATCAGGAGCCATGCGTTTCTTTCTTTTTAGGCTTGGTTTTGAAGCGGCAGTGAAGGCTCCAACTTCCTCCTTTTCCTTGGCAGGCTCTGATGCGGCATGTGCATCAATGACATCAGATGGTGTATGGACAGCAGGTGTTACTGGCGACTTGTCTTTCGCAGACTTGGCTTTCGTTGCCTTAGGTTCAGATGAAGAATTAGAACTGATAGACTCGACTTCAACCGGAGACAACGAGACTGTGGCATCAGACGAGGTATGAACTGGACTAGCTGGCATGGCATTGTCACTGGCAGAGAGCTCGGCAGGGAAGTCTGGAAATTCTGGTACAAAATCAGTTGATAATTTTGTAAGAGCCTCATTGATCACCGCATCCCTAGCCTAGATATAGTGTCTCAGCTTGGCATTGAGCTCCTCAGCCTTTTCCAGCTTTTGTAGAATAATCTCTTAGAGTTGGTGAATTTGGGACAACATTGCCAGTGAACTATCTGGCACAGTTTTTGGCATGGTTGCTGGCGCGGCCCTTGACTCCTTGGGCTTTGGCGTGGGTTCCCTTGCCTTTCCCTTGCCCTTGTCTATAGGCTTTGTGGCAACTAAATTCTTCCATATAGCCGTAGTGATCGTTGTTCCTTTGATCGTTTGTCCCTTGTCCGTATCCAACATTAGCACATCATGGAGCATACAAACGTTAGAAATCAACAAAGGGAAAAACAAGCTGCCAGTACCTTTCACTGCGCACTTGTAGGTTTCCTCAATAATAAGCTTGCCAACATTGATCTTGTGCCCCATTACAATGGAGTGCAACAAAATCATCATCTCTTCCGAAACGGTCTCTTTATGGGATGTGGGCATCAGATTAGCCTTGAAGAAGTGATTCAATCCCCTCCATTGGGGTTTCAATGCCAGCCTCTTCATTGTATGGTGCCCCTTGGATGACACTGTCCATGTCGTGCCAGGTTCACACAGATCTGCCAGCAGCCTCTTTCTCTTGGCAGCATTCATTGAATTAGCATACTCGAAATACTCATCCTCTGCACCATATAACTCAAACATATTATTGATATACCCTTCATCGAAATGAACACATTTACCTCTAATCATCAAGAATGGCGAATCTTTGGTCACAAGGTGTGCATAGAATTATTGGATGATTGTGGCTTAAACCTCCCCTTTTTGCTGGCAAAGCTGAGTCCATTTGTGCAAGTTAATCGTAGACATGACTTCTGGAGGGAAGCCATTGTTCGTCTCTGTGTTAAGTTCGAAGTGCTTCTCATAGAAAAAACTCCTCGAGGCAAAGTTGGATTCAAACTTTTTCTTGATCTCCTCGTTGAAGAATCACTTGAAGGGAGTAGAAGATTAAGCCATTGAAACTCGTTGAAGAAACTTGAAATGGTGATGAAGAAAAAAGATGATTTGGATTTACTTTCTTATCAAAAGGAAAGTAAAAAGTGAGAGAGTTGTTTGGGTTTCTTTTAACCTGCTAGGTGAGAAAGTGAAAGGTTTTGGGTTGGTTGAGTGTTTTAATGGGAGTAGTAATTAGGGATAATGGTGGGAGAGAAAAAGAATTAATTTAAAAAAAGAAAAGGATGAAGTGATAAGGTTGAAGTGATAAGGTGATAGGTGATAAGATAGGGTAAAGATTGGAGTGATAAGGTGATTGATTTGAAATTTAATTTCCAATCAAAATTTTGGGCGGCTAGGGTTTAAAGTCAAATAAAAATAACTCTCTCTTATTTTATTGGGCCGATAAAACTAGGTTTTTTTCCTTCTATCTTTTGCACCGCTACATGCCAAGCTACTCTGGCATTGCGTCTGGCATATTTTTCTATTGAAGTGCTAGCCCTTGCCAGCAATCCTAGCAGTGTTCCTGGCATAATAAATCTGCACAACTCAAAGGAAACCTTTCAACACAGTAAAGGAATGAAAACATGAAACTTAAAAAGAAAGAAAAATAAAAACTTTGAAACCTAAAAAAACAAATTAAACATATATCCTAATATTTACAAAGGTTCAAACCTGATGGTATTTTCATGTTACCTCTGCCAAGACGATCACCACTTTGGCATTGTTCTTATCACCTTCCATGTAGTGCTTCAAACGTTGGCCATTCACCTTAAAGATTTCGCTCGTCTTCAAATTCTTGATGTCCACAGCTCCATGAGCATAGGGCTTCACAACTTCATAAGGGCCCGTCCATCTTGATCTGAGTTTCCCTGGAAACAACTTAAGCCGTGAGTTGAATAACAAAACACGTTGGCCTACCTCAAACTGTCTTGGCATTATCCTACTATCATGCCAATGTTTTGCTTTTTCCTTGTAGATCCTGGCATTCTCATAGGCTTGTGTTCTGAATTCCTCCAAATCATTTAGGTCTAGTAACCTCTTTTCTCCAGCAGCTCTCTATGCCATGCCAAGTGTTCTGATGGCCCAGTAGGCTTTATGCTCAAGCTCCAGTGGCAGATGGCATGGTTTTCCGAAAACAAGTCTAAACGGTGAAGTACACAAAGGAGTTTTAAACACAGTCCTGTAAGCCCACAAGGACTCATCTAGTCTCAAGGACCAGTCCTTCCTTGATGGATTAACAGTCTTCTCTAAAATGTTTTTGATCTCCTTATTTGAAATCTCAGCTTGCCCTTTTGTTTGTGGATGACATGTCGTGGCAATTCTCTGTTGTATACCATACCTGCACAAGGCTTTAGAAATTAGATTACATTTAAAATGAGTGCCCTCATCATGAATAATCACTCTAGGGGCATCGAATCTAGTAAAAATGTGTTTGTGCAAGAACTTGGCAACGGCCTTAGCATCGTTTGTTGGCAGAGCAACAATTTCTACCCACTTAGATACATAGTCAACAGCCACAAGAATGTATACATTACCAAATGAGGGTGGAAAAGGACCCATAAAGTCTATCCCCACACATCAAATAAATTCACAGGTATAATGTTTTGAAGCGGTAGTTGGTGTCTGCCAGAGATGTTTCCTGCCCGTTGGCATCGATCGCATGACTTGGAATACTTGTGGACGTCCTTATATAGTGTGGGCCAAAAGAATCCTGACTGCAGTACCTTGGCAGCAGTCTTTACCCCAGCAAAGTAACCTCCATATGGTGCGGCATGGCATAGATGCAATATGTTATGCTGTTCATCCTCGGGCATACACTGGCGGATCACTTGGTCAACATACTGTTTGAACAATATTGGCTCGTCCCAATAGTATTGCCTAACTTCCCACAAGTCTGGTGGCAGAATGATACTTACCAAGTAGTTGACAATGTCAGCATACCATGGCATGGCATGAACTGCAAGCAAATACTCGTCAGGAAATTCATCTCTTATCGAATTGGCCTTACCATCTTCAAGATGATGCTCCAAACGTGAGAGATGGTCAGCTACTAAGTTTTCACTGCCCTTTTGTCTCGAATCTCAAGGTCGAATTCTTGAAGCAAGAGTGTCCATCGAATTAGTCTGGGCTTGCATCCTTATTTGCCAAGAGATATTTCAATGCTGAATTATCTGTAAAAACCACAACTTTGTTACCAATTAAATAAGATCTAAATTTGTCAAAAGCAAATACAACCGCAAGAAATTCTTTCTCGGTCATAGAGTAATTCAGTTGTGCTTCGTTCAAGGTTCAGCTGGCATAGTAGATGGCATGAAAAACCTTGCCATGCCTCTGTCCCAAGACTGCTCCAACGACATAGTCGCTGGCATCACACATGAGCTCGAAGAGCTCATTCCAGTCCGATGCCACAACTATATGGGCATTGATTAACTTCTCTTTAAGCTCCTGAAATCCTCTCAAACAAGAATCGTTAAATGCAAAAGTGGCATTATGTTCTAACAACAAGCATAAAATTTTAGCAATCTTAGAAAAGTCTTTAATGAAACACTGATAAAAACCAGCATGTCCTAAAAAACTTCTTATACCTTTAACACTCATTGGAGGCGGTAACTGCTTAATTACCTCAACTTTTGCTTGATCCACTTCTAACCCTCTCCCAGTTACCTTGTGCTCGAGAACAATGGCCTCTTTTACCATGAAGTGGCATTTTTCCCAGTTCAACACTAGGTTTGTCTCTATGCATCTCTTCAAGACTTGCTCCAAACTCAGTAGGCATTCTTCAAATGTTTTGCCAAACACTGAGAAATCATCCACAAATACTTCCATGTTGTGCTCAATCATATCAGAAAAAATGGACATCATGCAACGTTGAAACGTTGTCGGTGCATTACATAGGCCGAATGGCATCCTTCTGAATGCAAATGTCCCATATGGGCACGTGAACGTAGTCTTCTCTTGATCATCAGGGGTGATGGCAATTTGATTGTAACCTGAATAACCATCCAAAAAACAATAGAAAGCTTTACCTGCCAGCCTATCTAACATTTGATCAATGAATGGCAATGGGAAGTGGTCCTTCCCCATGGCATTGTTCAGCCTCCTATAGTCTATGCACACTCTCCACCCTGTGATTGTTCTGGAGGGGATTAGCTCAGCTTCACTATTTTGTACCACAGTCATGCCACCGTTCTTTGGCACGCATTGCACCGGGCTAACCCAAGAGCTATCAAAAATGGGATATATAATCCCGACATCAAGCCATTTTATGATCTTTTTTTTCGCTACCTCTTTCATGCTTGGCTTTAGCTTTCTCCGGCCTTCAATGGTCTTGCCATGGTACTCCTCCAAGATAATCTTATGCATGCAAATGGTTGGGCTAATACCTCTGATGTCTGACAAAGTCCACCCTAATGCCTGCTTATAGTCATGTAATATTGCCAACAATCTTTCCTCTTGATCATTAGTGAGACCAGTGGCAATGATCACTAGCAGAGTTGAGTGTTATCCTAAACAAGCATACTTCAAGTGATCTGGCAGTGGTTTCAGTTCCAACGCTGGTGGCTCCTCGATTGATGGTTTAGGTGCCTTGATTTCTCTACCAACCAACTGTAGTGGCTCAAAATAACTCGCCCCTTCAGCCTCCAAGACTGGTTCTTCTGGCTCCTCAAACAGATCGGCTATGCTATCTAAATTGTTGGCATCAAATTCTGTACCCTGGCATAACTGTGTCGTGTCCAAAGTGTAAATGGACTCCATCATCTCCTCTGCTCGGCACTCATCAGGTTCATCTGCACATTTCAAAGCTTGAAACACATTAAATGTAACATGTTGGTCATTCATGCGCATTGTTAGTTCCCTTTTTATGAACATCAATCAAAGCCCTACCCGTGGCAGGAAAAGGTCTCCCCAAAATAATCGGGACATTAATATCAGCCTCATATACTAAATGATAAAATCATATGGAAAAATAAATTTATCTACCTTTACCAACACATCCTCAATCTTACCCTTGGGATGTGCGTAGGATCGGTCTGCCAGCTGAAGTGTCACCGTGGTAGGTCTTGCTTCTATGCCAAGCTTCCAGAAAACTGGCATTGGCATCAAGTTGATGCTAACTCCTAGGTCACACAGTGCCTTGCCCATGAATTTGTTGCCAATGGTGCAGGGAATAGTGAAACTTCCCGGATCTTTCAGTTTTGGTGGAAATCGGTTTAGGATCATGGCACTGCATCCTTCGGTTAGAACAACAGTTTTAAAGTCTCCAAACTTCCTCTTTTTGGACAGAATATCCTTCATAAATTTGACATAGTTGGGCATTTGTTCAAGGGCTTCTACCAATGGAATGTTGATTTGTAATTGCTTAAGAACCTCTAAGAAGCGCTTGAACTGCTAGTCTTGCTTATGCTTTTGATGTCTTGCTGGAAATGGTGGTGGTGGATAAACATATGCCAGCGCGACTGGCTTTGTCAGGGCAGTGCTGGCATCAGTGCTGGCATTAGTGTGCTGTCTAGCATCGGTTCTGGCATCATCTACTTTTGTTTCCTCTTTCTATGTTTCTCTGGGATTATCTGCTGGCACAAGCTTCTTATCTTGGCAATTAATTGGCTGCTTAGCAACCTTCTCCATCTCGCATTGCTTACCACTCTAAAGAGTTATATCTTTGCGCTGCTCATTATCTTTGTGCCGAGCATCTTCTATGTCACTTGTCAATGCTCTATGGGGTCGATTGTTGAGTGTACTGGCAATCTGCCCAAGCTGGACTTCCAAGTTTCTCATTGATGCTGCCAAACTCTAGACTGTGGCATCATTCATTTCCATGTACTTTGTGAGAGTGCCTCCTTGGTTGAGTCTCTGCCCTTGTTGAAAATTGTTTTGGGCTTTCTGTGGCATGGCATTCTGATAGAATGCTGGCATGGCATTGTTATTTTGCCTCTGGGTATTCCAGCGCTGGACATTGTACTGGTTACCTCCTTGATTTCCCCAAGCTAAATTAAGGTGCTGTCTCCAACCTGCATTATAAGTATTGGAGTTAGGATTATAGTAACGATTAATATTGCCAACAAAATTTATCGATTCAGGGTTGGCAGGGCATTCATCCACATGATAATTTTCTCCACAGATTCTATAGAATGGGTCTAATGCCTTGACTTATTAGGACTCATTGTTCTTTTGCAACGTTCTTACCATGCTAGTAAGGTTGGAAATCTCGGCATGAATAGATGTTAGTTCATCAACCTGAAATCTCCCATTGGTTTTAGTTTCGATCCCAAGTCTTACAACATGATATTCAAAATCATTGATTGCAATCCTCTCTAAAATGTCAACAGCCTCAGTATATGTCTTGTCAAGCAATGAGCCAGCTGCCGAAGCATCAACAACAGTCCTCGTTTGTGAATTTAATCCATTGTAAAAGGTTTGGATCTGGGTCCAATTCGGGAATCCATGCATAGGACACCTCCTCAACAAGTCTTTGAATCTTTCCCAGGCATCATATAAGGTCTCATCCTTAGCCTGCCTGAATGTAATTATCTCACCCCGCAGCTTGGCAGTGAGCGTTGGCGGCTGGAATCTTGTCAAGAACTTCTGGCATAGGTCTGCCCATGAAGTAACTGAGCAAGGTGGCAAGGAGTTAAGCCAAGCCTTTGCTCTGTCTCTCAAAGAAAAAGTAAATACTTCAGCTTCACGGTATCTTCAGGTACTCCATTTTGTTGGAACAACATGAAAATCTCCATGAACTATTTCAGATGTTGCATCGGATCTCTAGTGAGTGCTCCATCAAATTGACCTACATTCAAAAGAGTTTGGATCATTACTGGCTTAAGTTCGAAATTGACAGCGTTTACCTCTGTGTCAACAAGTCTTGGCATTAAATTATCAATGGCTGGTGCCGAATGTTCTCTAATAGGTCTCTCATTAACAACCGGGACAGCAGGTGGTGGTGGTATCTCATTGTTAAGTGGATTTCCTCTATTGTTCACCACACCATTCCCTCCATTACCTTGGTTCATTTCTCGAAATCTTCTTTTTAACCTCCGCAAGGTTTTCTCAATTTTTGGATCGTATGTCCACTCGTCCACCATAGGATGGCTTCTGGTCATACACCGACAAAAGAAATAAAAGGTGAAAATACAAACAAAGATAAAAGGAAGACAAGTAAAAATTTAAAAACAATCAATTATGTTGCAATCCCCGGCAACGGCGCCAAAAACTTGTTGACTCTCTGAGTGAATGCTGGAAAAAGTGGCAGAAAATATGTCTTGGAAAATATAAGAATATTCCAAAAGAAGTCTTTTGCTTGCAAGTATACACGGTCTGCAAGTAATACAAGTGGTAAGCTGAGTATCGATCCCACAGAGATTGACTTGGAATTCAATTGCCTTGATTGTTACTTGCCTTAAGATAAAGTTGATTTAATTTGAAATTGGTTTTGAAAAAAATAATTAAAAAGTAAAAGAATGGAAGTAAAGTAAAGACGTTGGCAAGGAAGGTGTTTTAATGAATGATGAGCGTTGACAGGGAATGCCTGGTTTTTATGCTGTTCATGCCATGTCAGCCTTTAACAACAACATGTCTTGGCATTGTTTGCCGAGCAGATTCACAATTGGCAAAGCCTCTCTCGATGGTCATTTCCCTAAATTGGTCATGTAAAAACCCCTATATCTCTATAGTGTTTGTTTTTAAATAAACCAATTTGATTAAGCTCCAATCTATACTCCTAAGGGGTAGATTTCAGTAAGTTCATCTACTTGAACGACTTCTCTCGAAGCTTCTCTCCTCAGTATTCGAAAACTTAATCATTGCCACCTCAAGTCTGTTAAGATATTGAGGAGCAATAGGCCAACAGTGCTAGCTCTCGCTTGGCATAGTATTTAGGAAATATTAAAGTATGCCGAATAGTGAAAACATTGCCAAGACAGGTTTATTATTAAAAACTAAAGCATAAAAATAACATAAAACCCAAACATCCCCCACCAACTATTAAATTAGTTCATGGTGAGGGATTTAACCAACAATACACAAACATTTTCAAAGTACATCATCCTTAAAAACAAGATAAAATAACTTAAAAGAGATAATAGGCTAGAAGGGGTCTCTCGATGCAGCCCTTCAAGATCTATGCTTCTCGTCCAAGTTGGTCGGACCACCCTTCCATGGTGCAGCCGGTCGCCAATCATCACACACCAACTCCTCACGATCCAATCCCCTCTCTCAATGCTAGCTTGGTTGGTGTTTAAATAGGTGTGCGAGGAAGGGATATGATTAGCTCTTCAAATTTTGAACTTCAACTGCCCACGAGATAAGGGATTATTATCTTATCCAAATTTGAACGAGAGCTGATCAGGCTAGGGCTGACGTCATCCTGTCGACGCTGCCCTGGCATCCAAGCTTGGCATGAATCTGCCAACAAGTCTTGGCACCATCTTATCCGCTATTTTTTCGGAGATTGTTCCAATTGCTATTTTCTCGGAGCCTGATCATTTCTTATTTTTTTGGGGTCCAATAGCTTCTTGGCGTGGCATCAAGTTCACTCATCCACCAACCGACGCTTGGCATTGTTCAGTCTATCTGTGCCAACAGTGATCGGCATTCTCTCTGGCGCTCCTTCCTGTGTTGCTTTTTTTTGGGCCAAATCCTATGGCAAACCTGTAAAATTGCCCACAAAACAACCCTTCACACTGGCATAGACAAAACTCTAAACTCCTTATACAAATGCATGATTCTAACATCCTAATGCAACTAAATGCACCTAAAAACAAGCAAAAACATTGTAAGATTGGCATTAAAAATAGTACTTTTAGAGAGGTAACAATATCCAAAACCTTGCCTAGTTAAACCGTAAGATTTGACAATCTCACTTAGTTAAACCGAGAGTTTTAGCAACCTTGCCTAGTTAAACCGCAAGATCACCATCAACTTGGGTTGCCTAGTTAAACTGCATGCCCCAAGTGAGGTCCCAATGGTCCGAGTGGCCTAGTTAAACTGCCATACCTCAAGCACTCATGGCCACGAGCATTTTTTAGTATATATCATAGTGAACTTTAATCATATGGCATGCCACCTATATTTGAATGTTTCTTACCATGTCACATAGCCAATATATCATTTCCAAAACCATTTACTTGCTATTTTACAATGCATTACATAAAACTATCATATATGCAAAAACCACATTGCCAAGGCAACAACACATTCCCTCAAGGAACAAATCTCAATGCTCACTAGCATTCTCATACTTTAAAATCCATTGCATATGTATTTTAAACCATGCATTTATAGTAGTAAATCAAAAACCATGTTTAAACCAAACATGAAACAACATGCTCATATCCAAACTGATATTCAAGAGCAAAATGAAGGAAACTTACTTCCGAGCTTAAGTAAGAGTTTCACACTTAGCATAAACTCCCAACATCATTTGCAAACCTTTAGGAATCATTGAAAACCAATTTCCACTCACCGATTACACCTCGCCTTGCTCGCCAAAGCAAATCAAGCTCCCGACAAGCCACAATCCACTTCATGCTACTTTGCCTTGATTATCCTCTATTTTGGTCACACAAAACTAGAGGAAACATGCATCAAAATGCATCCAAGTCCCTGCTCCAAAGAAAAATCCTGCAACTCACAAGTTACTCACTCAAAAACCATCCGAAACTTATCGAAATCAACCTCAAACACTTTCCAAACTTAACCCAGCCGCAAAATAACGATTCGATACATCAAACTTCGTCAATTAACATCTAAAACCCCTTTACAACATCCTTTAACTTCCAGCAATGATTAAACTCCATTAACAACACAAAAACCCTTAACTATCCACCTTAAACATTAGAGATTCAACTAGTTTCAGGATTACAATGTTAAATCCAAGCTATTAACATTATTATACATCAAAATCATGATCTAATCTGATCAAAAACCCAGCAAAATAGATCTAACCCGAAAATCTACCAATTCCATCAATCAAAACACAATTAAACCAATTTTCCTTGATTAAACTATCAAAACACATTAGAAAACAGTTGTAAAGGATCAAGAACTTGGAAATTTCAGTAAAGAACCTTTCATTAGAGGAGAAGAACGGACATTACCTCTAATGGATGCTTTCTCCCTTAATTGTTTGATTTTACATGAGAAAACAAAGTCAAAACAATAAGGCTTTGTTTAGAAACCATTGAGAATCCATTAGAAATCAAAAGATTTAAGAAAATAAAGATTTACCTGAAGATTTAGAAGAAAAGAATAGTGTTTGGCTGGAAAAATTTTGAGAGAAAAGATTTTAGAAGAAAGTTAGTTACATAACTTTTGTTTTAAAGAATTAATTATCAAACTAATTCTCCCCAACCTATTTATATTTTCCAAAACACTTTAAAATAGTCAATTAAGGGATAAAGTCTGAGATTTGACTTTGGCAAATAGCTCCTTAAAGATTAAAAGTTTTGACCCTTTTACAAAATAGTCACTAAAAAATAGGTTTCAAAGTTTTCATTTTGGTCACTAGTCCAAAATGTCTAATTTCCAAAGCCCATTTTCCAAAATTGATTTCACCACAATCATTAATACATTAAATAATGATTTTAGAATATTTTCCATATTTTTTTTACCTTAAAAAATATTTAATTCGATTTAATCCTGAAACTAACTCGAATATCTAATACCAGCTCACCTAACCCTTAAAAATAACCCCAAAACATATAGAGACACAAAACCGGGGCGTTACAACTCTCTTTCACTTAAGAAATTTCATCCTCAAAATTTACCTGGAGGGAAAATATGTGAAAATTGCTCTAACATATCCGCCTTGCTTTCCCAAGTGGTTTCCTCGACACCATGATGTCGCCACAAAACCTTAACAAGTTCAATTGTCTTGCCACGAAGAACTTTACTGCTGGAATTAAGGATTTCCATTGACTCCTCATCATTGGATAAATCTGTCCTCAACTCAATATGCTCCACCGGCATAACATGCGAGGGATCCGACCGATACCTCCACAACATAGATACATGAAACACATCATGTATCTTCTCTAGCTCGGGAGGCAACCTCAACCGATAAGCCACAAGACCAACACACTCCACAATCTCATATGGTCCAATAAACCTCGGACTAAGTTTACCCTTACGTCCGAACCGCATCGCCTTTTTCCATAGTGACACCTTCAAGAACACACGATCACCCACCGCATATTCAATCTCCTTACACTTCAAATCTGCGTAAGATTTATTCCAATCCGGAGCCGCTTTCCAATGATCACACACAAGCTTTACCTTTTCATTTGTTTCTTTCAACACATTCGGTAAGGAAACATGTTTTTCCCCTACCTCAGCCCAACACAAAGGCGTACGACACATTCGGCTATACAATGCCTCATAAGGTGCCATCTGGATACTCGCTTGATAGCTATGGTTATAAGCAAACTCAACCAAAGATAAATGCTTCTCCCAAGTTCCTTGGAACTCAATAATGCAACACGTCAACATATCCACCAAAACCTAGATAACTCGCTCTGACTGTCCATCCGTCTAAGGATGATATGCGGTAATGAACCTCAATCTCGTACCCAAAGCCCGATGTAAACACCCCAAAACCTTACTGTAAACCTCAAATCTCTATCTGAAACAATAGACTTAGGTACCCCATGCAAACGCACAATCTCAATAATATACAAATTCGCCAACTTATCCCAAGGTATACGTCGTATGCACTGGCAGAAAATGTGCACACTTCGTAAATCGATCAACAATCACCCAAATGGAATCCTTTTTACCCGGTGTTAATGGTAACCCTTACACAAAATCCTTGGTGATTCTCTCCTATTTCCATTGTGGAAACCTCAACGGTTGCAACAACCCGGATGGAAACTGATGTTCAGCTGACACACCATGCACTTAGAAACAAACTCCGCCACATCCTTTTTTAAACTAACCCAATAGTACACCTCCTTTAAATCATGATACATCTTGGTACTACCAGGATGCATAGCAAAAGGACTAGAATGTGCCTCCATCAAAATAGTGTGCATAAGCTCTGAATCTTTCGGCACCATCAAAAGTACAAAACCCCATCATTATCAAAATAAAAATCTACCGGATTGCCATCCACTATGTCCCTAACATGAGGAACCAAAGAACCATCATACGGTTGCTTAGCTTTAATCATTTGTGACAATGTAGGCTTAACTTGCAACTCAGCCAACAAACCACCTTCCCGTGTCACACTCAACCTCGCAAACATTGCCCTAAGCTCAACAGCAACCTTACGACTCAACGCATCCGCAACTACATTAGCTTTCCCAGGATAATACTCAATCGTTAAGTCGTAATCCTTAATCAACTCCAACCATCTACGTTGCCTAATATTCAAATCCTTTTGAGACATCAAATACTTCAAACTCTTATGATCCGTAAAAACAACACACTTCTTTCCATAAAGATAGTGTCTCCAAATCTTCAAAGCAAAAACCACAGCCACCAATTCCAAATCATTATTCATGTAGTTGCGCTCATGAACCTTTAATTGTCACGATGCATAAGCTACAACCTTACCATTCTGCATCAGCACACAACCCCACCTAACCCAACATGAGATGCATCACTATAGACCACAAACTTCTTACCAGAATCAGACTGAATTAGTACAGGAGCATGAGTCAACACTTCCTTCAACTTCCCAAAGCTACACTATTGCTTCTCCGTCAACACATATGGAACATTCTTCTATAGCAACTTCGTCAATGGTGCCATAATACTAGAAAACCTTTCCATGAAATGACGATAATAGCCAGCCAACCCGAGAAAATTGTGAATCTCAGACACTAACTTGGGTTGCTTCCAATTAAGGATAGCCTCAACTTTCTGTGGATCAACACGGATACCTTCTGCGAAAACCATATGACCAAGAAACATCACCTCCTTAAGCCATAACTCACACTTGCTCAACTTGGCAAACAACTGATTATCCTTCAAAGCCTGCAACATAATGTGCAAGTGCTGATCATGTTGTTCCTCGGTACGAAAGTACACAAGGATATCATTGATAAACACCACCACAAACTGGTCAAGGTACTCATGGAACACCTTGTTCATCATATCCATGAACGCAGTCGGGGCATTTGCTAACTCGAACGACATTACCAAGAATTCGTAATGCTCGTACCTCATCCGAAAAATAGTCTTAGGTACATCTGCATCATTAACCTTTAACTGATAATACCTTGATCTTAAATCAATCTTTGAAAATATTGTTGCCATGTGAAACTGATCGAATAGATCATCAATCTGTGGTAATAGGTACTTGTTCTTTACCGTCAACTTATTTAACTGACGATAATTGATGCACATGCGCATCGTACCATTTTTTTACAAAAAGAACCAGAGCACCCTAAGGTGAAACACTAGGTCGGATAAACCCATGATCCAACAACTCTTGAAGCTGTGTCTTCAACTATTTTGATTCCTTCAGTGACATCTGACAAGGAGCAATGGACACCAGAGTTATACCCGCGTACGTCTCAATACCAAATTCCACCTCTCTATCAGGCAGTAAACCAGGTAACTATTTAGGAAACACTTCTAAAAAATCACACACAGTCTGAATGTCCTGCACTCGAACCCCCTTGGCTTTCGGATTCATAACAATATCCAAAAAGCTTGGCAACCTCCCTACAACATCTTCTCCGCTTGAGTAGCTTAGACAACATTGGACAATAATTTCACATTCTCGCTAACCACCACAACTTCATAATCATCAGCTAACCTCAAAGAAATCTTTTAGATTCACAATCCACAACCGCCTTGTACTTACTCAATCAATCTATACCCAATATGATATCAAAGCCATGGAATAGAAACTCTATCAGATTCGCAACAAATTTGTGCCCTTGCACCACCAAAGGACGGTGCCTATACAACCTTCTTGTCGTAACTGTCTCTCCAAAAGAACTAGTTACTAACATGCCAACATTTAAGTTCTCAACAGGAACATTCAGCAAAGATGTAGGCTCACTTAAGATACATGAATGCGTAGAACCCGAATCAATAAAAAAAAAACATAGACAACGATTGCAAGGTGAAGGTACCTGTGATCACATCAGTGTCATTGCGCCCCTCACGGTGTGCATAAACCTAAGCCGGTCCACCATTTTTCAGTTGTACAACAACAGCATGAGCCACAACCCTCTAACCATCATCGCTCCTTTAAAAATTACCCTTGTCATGGCCTCAGCCCCTAACAGGTGCGACAATTTATACTGGTGTATCTCTCACTAATTCAGACAGTCACGCTTCACATGATCCTGAGATCTACACACCCAGCAACCACCGGTGTTTCCCTAGTATATACTTGTGTGATGTCAACCACAACGCTCACACTCAACTATAATACGAACTCCAGGATTACCTTGTCCAAAATTGCCACCATGTTTGTAATCCGACTTATACCTCTTGTCTCACGACCTCCTATTCTACTTTCCAGAATAACTAGAACCAGCCACTCTCTTACTCGAGCCCTTACTAGCCACTGGCAAGAACACATCCAAAGGCTGCTCAATATCCTTGGCATGATTAACTAGTACATTAAAATCTGTGTAGTCTGCAGCCAACAGATATGTCTTGATATCTTTCACAGGACCATAACAAAATCTGTTACATCTTTCCATATCATCTAGAACCAACTCTAAAGCATATTGACTCAGGCGGAAAAATTTCACCTTATACTCAGCCACTGACATGCCACCCTGATCCAAAGCCATAAACTCACACTTCCTCACATCCAAATACTGAGGACCAAGATACTTCTTCTTGAAAGCCCTTCAAAAGAACTCCCAAGTTACATCCGTATCTCGAACATTTGCAATCATGGTTACCCACCAATATTACTCATCACCATGTAACAGAGACACGGTACATCCCAACTTGCACTCATCATACAACCCATCTAATTCAGAATATGAATCGTACTCTCTAGCCATCCCTCAACTGCCTCAGGGTTCAATCCCCTAAACTCCATACCTCTCAAACTTCAAAGACGCTCTAACGGTAATCCATAATTAACCACCACAGCAGGTGCCGATGCTTGCACTTGCACCCCATCCATTGCTGCTTGAAAAGCTTCCATCATTGCTTGAATTAACGGAGTTAAATCTTCAAAGATTGGCCCTTGCGGAGCTTGAGGTACACCACTTACCCCTAGCGTCAATAGAAGGAACCAACAAAGGAGGAGGAGGTAAGGTAATACGAGGATTCCCTCTATCGTCATTATTTTGCCCAGACCCATCATTATCAGCCATCGAACGTGTCTCACATTGAGCCATGCTAACAAAAGTATCAAAACACATTAAAGTTAGGCTAGCATAAGGCAAAGGATCTAAAACAGCCTTATAAAACATTTTAAAACCACGATAATAAGCAATATGTTCCCAATTCATACCACGACACGATGTAAAGTAATCATCGCATATATACACAATCACCGTGCATATCATACAATAGAAAAGAATCAAATAACAACATCCCAACCTTTCATAACATGGCTCTAATACCAATAAATGTAACCCCCTCGACCCGGCCTAGACGCCCGATCGAACTGAGTGAGCTACATTAGGCTTGCCGAAGCAAACCAGAGAAAGATTACAAAAACCGTTCTTTTTATCTTTTCTAGAAGCATATTATTATTCCTAAGTGATCATGCTCACATCGGATGAGGTTACAAAGAAAACAGACCACAGATAAGCAATCGATTGTATACAACATAATTTAGAGACCGAAACGTAAAACTGATAAATTACAAGACCATTGGTGAAATTAGGGTTACCAATCCTCAATTGGTCAGATTACATGCTTGCATACCGATTTACAGCTCAAACCAACCATCCATGCTCATACAATTGCATTCACAACACTCAAGGACCAAAATGTAGAAACAAAAATTGAACTCCATGACATTAACTAAATTAACAGCTTCCCGTACTGATACGTTGTCAACCATATTGATATGATGGTAAATATTAGCCAGCCTCATTTTGGTACGCCGAGCACCGTTCCAGTATGCTAAGACAACTCAAAAGCCAATTAAAAAAGTTTAATAGCTGTACCGATACGGATATTAAGTGTTTCGGTACGCGAGTTTTGTCTGAAAAGCAACTTTCCGGTAACATAAAATTGTACTGGTACACTTGAACCTGTACTGAAACCTGAAGCTTGTGTTTGCCTAGCTGTACCGATACAGTCCCCCGCGTATCAATATGTTTGGGCCTGTAATGTCATTTTTAGCTGGTTTTTCACTCGATTCTAGATGCTTTCAGGTCCTAGCAAACCACATACATGCATATGAACATCCATCAAGTCATACTCCATCATTTGTATCAGGATTTAGCAATTACAACACCACATATGCTACCAAGGACCGATCTATAGGCATGCTTCCTAAACCACATTTCCAGACATACCAAAACACTCAATCAAGCATTTTTCCAGCATACGCAACATACCAACATAAATCTGGTGTCGTAATCAACATGTCAAAAGCATCAAAGCAAGGCAATCAACCAATGCTAACTAGATACATACCTAGGCAACCACCTAGCATTAACTATAAGCAATGATCCACAACATGCTTATCAACATCATTCAACTTTAAATCACAGCATTAAACTTTCTCACAAACTAGGAAAAAATAGAATTACAATCCCCAAAAATATGGCAAACACGTTGCCTTATTAACCAAAAACTTAAACCAAGTTCATACTCAAAAGTAGTCTTGATTCTTGGATCTCTTTAGACCTTGCCTTTGCTGCCCCAAACCTCAATGCTTTGCATCATTAGGAAAAAGAGAGCGTAAGCACATGTAATATCCCAATTCTTGGCTAGTGACCAAAATGTAAATTTTGAAAGTTTTGTGGCTAAAGTATAAACTTTGGAAAAGTTTAGGGACCAAAGTATAATTTTCAAAAGTTGTTTATTTTAACCCCGTAAATGAATAGTTTACCCCCCAAAAATGAAGTTTCCATGTTATCCGAATTTTTCGTATGAAGTTTGTATTAATGGCTATAAAGCGATAAAGTTTAGAAAAATATTCGGATAATCGAATCAAATCGAATTATGAGTTGTAGATTATTTTATAGAAATAAATATTTGAAGGTAGCGCAAGCTGTCAGAAAATGGAATGTGAAACATTTTGTATTTAAATGTTAGTCAACAAGCTCGGAAGAATTAATGGAAGCTCAAATTGGTCACTAAGGACCATAATAAGTTGTTGAACAGTACAAGGAAGAAAGAAAATATTTGGAAATTTTATACTCAAATAATTATATTAGACAACATGTTTAAGGTATTTTTATATTTGAATCTAACAAATACTTTATTATATTCATGTGATTAATGAAGTCAAGTATAAATCAAAGAAGGTTTGAGGTACTATGAAAGAAAGGATCGAAACTAGGACTTAGTGACGCATTGTGATAAGTGGCCAAGGTGAGTGCAATTGCATATATATCATAATACATTGATATTTTATACATTATTGGGATGGATTGTGATGAGCCTACCCGAATGTTTATTGTCATTATATTTATGTCATTGAGCACATGGAATATAAAATGCATTGATCATTTGATTACTTACATAGGTAAGTTTAAAATGTTATTTCGGGTATGAACTACCCAATGTTGATATATATATTGATATACATTACCATGGATGAAATATTTGATGATATAAAGCCCAAGTATGATATAGAGATTCAAAGGTATAGTTGGATAGCCATAGAGTCATAAATAGCTGTATAAATATTCTAAGCACTACAGTGCAATATTCATATATACTCAAGGAAGGTTGGGTATACGAAAGTACTTCGGTACATATTAAAGCACTTCAGTGCAAAATTCGTATATACTCAAGGAAGGTTGGGTATACGGAAGTATTGATATGGTGTTAAAGGAATTGAACAAGCATATTCATTAGCTTGTATCATGGTATATATATATATATTCATGCATTGATGCATAGATGACATGTTATGACAAATGAACAAGCATGAAAGTCTTATGGCATTAGCATGTAGTAAATTATTACTAATGCAATGTGAAAGTTGATGCATTGACATATATATATGTTATATAAACGTAGCCATGAAGTCGAATAAAGTTTAAATTATTGTTATTAACTTCCTTTATTGCCTCACTAAGTTCGTACTTAGCGTGTGTTTGATTGTGCACACGTAGGTAAATCAAGATGAGAGTGAGGAGAGCATTGCATCAATATTAGAAAGCTCAACAGGTAATCACAGTAATGACATCCTAATTGAGGTTTGATTATTATAGTGGCATGTATACTTGCTAAACCTATTTGAGTTGTGATTGACCATTAAAGTTCGTTATGGTTTCACGATAATTGGCGTTTCTGGAAAGAGTTAAAGTTAAGAGTAACCTTAGGTGATGAGTTGCATGCTAAGATAATTAAGAGCATGTATGTTTTATGATAGTCAATTATTCCCTATAAGCATACTTAACAGGAATTGATTTAGGATGAATTAGAAATATAAAAATGCAAGAAAGTGCATTTTGGGACATGTTGTACCAGTACTCAAGATTTGGGTTCAAAATTATCAAAACTTGAATTTTGTTTCAAATATCATTAATATTTAAGGATAGTAAAGTTGTGATATTCCCGACTCGTGTTCGTCGTACGGATACGAAAATGGGTGTTACATTTATTGGTATCAAAGCTACAGGTTTAGCCAGTTCTAGAGTTAAACGAAGTATGGTAAAGTTCAAAAGTGTGTACATGCCACTAGGATGTTAGAATTACTGATGATTTTACTTGTTTGAATGGATGCAATTACTTACTTCATTATGATAATAATGTTAAATTCCAATGTGTGAGGGTAAAAGAATCATGTTAGGTGTTTATGCGAGTGGATCAATAAGAGATTCATGAGAGTGATAAGGTTGATGATAATATTCTACCCTCATCTTAGAATAGTGCAGAGGCACCATAGTAACATAATATGCATGTTCTAGATTAAGAGCTTTTCTTCCGGACATTAGATGCGATCACAAATCAGCTTGCTTAGGGCACCGATTGCAAAAGAATTGAGAGTTTTGGCACAATAGATTTTCAGATAGATATTAATGGAGATCCTATGATTGTTAATCTATGGTTTAATGATATAAAAGTTATGTTAAAGGAACTCTGTATTGATAATCAAAGGAGACTCAAAAAAATTATTATCTTATTTGAAAGGATTAGACTCGTATTTGATGAAGTAATGTTACGGTACATACTCAAAAGTCTATTAACTAGAAGTTCTTTCTTTGAGAGTTCCGTAACAAAGTTTATCCTAGAGACACAAAGGAGTTTCTTGCATCTTAATTAGGGCAATTGGAATATTTACGAGTATGAGTGCAAGTTTAATAAACGAGCTTATTTGCTTCTAAACTACTTCCTATAGACAGAAAGAGAGCCTGTTATGACAGCTCATAGAGGGCTGGAGGTTAGGTACAAAGAAGTACTCACTGCCCTATGTATTTTAAAATTCCATGAAGCAGTAAATTATGTCAAATGCAAAGCAAAGGGTTAAGAATAAAAAAAAATATCTAAACAGATGTCAAAGCTCGTAAAGAGGAATGGTGAATCATTATTTATTTCACCACTTCTAAAAAGTGGTGAGGATTCCTGGCAAAGATATCAAACTAAATTTATTATATAGTTCCGCTAAGAGATCGAGACAAAGAAAATTAGGAACTCTCCGGCATTTATAATTAATATTGGATATTCAAGAAAACCACAAAACCAATCATGTGAGTGTTGTGATAATTGGCATGCATGAGCATGCAGAGTTTTTATTGGAATTTGTTACCAATGTGAAAATTATTTAACTTATGCTATGGATGCCAAGCATCAAAGGTAAGCTGGGAGAGTATTCCTATTGTTTGTGAGTTTTAAATGGGTTGCCCAAAAGGAGTTGTCAGGCTTGACGCTTAATCGAGAGGCTAAGTTTAGGATTGGATTTTAATCCAATATCGGACATATATCAATTGCACCCTACAGAATAGCTCTTACTAGATTGAGAAAGCTAAAGGCCTAGTTGCAAGAGTCATTAGATTGAGGTTTTATACGACCTAGTATATCACCTTAGGAAGCTCCAATGATGTTAGTCAAAAGAAGCTGTAATATTCCTCTAAGATTAAATTATTATTATATTATTACCAGTAGAATAAGATTTGATAGTAGCACCAGTATTAGTGTAGCATGAATCTAGTAAGGATTCTAACTTATTCAATAATACGTTCCATAATAGGTTGGAATGTGTATTGATGTAATAAGGCTAAAGTAGTAGTTGATGTATTTAGCCAATAGTCATTCTTTGGCTTATAAGCATTAAATGCCCAATTACCTTTGGAAGAAAATAGTATATTGATTACATAGCTTCAGCTCAAATATACTTTGACAAATCGGATCAAAGATTTACAAATGAAAGATAAGATATGTCTGGAAAGAATTCAGTAAGGTAAAAAGGGAAAATTAAAGATTTCGATGTTAAGTCTAAAGTATTGATATTGTGTTAAAAGAATTGAACAAGCATATTCATTAGCTTGTATCATGGTATATATATATATATTCATGCATTGATGCATAGATGACATATTATGACAAATGAACAAGCATGAAAGTCTTATGACATTAGCATGTAGTAAATCATTACTAATGCAATGTGAAAGTTGATGCATTGGCATATATATATGTTATATAAACATAGCCATGAAGTCGAATAAAGTTTAAATTATTGTTATTAACTTCCTTTATTGCCTCACTAAGTTCATACTTAGCGTGTGTTTGATTGTGCACACGTCGTAAATCAAGATGAGAGTGAGAAGAGCATTGCATCAATATTGGAAAGCTCAACAGGTAATCACAGCAATGTCATCCTAATTGAGGTTTGATTATTATCGTGACATGTATACTTGCTAAACCTATTTGAGTTGTGATTGGCCTTTAAAGTTCATTATGGTTTCATGATAATTGGCGTTTCTGGAAAGATTCAAAGTTAAGAGTAACCTTAGGTGATGAGTTGCATGCTAAGATAATTAAGAGCATGTATGTTTTATGATAGTCAATTATTCCCTATAAGCATACTTAACAGGAATTGATTTAGGATGAATTAGAAATATAAAAATGCAAGAAAGTGCATTTTGGGACATGTTGTACCAGTACTCAAGATTTGGGTTCAAAATTATCAAAACTTGAATTTTGTTTCAAATATCATTAATATTTAAGGATAGTAAAGTTGTGATATTCCCGACTCGTGTTCGTCGTACGGATACGAAAATGGGTGTTACATTTATTGGTATCAAAGCTACAGGTTTAGCCAGTTCTAGAGTTAAACGAAGTATGGTAAAGTTCAAAAGTGTGTACATGCCACTAGGATGTTAGAATTACTGATGATTTTACTTGTTTGAATGGATGCAATTACTTACTTCATTATGATAATAATGTTAAATTCCAATGTGTGAGGGTAAAAGAATCATGTTAGGTGTTTATGCGAGTGGATCAATAAGAGATTCATGAGAGTGATAAGGTTGATGATAATATTCTACCCTCATCTTAGAATAGTGCAGAGGCACCATAGTAACATAATATGCATGTTCTAGATTAAGAGCTTTTCTTCCAGACATTAGATGCGATCACAAATCAGCTTGCTTAGGCACCGATTGCAAAAGAATTGAGAGTTTTGGCACAATAGATTTTCAGATAGATATTAATGGAGATCCTATGATTGTTAATCTATGGTTTAATGATATAAAAGTTATGTTAAAGGAACTCTGTATTGATAATCAAAGGAGACTCAAAAAAATTATTATCTTATTTGAAAGGATTAGACTCGTATTTGATGAAGTAATGTTACGGTACATACTCAAAAGTCTATTAACTAGAAGTTCTTTCTTTGAGAGTTCCGTAACAAAGTTTATCCTAGAGACACAAAGGAGTTTCTTGCATCTTAATTAGGGCAATTGGAATATTTACGAGTATGAGTGCAAGTTTAATAAACGAGCTTATTTGCTTCTAAACTACTTCCTATAGATGTAAAGAGAGCTGTTATGACAGCTCATAGAGGGCTGGAGGTTAGGTACAAAGAAGTACTCACCGCCCTATGTATTTTAAAATTCCATGAAGCGATAAATTATGTCAAATGCAAAGCAAAGGGTTAAGAATAAAAAAATATCTAAACAGATGTCAAAGCTCGTAAAGAGGAATGGTGAATCATTATTTATTTCACCACTTCTAAAAAGTGGTGAGAGGATTCTGGCAAAGATATCAAACTAAATTTATTATATAGTTCCGCTAAGAGATCGAGACAAAGAAAATTAGGAACTCTCCGGCATTTATAATTAATATTGGATATTCAAGAAAACCACAAAACCAATCATGTGAGTGTTGTGATAATTGGCATGCATGAGCATGCAGAGTTTTTATTGGAATTTGTTACCAATGTGAAAATTATTTAACTTATGCTATGGATGCCAAGCATCAAAGGTAAGGCTGGGAGTATTCCTATTGTTTGTGAGTTTTAAATGGGTTGCCCAAAAGGAGTTGTCAGGCTTGACGCTTAATCGAGAGGCTAAGTTTAGGATTGGATTTTAATCCAATATCGGACATATATCAATTGCACCCTACAGAATAGCTCTTACTAGATTGAGAAAGCTAAAGGCCTAGTTGCAAGAGTCATTAGATTGAGGTTTTATACGACCTAGTATATCACCTTAGGAAGCTCCAATGATGTTAGTCAAAAGAAGCTGTAATATTCCTCTAAGATTAAATTATTATTATATTATTACCAGTAGAATAAGATTTGATAGTAGCACCAGTATTAGTGTAGCATGAATCTAGTAAGGATTCTAACTTATTCAATAATACGTTCCATAATAGGTTGGAATGTGTATTGATGTAATAAGGCTAAAGTAGTAGTTGATGTATTTAGCCAATAGTCATTCTTTGGCTTATAAGCATTAAATGCCCAATTACCTTTGGAAGAAAATAGTATATTGATTACATAGCTTCAGCTCAAATATACTTTGACAAATCGGATCAAAGATTTACAAATGAAAGATAAGATATGTCTGGAAAGAATTCAGTAAGGTAAAAAGGGAAAATTAAAGATTTCGATGTTAAGTCTAAAGTATTGATATTGTGTTAAAAGAATTGAACAAGCATATTCATTAGCTTGTATCATGGTATATATATTCATGCATTGATGCATAGATGACATATTATGACAAATGAACAAGCATGAAAGTCTTATGACATTAGCATGTAGTAAATTATTACTAATGCAATGTGAAAGTTGATGTATCGGCATATATATATATATGTTATATAAACGTATCCATGAAGTCGAATAAAGTTTAAATTATTGTTATTAACTTCCTTTATTGCCTCACTAAGTTCATACTTAGCGTGTATTTGATTGTGCACACGTAGGTGAATCAAGATGAGAGTGAGAAGAGCATTGCATCAATATTGGAAAGCTCAACAGGTAATCACAGTAATGACATCCTAATTGAGGTTTGATTATTATAGTGGCATGTATACTTGCTAAACCTGTTTGAGTTGTGATTGACCATTAAAGTTCGTTATGGTTTCATGATAATTGGCGTTTCTGGAAAGATTTAAAGTTAAGAGTAACCTCAGGTGATGAGTTGCATGCTAAGATAATTGAAAGCATGTATGTTTTATGATAGTCAATTATTCCCTATAAGCATACTTAACAGGAATTGATTTAGGATGAATTAGAAATGTAAAAATGCAAGAATGTGCATTTTGGGATAGGTTGTACCAGTACTCAAGATTTGGGTTCAAAATTATCAAAACTTGAATTTTGTTTCAAATATCATTAATATTTAAGGATAGTAAAGTTATGACATTCCTGACTCGTGTTCTTCGTACGGATACGAAAATGGGTGTTACAGCACACATGCTTAGTGAGGATGCTCATAAAAACAATGATGCATTTAAACTATTTGGAAACCAAAACCACTTGTTTTCAAACATGCTTAACAACCAAAGAATTTTCATTGTTTCCAACCAAAACATGCATAAAAATCCCTATGCAACATCATATAAAAATCACATGCTTAAAACCCAAAGCATTAAATCATATTACCATGCTTAAATCCCAAGCATTAGAAAATAGGTTCAACACATGAATTTTCATATATTGGCAATAATAGTGACCCAGGATAGACGAACCTCTATCCACACACATACCGGATACATGGATTCACATGATGGACTCACCTCCACCACAACTCATACCATGCCTAGTTAAACCGCATGATATCCCAAACCTTGCCTAGTTAAACTGCAAGATTTGACAACCTCGCCTAGTTAAACCGCAAGTTTTACCGACCTTGTCTAGTTAACCGTAAGATCACCATTAACTTGGGTTGCCTAGTTAAACAGCATGCCCCATGTGAGGTCCCAATGGTCCGAGTGGCCTAGTTAAGCCGCCATACTCAAGGACTCATGGCCACGATCGATTTTTAGTATGTATTATAGTGCACTTTAATCCTATGGCATGCCAACTACATCTGAATGTTTTTTACCTTGTCACATAGCCAATATATCATTTCCAAAATCATTTACTTACTTTTTTACAATGCATTACATAAAACCATCACATATGCAAAAACCACATTGCCAAGGCAACAACACATTCCCTCAAGGAACAAATCTCAATGCTCACTAGCATTCTCATACTCTAAAATCCATTGCATATTTATTTTAAACAATGCATTTACAGTAGTAAATCAAACCATGTTTAAACCAAACATGAAACAACATGCTCATATCCAAATTGATATTTAAGAGCAAAATGAGGGAAACTTACTTCTGAGCTTAGGTAAGTGTTTCACGCTTAACCTAAACTCCCAACATCATTTGTAAACCTTTAGGAATCGTTTAAAACCAATTTCCAATCACCAATTACACCTCACCTTGCTCGCCAAAGCAAATCAAGCTCTCGGCAAGCCACAATCCACTTCATGCTACTTCGCCTTGATTATCCCCTATTTTGGTCACACAAAACCAGAGGAAACATGCATCAAAATGCATCCAAGCCACTGCTCCAAAGCAGAATCCCGCAACTCACAAGTTGCCTACTCAAAAACCATCTGAAACTTATTGAAATCAACCTCAAATACTTCAAACTTAACCCAGCCACAAAATAACGATTTGATACATCAAACTTCATCAATTAACATCTAAAACCCCTATATGATGTCCTTTAACTTCCAGAAATGATTAAACTCCATTAACAACACAAAAACCCTTAACTATCCACCTTAAATATTAGAGATTCAACTAGTTTTGGGATTGCAATGTTAAATCCAAGCTATTAACATTATTAAACATCAAAATCATGATCTAATCTGATCAACCTTTCATTAGAGGAGAAGAACAAACATTACCTCTAATGGATGCTTTCTCCCTTAATTGTTTGATTTTACATGAGAAAACAAAGTTAAATCAATAAGGTTTTGATAAACAATCAATAAGAAATCATTTGTAATTAAAGGATTTAAGAAAATAAAGATTTACCTGAAGATTTAGAACAAGATAATGGTGTTTAGCTGGAGAGGTTACGAGAGAAAAGATTTTAGAAGAAAGTTAGTTACGTAACTTTTGTTTTAAAGAATTAATTATCAAATTAATTCTCCCTAACATATTTATATTTTCCAAAACACTTTAAAAGTAGTCAATTAAGGGATAAGGTCCTTAAAGATTTAAAGTTTTGACCCTTTTACAAAACAATCACTAAAAATAGTTTTCAAATTTTTCATTATGGTCACTAGTCCAAAAATGTCTGATTTTCAAAGCCCATTTTCCAAAATTGATTTCATCACAATCATTAATATATTAAATAATTCTTTTAGAATATTTTCCCATATTTTTATCACCTTCAAAAATATTTAATCTGATTTAATCCCAAAACTAACTCGAATCTCTAATACCGACTCACCAAACCCTTAAAACGAACCCTAAAACATCTAGACCCAAAATCAAGGTGTTACATTCATCGATCAACATTTTTTGCATTCATCCTTGCATTTTATATATTAATTACTTGCCTTGAAATTACCTCATTATCATACATATGAAACATTGCATGCATTAATAAATTATTAAGATTAATTATGGGAAGTTCGAGGCATACTATAGAGGATTGTTGGGCTCTGAAAAACAAGGTCTAAAGTCTGATTGAGATCGATCTCTTGAAGTTTTGAGAAGAAATAATGATGAACATGACCTTTTGGGAGGTGCTGATTTCCTAGTTTTTCTCTTATAGGTGTTAAAATTCCCTGTATTTTGCAATGTGTGGAATCAACTTTGCTATTTTTGCCCAAAAATAGCAAAGATCTTTTTGTAAGGGCATATGTCATGTCTGCGAATTTCATTCTAATGAAAGATGCATTTTGCTTAGCATACAATAACCTTGAAATCATATATATATATATATATCCCCTCCTACCCTTGTAGGTCCCTGGATGTCAATTGCATTATGCAACATTGATTCTAATGTAAAGATCAGTCAAATGTTGTGATAAAGATGAAGTGTGATTTCTTACTTAGCCTACTCTGGTTGGCAATGAATGAAATGCAAGACTACTACTCCTTTGACGATGTTCAATGATGATAAAATCTCTTAAGAAGTTAACCGAATAGAGATGCTTGAAATTAAAGTTCTAAGCGTAGTCTTCTATGCCCTAATAAGAACATATGGATTGTAACTAGTGGCCAAAAAGAAATAAATATAAAAAATAATGAAAAATGAATGAATGAATGAATGAATAAATGAACAACTGAATAAATCTCGGAGCACTCTGATGGAGTCATGGGGTTGACAAACCTAATAAGGAGTTATGCTCCACCTATTCAATACTATAGCGTCAGAGATGAATCCTTGAAGATACGAGCATAATAATAATAATAATAATACAATAATGGCTAGTTGCAATCAGAAGCACACACATGCATTCAAAATTTTATTCTTAGAATGATATTTTTGCACTCCACTACTTAAACAAGTCCAGGAAGCTCGAACATATCTTTGGGTGGAAAAAATAATGAGAACTGAAAATGAGTAGTTATCAACGGTATCAAGCAATGTGGTAATCATAAGGATGAACCGAGCGGTGTGGGAGGAATTTCACAACTTCAAATATCGTCACAACATTCAAAGTCTTCATAGACACAAGCTATGCTTGAAATGATCATCGGTGGGTTAAATCTGAGATGCTTTTGCACTAGATATCCAGGACATCCTATTCTATTTTTTCTTTCTATTAAAGTTTTGGTTTCAAGATCCTGTATGTTAATCCAAAAAGGCGTCATTCATTGAAATGCCGATAAGCAAACTGACATATTTAAAACAAAGAGGTTTCTTTGTATTTCTTTGGAGGGAAATTTCAAAATGCAACACCGTTGGTAAGGCCCAAAGATGAGGGGCGCTACATGAAATGAGATGACGAAGAGCCTTTGTGGCAAATTTTACAGTGGTGGGGCATCTTTGTCCGTAAAATAGACAAGATATGATGTCGACCGAGGTCACTCGACTTGAAGGTTTGAATAGAGAATAAATAACAAAATTTTGGGGGTAGATTTTGTTGGGGCACAAAAATGATGAGTATTTGTAGTCCAAAGATGAAGAATACATACTCTAGAGGACAAAGACATGAGCTGATTTTTGAAGATCTTAACAAGAATTTCATGCATCTTTTTATTTCCATTAATATTAAGAATATCATTCTACATGAACATATGCATCTTTGCATCATAAAATATGCTCATGCATCATTTTAATTGTGACATTATCATGATGCTTTCACATAGGAAGTCAAATAAGCATAATCCAAGAATAGGGCTTTGATAAGAATTTCGTGCACCTTTACACGAACCAAGAAAACACGCGTTTGCATGTCGTCTATATTGTTATATTTACCTTAATGGAGCTTTCAAGTCTATTGCTTAAAATCAATTTCTCAATTTTATCCTTTCACAATGATGTTTTTTCTTAAAACAAAAGAATCTCTTCATTTAATCCTTCCATAAGGATGTTTTTCTTCAGACCCAAATTTCTTAATTTGAGCCTTCCATAAGGATGTTTTTCTTAAAACAAAAGAATTTCTTAATTTAATCCTTCCATAAGGATGTTTTCCTTAAGACCCAAATTTCTTAATTTGATCATTTCTTAAAGATGTTTTTCTTAAAACCCATGTTTCTTAATTTGATCCTTCTATAAGGATATTTTTCTCAAAACTAAAATTTTCAATTTAATCCTTTCATAAGGATGCTTTCCTTAAAACAAATTTCTTAATTTGATCCTTTCATAAGGGTTTTAGAAAAAATCAATTTAATCCTTTCAAAAGGATGTTTTCCTTAAAACCATTTTTTTAATTTGATCATTTCATAAGGATGTTTTTCTTAAAAATGAGTATTTCTTAATTCAGTCATTTTCTAAGGATGTTTTTCTCAAAACAAAAAGAATTTCTCAGTTCGATCCTTTAATAAGGACACGTTTTCATGAAGCAAAGATTCTTTTAACTCGATCCTTCCATAAAGATATTTAAAAAAGATACTTTTAACTCGACCCTTCCATAAGGAAAGAGAGAGAGAAAAAAAGAGAAAAGAAAAGAAAAAGAAGAAAAAACAAAGAAAGAAAGAAAAAAATAAAAATAAAAATAAAAAAGAAGAAAGAAAAGAAGAAAAAGTGAAAACCCAAAAAGGCACATTGAGAAAAGCAAATTTAAAGTGAAAACCTAAAAAAGGCGCTTTAGAGCAAAGATTCAAAATTTCAAAAGGAAAGGGCTAAAATGGTTGAACCTGAGTGTGAGATGAGGTACCACAATTGCAAAGATCAAGAAGAAGAAGAAGAAGAAGAAAGCAAGATCGATGAACCAAAAAAGTATTCAAAGACCAGTAAAGATTTTGATTTGCAACTTCATGTTTAAAAGAGTAGATCCCAACAAGGATTTCAATCTACTACTTCGTTTGTGAAAAGGTGGATCCTAGTAAAGAATCAAGAGTTCTTAGACTCGCCCAATTTTTAAAAAACTTTTGACCTCCAGCTTTTGGGGAGTAATGAACATTTCTTCATGCTGACACGACAAGAAATGGGGTATTATTTTGAGGTATTCTAGTATTCTCTAAGCGAGTTATTGTATTTTTTAAGTCCTTCAGGCCGTCTATAAGACCTTCGGGCATGATGTTAAGCTTTCTCTTGATGTCAAAATAATCAGAAATCAAGGCATCATCTTAATGTATTCTAGTGGTCTCTAAGCGAGTATCACTGTTTAAGTTCTTCGGGCCATCAGTAAAACCTTCGGACATGATATTAAGACCTTCAGGAATGATGAATATCTCTTTATGCTGATACAACAAGAAATCAAGGCATCATTTTAAGGTTTTTTAATCTTTAGCTTTTTAGGAGCAGTGAAAATCTTCAGGTACTCTCACAATAAAAAAGTGAGATACCATTCTTATGACCTTCAGGCCATCAATAAGACCTTCGAGCATGATGTTAAGACCTCCGGGCCATCAGTAAGACCTTCAGGCATGATGTTAAGACCTTCAGGCAATTACATTCGGGAGTGATGAACATCTCTTAATGCCAACACGATAAGAAATCGGGTATCGATTTTAGGTTTTTCGATCTTCAGCTTTCTGGGTGCAGTGAAAATCTTCAAGTATTCTCGCAATAAGAAAGCGAGATACCATTATTAAGACCTTCATGCCATCAATAAGACCTTCGGACCATCAGTAAGACCTTCGGGCCATCATCTTCAGGAGTGATGAACATCTCTTAATCTCGACACGACAAAAATTTGGGGCATCAATTTTAGGTTTTATGATCTTCAGCTTTTTGGGAGCAGTAAAAATCTTCAGGTATTCTAGCAATAAGAAAGCAAGATATCATTCTTAAGACCTTTGAGCCATCACTATAACCCCTTAGACCGGCCTATGCGTTATGTATAGTTTCGGGAGGTTACATTTCATACCAAAAACTTCCTGATAAGTGTTCAAAAGTACTATTTTTATTACCCTTTTTACTCATATTATTGTTAGACTTAAGCTCATATTAGTTGCATAATTAGTCATTCATGCATTAATCCATGTTTCCTTCCATCGTTAAGCTTGATTACATAACTTGGTAGTTTTTGTGGGAAAAGATGCTGCTTTGGTGTGTTTTGTGTGTATGTGCAGGATCATTTGCCAAAGGAGACGCCGAGCTAGTTGCCGAGCCAGTTGCCATGGCAATTGTCGACAAGAGCAAAGGTGATATGGTAGTCGAAATTGATGACTATACGAGCCCAAGATGACGTGGAGAAAAGCCCAAACCCAAAGGAATTTGATTTCCATGCAGAGATTAAAGAAGAATTAAATTCCAAGAAGATAGGAGAAGTTCTAGTAGGAATACAATTATAATAAAGAATTATATTCTTTAAAGATAATTTAATTCCAACTTAAACTCCTCCTCAAAGAAGGACTTTGGCCTAGCCCTATAAATAAGAAGGAGATTTCGACAATTCCAGAGAGAGCAAGAGGGAAATTTCGACAAGTCCAAGTAGGGCAAGAGGAGAGAATTTTCGACAAGCATCAAGGGCAAGGAGGATTTCGACAAGCCTCCTTCTTCATCCTTTTCTTTCTTGTTCGATTGGGTTCATGCTAGGGATTGTTTATCTTGTGTTTCTTTGGAACCTAGCCATGAACTAAATTTACTTGGCTATGGTTATTGTGTTTTGTGGTTGTGAGAAACTATTGGTTTTTGTTTAGGTAATAAGAGTTTGCACTTTTCTATTTCAAGGTTTATTCATTCTTGGTTCTTATTCTTGTTTGCGAGTGAATTGGGAGAGGATCTCGTGATTTCATCTATTTATCTAATATCGGGAGAGTTAAATTCAAGAAACGAATGAATATGATCTTTATTCAATCTATTGATGGTGAAGATTAATCCGGCTTAGGAATAAGTTAAGGATTTCAACGGCTAAGAGGAGCGCAAGATTGTTTGTTGTTCACCCTTGATTCACGAGAGGATGTATTATCAAGGCATGCACAAGTAGCTAGAGTTTCGACTTAGGGATAAGAAGAAACCATTGAAGAACGCTCTGTCGAACCTTGAAGTTGCTGCCCAGACGCCCAAGTAGTTGCCCAACTAGTTGCCCAGGCAACCATCGATTAGTTGCCAAGGCAACCCCGTTGTGCAAGTTGCCACGGCAACTGAGTTGCCCGTGCACTCTTTTACCAAAACGATCCAATCGGCTATCACACCTCAACTCACGATAACCTGGCCTATCTCTCTCTTTTTCTTTCATCTATTCTTTTAGTTTATTGCTTTTACTTTTCTCGTTAATTAAAACCTCTATTATCAATTGTGTTTTTATTTTCAGTGCAGTAACTTAAGCAAAGTGGCCCAAACCAATCCCTGTGGAGACGATACTCGATACTCATATCACTTTATTACTTGCGACGTGTAAACTTGCACATTTGCGTAGCACTTATCACACGCAACAAGTTTTTGGCGCCGTTGCCGGGGATTGGCAATTGGTGTTAGTTGTTTTTGTTATTGCATTTTTTTCTCTTAGTTTTACTAACTTTTCTTTTTGTTTATTTATCAAAAAAAAAATTAGGTGCGCTACAAGTTAAGGGACATCAACATGTCGGGAAATAAAAGCCGATCTATTCGAGAAATGATGTTGGAAGATATGAATCAATCCAATCAAGAGTTTCTTGCACCCTTTGATGATTACCTATACCAATCGAGAAAAGCCCAAAGAACTTATACCGTGGAAAAATCTTGTGCTATGTGTGGAGAGCATCATGTGTTTGAAAATAGCCCTCACATTTTCGGTGCATATAACTACATGGAGGACCATAGAGGGAACCAGCAGCAAAATTGTTCATGGTATGGTCAAAAAGCTCAAAAATTTTTTTACCATAACAATTTTGCCGCAGCAACAGATATGCCATGGCAATGTAGTCCTTTTCAAGAGCATTCCAATTCCTTGGAGGAAACGTTACTAGCTTCCTTGGCTAGACTTGACGGATCAATTGAAGAGATTCGAGAACTATCAAAATCTATGGATACGAGGATAGCTCAGTGGGATGCAACCTTAGGGGATTCAGAAGATCAATTGGGGAGATCCACATATGTCATGGATAACATGCACCAACAATTCATTCCTAGGGATACTGACGTCCCAAGGCAAGAAATCTCTCCGATGTGTGAGGAACAACTAGAACCTCAAAGTCAAGAGGATGCCAATGAGAGAGACTGCCCAACACATGATGAGCCTGAACAACAAATTGCCTCGGCAATGATTGAGGGGCCTGAACAGGGCAATGCCGCGACAACACTCAGTGAAGCTGAGAACAACAATACTACAACAAATTCTGAGGAACCTGATGTCCAGAAGGTTACAACGTTGATGTTGAAGCAGGAATCTGTAGATTGCTCTCATCTACAATTGCCACAGCAATTACACGACCACATGCAAGATCAACGAGATGATAATACTTTGTCAATGGAATATGAGCAGGTAATAGTTAAACCTTTTGAATTCTTTAAAAACTCACCTCGTCCATTGCATGTATGTCTTGAGGAACCGAGTTTGGTAGATTTGAAGCCATCGAAATCTCTACTGATGGAGATGTTTGAAAGGCCAAAAGAAAACGGTGTTTGGATTCGTAAAGCTTTTCAGAAAATTAGTCATTCCCTTGACTTACAGCAAATTTTGGCAACTGATTGCCACGGCAATTGGCTTGAGCAGCAATTGCCACAACAACAAAGGCTACATCCAACCATGATAGAAGTCGACAAGAATGAGGTAATTGAATGGATATAATTTTTCCTATTAATATATTTGTGCCTTCAGGAATAGTAGCAAGGTGGAGAGTATACATGGACTACAAGCGAACAAAGAAGAAAGACACCTCCACCATGGGTAACACAAAAGGGAATAGTGGCAAGCACATTGACCAAACTCTTTTTGGGCAATATTGTCAACCGATGGAAGGTGCGGATGGACTATAAGAAGTATCGAAAACGGCAACCTTCAATGCCGCAGCAACCCTTGATGCCTCGGCAACCATGGATGCGCATGCCTCGGCAACCTTCAACACCGCAGCAACTCCTGATACGCACACCTCGGCAACTATAGACGCGCACGCCTCGGTAACCCCTAACGCATCGGCAACCATGGATGCACATGCCTCGGCAACCCTCGACGCCACGGTAACCACTAATACGCATGCCTTGGCAACCATGGACGAGTATGCCTCGGCAACTCTAGACATACATGACTTGGCAATATTGGGAGCAGTCGCCACGGCCGCACATACCTCGGCAATACCCTGATTAGGTTATACGCCGTTGTGTCCCTGAAGAGGAGTAATAGAATGTACTCCGACAATGCCATTCTTCACCCTATGGAGGACATTTTGGAGGAACTCGTACCGTGGCCAAAGTTTTTCTATCCGGTTTGTATTGGCCAACACTATACAAAGATGCCCAAGAGTTTTACAAGAAATTTGATTATTGCCAGAGGATGGGCAATATCACCTACAAACCAATGGGCAATCAAGACCATGAATATAGATTAGGAAAGTGCCGGACAAAAGCGTTTGTTGGACATCAACGAGATAGAAGAATTTCGTGCACTCGCCTATAACAATGCACGAATCTACAAGGAGAAAACAAAGCAATGGCAGGACAAGAAACTATTGCCGCGACAATTCATGCCAGGGCAACTAGTTCTCTTATTCAATTCTCGGCTAATACTTTTCCCGGGAAAGCTGAAATCAAGATGGTCGGGACCATTCAAAGTTGTCAAACCATTCTCCCATGGTGCCGTGATAATCATGTCCATTACCGACAAACATGAATTCAAAGTTAACGGACAGAGATTGAAGCACTACAACGGTGCCCATGTAGAACGAAACAAAGAAGTTGACACCTTAGGAGATGCATGAGCATGTTCTCCTTTCGATATTTTCTTTTTCTTTTTTTTGAACTTTTTTTTTCTATTATTTTCGGTTATTTTTTCTTTTTATACATGGACTACAAGAGAACAAAGAAGAAAGACACCTCCACCATGGTAACACAAAAGGGAGTAGTGGCAAGCACATTAACCAAACTCTTTTTGGGCAATATTGTCACCCGATGGAAGGTGCGGATGGACTATAAGAAGTATCGAAAACGGCAACCTTCAATGCCGCAGCAACCCTTGATGCCTCGGCAACCATGGATGCGCATGCCTCGACAACCTTCAACACCGCAGCAACTCCTGATACGCACGCCTCGGCAACCCCTAACGCATCGGCAACCCTCGACGCCACGTTAACCACTGATACACATGCCTTGGCAACCATGGATGAGTATGCCTTGGTAACTCTAGACATACATGACTCGGCAATATTGGGAGCAGTCGCCACGGCCGCACATACCTCGGCAATACCCTGATCAGGTTATACGCCGTTGTGTCCCTGAAGAGGAGTAACAGAATGTACTCCGACAATGCCATTCTTCACCCTATGGAGGACATTTTGGAGGAACTCGTACCGTGGCCAAAGTTTTTCTATCCGGTTTGTATTGGCCAACACTGTACAAAGATGCCCAAGAGTTTTACAAGAAATTTGATCGTTGCCAGAGGATAGGCAATATCACCTACAAACCAATGGGCAATCAAGACCATGAATATAGATTAGGAAAGTGCCGGACAAAAGCTTTTGTTGGACATCAACGAGATAGAAGAATTTCGTGCACTCGCCTATAACAATGCACGAATCTACAAGGAGAAAACAAAGCAATGGCAGGACAAGAAACTATTGCCGCGACAATTCATGCCAGGGCAACTAGTTCTCTTATTTAATTCTCGGCTAATACTTTTCCCGGGAAAGCTGAAATCAAGATGGTCGGGACCATTCAAAGTTGTCAAACCATTCTCCCATGGTGCCGTGATAATCAAGTCCATTACCGACAAACATGAATTCAAAGTTAACGGACAGAGATTGAAGCACTACAACGGTGCCCATGTAGAACGAAACAAAGAAGTTGACACCTTAGGAGATGCATGAGCATGTTCTCCTTTCGATATTTTCTTTTTCTTTTTTTTGAACTTTTTTTCTATTATTTTCGGTTATTTTTTTCTCTTTATTTATTTTTGGAATTTTTAGGAGAGATTTCATTTTTCTTCATTATCTTTAGTTTTCAGGTTTTCTTTTCCACAACAAGACTCACAACCACCATGCTAAGGAAATTCACTGCCGACTACTTGCCACAGCAACCACAACAGAAACTGGCGATGCCCAGGCAACAACAATGGCTTCGGCAACTACTGATGCCCATACAAGTGAACCTGCATCGGCAAACATGGATCAAATCAAAGCAATGCTATTCACGCGGTACCAGCATTCAACCACCGATTGAAAAATGAATCAAGCAAACGGCACGAAGGAAACTTATCACTCGAGGTGACGACCTCTCTGACTAACTCATTTCATTTAGTTTCTTTTAAATTTTGTTTCACTCTTACATGCATTGAGGACAATGCTTCTCTCGAGTTTTGGGGGGTGTTGGTTTCTAGTTAGTTTCATGTTTAGTTGCATTCATCTTTAGCAATCACATATAGGTTGCATATATTACTTGCCATGCCTTTAACTGGATTTAACTACTTAAGACTTGTTGAATATCCAATGATGAATTTTTGCCGCTGCACTTAATTGAAATAACCTTTAATTTTAGGATTGCATGAAAAGAACTTAGAATTTTACTATGATGCTAATTTTTTTACACGGTTGTGGCTTGTTGATTGAAAGAAACTTAGTGAACTTAGGTTGCTTAAAATTTGGGTAAATTTAAAATTGAAAATTAAAAGTTAATTTCTTGCTAGAGGTGCCCGAAACTGGCTCTAGTAGTTAATGCACATTAAAGAATCGCTAGAGGTGCCCGAAATTGGCTCTAGTCGACTAAAATAAAATGAGAAATTGCTTACTTTGCTAGAGGTGCCCGAAATTGGCTCTAGTGAAAATAAAAATAATGCCCCGATAATTAAATTGATAAAAGCCTATTGTTCACATAGAATCTTGAAAATCAACTTGTACACAACTACGCACACACATTGTCACTAGCATTATAGTTTTGTTCCGGGAAATTTTTTGTGCTATCCGAAAAATTTAAAAGGTGATCATACTTTGTGCCACAGTTCCGAGGTTTGAATTCAAGTTTGAAGCATGTATTTGATGATTAAAGTCTTGGCAGGTAATTGTTAGTTTGCATTGCTTGAGGACAAGCAATAGTTCGAGTTTGGGGGTGTGATAAGTGTTCAAAAGTACTATTTTTATTACCCTTTTTACTTATATTATTGTTAGACTTAAGCTCATATTAGTTGCATAATTAGTCATTCATGCATTAATCCATGTTTCCTTCCATCGTTAAGCTTGATTACATAACTTGGTAGTTTTTGTGGGAAAAGATGCTGCGTTGGTGTGTTTTGTGTGTATGTTCAGGATCATTTGCCAAAGGAGACGCCGAGCTAGTTGCCAGGGCAATGCATGAAGGAGACGCCGAGCCAATTGCCATGGTAATTGTCGACAAGAGCAAAGGTGATATGGTAGTCGAAATTGATGACTATACAAGCCCAAGATGAAGTGGAGCAAAGCCCAAACCCAAAGGAATTTGATTTCCATGCAGAGATCAAAGAAGAATTAAATTCCAAGAAGATAGGAGAAGTTCTAGTAGGAATACAATTATAATAAAGAATTATATTCTTTAAAGATAATTTAATTCCAACTTAAACTCCTCCTCAAAGAAGGACTTTGGCCTAGCCCTATAAATAAGAAGGAGATTTCGACAATTCCAGAGAGAGCAAGAGGGAAATTTCGACAAGTCCAAGTAGGGCAAGAGGAGAGAATTTTCGACAAGCATCAAGAGCAAGGAGGATTTCGACAAGCCTCCTCCTTCATCCTTTTCTTTCTTGTTCGATTGGGTTCATGCTAGGGATTGTTTATCTTGTGTTTCTTTGGAACCTAGCCATGAACTAAATTTACTTGGCTATGGTTATTGTGTTTTGTGGTTGTGACAAACTATTGGTTTTTGTTTAGGTAATAAGAGTTTGCACTTTTCTATTTCAAGGTTTATTCATTCTTGGTTCTTATTCTTGTTTGCGAGTGAATTGGGAGAGGATCTCGTGATTTCATCTATTTATCTAATATCGGGAGAGTTAGATTCAAGAAACGAATGAATATGATCTTTATTCAATCTATTGATGGTGAAGATTAATCCGGCTTAGGAATAAGTTAAGGATTTCAACGGCTAAGAGGAGCGCAAGATTGTTTGTTGTTCACCCTTGATTCACGCAAGGATGTATTATCAAGGCATGCGCAAGTAGCTAGAGTTTCGACTTAGGGATAAGAAGAAACCATTGAAGAACGCTCTGCCGAACCTTGAAGTTGCTGCCCAGACGCCCAAGTAGTTGCCCAACTAGTTGCCCAGGCAACCATCGATTAGTTGCCAAGGCAACCCCGTTGTGCAAGTTGCCACGGCAACTGAGTTGCCCGTGCACTCTTTTACCAAAACGATTCAATCGGCTATCACACCTCAACTCACGATAACCTGGCCTATCTCTCTCTTTTTCTTTCATCTATTCTTTTAGTTTATTGCTTTTACTTTTCTCGTTAATTAAAACCTCTATTATCAATTGTGTTTTTATTTTCAGTGCAGTAACTTAAGCAAAGTGGCCCAAATCAATCCCTGTGGAGACGATACTCGATACTCATATCACTTTATTACTTGCGACGTGTATACTTGCACATTTGCGTAGCACTTATCACACGCAACACTTCCCATGAAAATATTTAAAGATAACGGGTACAAAGCAAATAAGAAATTTAAACCATGCATAGGTAAGTTAAGATAATCAAATATACCAAATTAGAATTTAGTTACAAAATAATGCCACATCGGTAAAATAGTAAAGTATACCGTATCAAAATATAGGCTCATGTCACCGTAATAAAGATAGTCTGGAAGATAGAAACATTACAACAAAAGAAGTGTACCGAATGTGTCGATCCTCCAAGTGCCAAGTCCAGGAAGTCTATCCAAAAGTATCTGAAAGGGAAAGATTTTGGAGGAATGAGCTAGGGAGCTCACTGTGTTCCCATAAGTGCAGATGAAACATATAAATAGTTCAGACATGTATAAATAATTTCGGTAAAAGATGCTTCAAGGAAACCAAAGCTTTATTTATACTTAACTACCCTCCAACCGTACACCGATATGCAGTTCCCCAAAACTGCATCTATAAGGACTTACCCTAGGCCCAATGGGCGTAGGAACCAACCTAAGGGGCTGCCTTAGGTCTATAAGGAATTACCTGAGCCGAGCATCGAAACCTACTCAAAGGGTGACCTTGGGTCTATAAGGAATTACCAGCTGGATCAGGGCTGAACCTATAGAGACTTCATAACATATCCCTAATAGTATACCCCAAATAAATATCATTTTTCATACAGCAGACATCAATATCGGGGATCATATGGCAGACATATATTTTATAATAGAAAACGGTAACTAGAGATCATGCTTTGAAATCAAACATATGGGTATACTTTCAATGCAGATAAGGTAGTCATGCATTCAATCATATAATAATATCATGTTTTCAAAATAGATAGGATATTCAAATCATATAAAATTATTCATGCTTTCAATTAAAGAAAAATATTCATGTGCATATGATTATTTCAGAAAATATATTTAAAACCATAATTTAGCACACAAGGAACACACCTTAAAAGCTAGTTAAAAGGGTCTATTGGGCACCTGCCTCGCTACGCTCTGCAGTTGTACTAGATCCTAAATCATAACAGGGCAAGGTTACTACAAAAGAATAATTTCTAATTATTTAATTTCAATAAGTTTTCTAAGATCATACGAGTAACTACGGGTGCACACTGATGAGCGAATTGGGAGAAGCTGGGCTGAGTAGAGGAACGGTGGGGTGAATCTCGAGTACCTTTAAACAGATAATCATTCAAATTAGTCTTTTATTCAATTACATAAGCTCTCTTAAAAGAAATAACTTAATACATATGCATGTTTGGATTCAAGGTCAGATTTGGAAGGTTTCGGGTTAGAATTTCATGAAACAAACATTAAAAATGGACTTAGGACATCGAAAAACATAAAATAGGGGTTTTCAAAAAAAATTGACTTTTTGTCAAAGTCAACGGCCAACTATCAGAGTCAACAATCATAGTCAACTGAGTTGACTCAGACGGGTTGACTCGGACATGGTTCGGGTCAAACGTGTCAGATCGGGTCAGATATCTTAGGCTTGGACGATGATAAGTTTGGACTGAGTCATGCGGTTCAAGATTGTAAGCCATATCCTAAACTGGTCCACTTACCCCAGAAATCAGACCGTCGAATGATCATCAAAAAAGGTCACCAGAGACACCATTTGTGTCGATTATGGTAGAAAAACGAAGCCCGTTAAACATATGATTGAACCAAACCCAGGATATAGCCATACAAGCCGAAATCTTACCGAAAAAAGCCAGAAAATGTAAATTATGGCCAAAAATGCGTAGCTCCGATGAGGCCTCTCCCGTTGTCGAAAAAATGATAGATCAAAGAAGATTTGCTCTAATCGACATGCTGAGCATGACGGTGGCCTCAATTTCATGCCACAACATAGACGGTGATAGAAAATGGCCAAAAGTAAGCGAGGAGATTTGGGTTTAAAAACTGAAACTTCAAACAAATCTCCACGGAAAACGGTGATAGCTTGCCGTGAGTGAAGGACGATCTAGGGTCGGGGTATGATGGCGCTTTGATTAGAGACGGCAGTGATGACCACGCCGCAGCGGTGAGGTAGATCAAACGGTGAACGGTGGTAAAGACCTTTGGTGTGCTCTCACTCTAACTCCTGGTGAAGAAGATTCAATAAAGACAGTAGGTGAAGAGTCATATGGGTTATTAAATCTAATTTAATATACTTCCCAAACTTAACTCTAATATTATTCTTGGTAACACTTAATAGAAATGAGTACTTGGCTCAATTGTTCAGAACCCGTAGGAGAAATGAGGGGTAAGGTTGTGGGTTCAAACCCCACCAGCCCCACTCTTTCATTTCTATATTTTATTAATTATTATTAATTAGTATTTTTATGCATATATATGAGTGTTACAATCACCTTGAGAGTGATGAACATCTCTTAATGCCAGCACGACAAGAAATCGGGGCATCAGTTTCAAGTTTTTTGGGCTTCAACTTTTCGAGAGCAGTGAAAATCTTCTTGTACTTACGCATAAGAAAATAGGGTAGCGTCTCTAAGCGAAATGTTTTATATAGGAAGAACTCGTAGCTCCAGGAGTTCAAAGAGAAAGGTTTTATATAGGAAGAACTCATAGCTCTAGGATTTTAAAGAGAAAGGTTATATATAAGAAGAACTCGTAGCCCCAAGATTTCAAAGCGAAAGGTTCTATATAAGAACTCTTAGCTCCAAGATTTCAAAGTGAAAGGTTCTATATAATAAGAACTCGTAGCTCTAGGATTTCAAAGAGAAAGGTTCTATATAGGAAGAGATCGTAGCTCCGAGACTCCAGACAGGGAAGTGGGACAAAAATTAGTGCTTTTGATCTTTGCTATATTCTCGTTTTACAAGAATGAGCAAAGAGGGGTAGCTGTAATCACTAATTTTTATCCATGTTAATCGCCCATTTTTATTTTATTTAATTGATTATCTTATTAATTTGCTTTTATTATTAATAATAATCAAAAAAATAAATATCAATCAAATAAAAAACAGTATATTATTAAATATACCAATCTATTTACATTTTTGTAACCCAATATATATATATATTACATTTAGCTCATTTCAGGCCCAAATATTAAAACCCTAGCCCTAATTTTAACAAAATCTGATATCCTCTTATCCTTGCGCAGCCAAATCAGAACCATTGGAGTCCAAGGCAATCCAACGACCCAGATTCTATCTCATCATGGAAGCCCTAGCTACTCTATCTTTGAACTTGTGCCGCATCTTCCTGGCTTTCAGATTTGTGAAGGGATTCGATGGTCCAAATTGCCTCATCCAAGGCCTTTCAGCTCCTGTGACCTTTCACATGCCACGGCAGCAGCTTTGATGGTCCCATCGTCCAAGCTCGTGCCACACCAGCCTCTCTTCTCCACTAGTCCCCTCTCATCAAAAAAAGCCACGATGATACATGCAAACACAAAAGAAGATTGTTAAGCATATCCCCAATAGTGGCAGAATGGGCATGAATACAAAAAAAAAAGATAATTGCATGAAAGGCAACCAATGCGAATTTTATATTTTTGATTTCATGTAATTTAGAAATCTATAAATAGGGGATATATATACAAACCTTAAACACATTGTCACCCATTTAGGAGATTCTAATCAATACAAGAAAAGAAAGAACTCTTCTGAGGTATTTTTTCTCTTATAGTTCATTTTTGAATCAAAATAAAAGGGCTAGGGTTTCTCACCTTGAGGTCTCTAGAATGTCATCGTCTCTGATAGACGGTTCCCAATGGACCGATGACATGAGGCTGTTGGGTATTCTCTTTTTTTCAAAAAAAATATTTTCAAAGAGTTTTTTAGGTCTCAATTTTAGGGATTTAGGAGAGATCAATATCTTGTTTTGAAAATTTAAGGGTGGTTTAGATTTTAGGGCAAAAAAATAGAGTTCGGGGTTTGTTTTTATAAGGTCGCCGACGCTGGCAAACGACAGTTGGCGATGGGTTGTAATTTTCTAAGGCGGCCAATAAAGCAAAGGAATCGCCGGAATCTAGGTTCATGATAAACCTAGATGATTCTCGAGGAACATTTGAGAGAAAAATATGGGGAGGATTTTTTATCGGTTTTGTTCAAATGAAAAAATAAAAACTGTTATTGCTTTTGGGGTTTTATACCCATTCCAAAAAGGGTTTGTTTACTATTTTAAGGACCTCCGTCCTCACCTTATCCTATTCGCGGTCCTTCACAAATTTTCAAGATTTTGAATTTGGTCACCATCTTCAAATCAGTTCTGGTTTCTTTCAAATTAGCCCCGAAAGTTCCTTTTTCTTTTAATTTGGTCTAAGACCAGTGGGTAAATGACCCGTTGAGCCCTTTTCCTTTTTGGTTTATTTAATTTCATGCCCTTTATCTTTCGTTTTACTTCTATTTGCTCGTTTTATATTTGTTTGTTTATATATATGTTCATTTATTATCATGTTTACATTTTGCTCGTGCATTTTATTTGCTAGCATATTTATTGTGACATCCATTTAATTGTCATTCATTTAATTCTTATTATTTAATCCTATGTTTACCTTGACAATTAATTAATTTTAACTATAAAAATGAGGTATTAATAGTTCGAGTATTTGTATCGTAATATCTTGAATTAATGGATATTGACCAAATATTCAAATTAATTTATGTTGTCCAAAGATAAATTTCAACACGAATAAAATTTGACAAGTCATAACATTATACTTAACTTGTTTGCATCAAGCATAAAGGTTGTGTACTTAATTCGAACCATAAATTAACACAACAATCAGTCTTATTTGATGTTGGTTTAATCTATGGTCTGAATCTAAAGTCGACCTTATTAATTAAATGACCAATTAATTCAAACCCACCAAGTGTTAAAGCTTACTTATTTAAAACTTATATTTAATTGAGAACATTTAATTAAATTCAATTTAAATTTCAATGATTTTCATCGGCAAAAAGCAACATAGGATTTGTTACCGATTTTGGGCGGTATGGGAGGTGCTAATCCTTCCCTACACGTAACCAACTCCCGAACCCGTTTTTTAATGAATCTCTAGTTTTTTGGTGCCCGGTCTACCTTATCTAAGTGACCGGTGGCGACTCTAAATTTTATTTTAAAATACAAGCTTTTTCAAATTCCCCCTATAAGAATTTTTTTTAAAGAGAGGGAACTCCAATTTTTTTTAAAATTAGTCGTTACAACAGCAGATGGTGCTTCGAGCTGGGACCATGGATTGTGTGTTGTAATGGGTTTAGCTTTTGGCTAAGGGTGTGCAGTGTGGTCATGAGAACTAATGGGGAAGTCACGATTAATAGATAGAATCCCAAAAGAAAAATGGCCTCTTGGCCGGGAGATTAATTACGAGCACATGAGGGTGACTACGAATTAAGGGGAAGCTATGGTTGAAAGAAAGGAGCAAAAAAAAAGAAGCTATGACCTTTCGGCCATAGTGCCACATACACCAACCCTCTCGATCACCCCATGAGCTCTGAAACCAATCCCTAAGCCATTATCCATGAGTCAGAGCCTTACCATACTCGAAATCCCAACACTCCAAATGCACACCACACTCCTCACGCTTAGCCAAAACTTAAACCCACTACAATGCACATGGTGACTGAAATACATTGGTTATACGATGGGCAAGAACTTTGGTTAGTTTGGGTAGATTCAACCCAAAGAAGAAGATGAATATAATAAAAGGGTCTGTTTGAGACAGTCGTTTCTCGAAGAAGGCAACCAGAGCACTATGACAACAGACGTGGCTCATGAAGACGGGGCTCGAGGCTTTAAAAGTGTTTTCTTGACGGTTCCAAGCCTATGTAGCGATTACACATGGCTCATGAAGACGGTATTAGCGTTTAATGTCAAGAAATGTTCGAGTGACCATAAGTTTACACAATGAAAACGTAAGTGGCCATAACGTTCATTTTTTAAAATCGGTGATCAAAAGTATACATTTACTAAACGTAAGTGACCATTTTAGTGTTTACCCTATTTTTACCTCTGCCAGATCAGCTTCTCATTGACGTTTGACGGCAAACGTTCGAGTGGCCATACGTTTACACAACAAAAACGTAACTGACCATAACATTCATTTTTTAAAATCGGTGATCAAAAGTGTATACTTACTGCACACATGTGACCATTTCAATAATTTATCTTTTAGAAATCAAGGTTAGGAATTATGATTTAGTTGTTTAACTTTAGGCATATATAGAGACACCAAAAAGGAATTATTAATTTTTGTTCAAAGAATATCATTACAAGCTTTTCTGACTCGCCATATTGACTTATTTTTGCTAATTTTATTTTCATTTTTTATTTCTAACGGTAAAAAAATTAGATTTGACGATTTGTATACGAATATTTTAGTTTATTTTTCAAATTTATATAAACATCAGTATATGTTGAATGTATCAAACTTTTCAAGTGTGTAAAAAAGTTGAATCACATTTAATTTTATTATATAAGATTACTTTTTAAGACAGGATAAATATAATGATTTAGTTGAGCTTTTAACCATAAATTAAAAAATAATGATGAATAGTTCATATTTTATTTTGACAAGATGCATGAATCTGTACATTACAGGGTAATATATTGTTTTTTTTTTTTTTGGAAACGATACAAATAGGAAAATTAATTAGGGAAATAAAATGGGTTGATAATTATTTAGATAGGTTAAGGTGTATTTAATAACATTAATTAAGTAGAAGATTCTATTATTGTATTTAATATAAAACTTTTAATAAGAAACTCATTTAAGAGATTATTTGATTATTTAACTCATTTATCTTTAAAACTTAAAACCCTAAACTTTAGACCCTAAACCCCAAAAGCTTAAACCCAAAATCTAAACCCTAAACACTTAAACCCTAAAAACCTAAACAAAAACCCTAAACCCATAAAACTATAAACAAAAATGCTAAACCCTAAACACTTAAACCCTAACCCTAAAATCTAAACAAAAGCCATAAACCCTAAAAAACTCTAAACCTAAAACATAAAACCCTAAACAACTCAATGTGAGAATTAATATTATTAAATGAGTTAAATAATCAAAGAATCATCTTAAATGAGATTCTTATTAGATGTAATAATAGAATCTTCTACTTAATTAATGTTATTAAATACACATTAACCTATTACCTAAGTCATAGGTTAGACAAAGACTTATTTAGAAAACTAGATATTTGGTACAAGGGAGAAAAAATAGCCATGTGTTCTTGATGAGTTTAAGAGGAAATTTTTTGTTTATAAAATTCATCATATATTTTGGACGAGTTTCATTTATATAATATTTTTTTGGCTTATAGGTAGAAGAAGCTCTTAAACTTTTGGGGGGAAAAGCAATTAAGTTCTCGAATTTTTTTCACCCAATTAAGCTCTTTAAGCAATAAATTAAATCAATTAAATCATTTAACTAACATTGACTATTGAATCTAATAGGTTTTTTAGACCAGTTGGTGCAACGTATCGTGTCACAATGTTGTCACTTGAACTTTTTAGAAAATTTTCTATTTCATATAAAAATTCTTTAAGAAATCTAATTTTTAAAAAAAAATTATAAAAAAAATATTTTTTTAAAAAATCTATAAATATCACACGATAAAACTGTAGTATATAACATTTAGTTTATCCATTGAAGGTGAGCTTGAAGGATTCTGTTGACAGCTTAAAGGAGAAGAATCTATTGTAGATTTGTAGCGTCTAATTCATGGCCATATTATCAACCAGTCAAAAGGATAGTTCAGCACTTCAAACAGGGGTTCCCCTTTTATTTATCATATTAAATATTGTGAAGTGTTTTTATTTTAAGGGTAACTATTCTATACACAAGCGCTTGAGGAAACTTTGTTTACACAAACGTCTTAGTTTTAAGGGTTAGATATTTCATTTTGAGTTTAAAGTTCAGAGGTTTAAGTGTAGTAGTTTTGAATTTAGGGGTTGTTGATAGAATTTTGGGTATATGGTTAAAATTTAGGGTTTATAGGTTAAAACCGAATTCCCTACCCATATTACCCTAAAAACCTAGACCATAACCCTAAGCCCTAAATTCTAAACCCATACACTAAAACCCCTAAACTCTAAACCCTAAACTATAAAAGTGAAGCACTTGTAGAAACAAAAAGTTTTTACCGCTTGTGTATAGGATAATAATCCTTATTTTAAATAAGGCTTAACTCAGAAATAGGTACCTAAACTATATACTTTTTTTAGATAGATGCTTAATAATTTTTTTGGTTGAAATAAGTGTTTAAAATTTTATTCTGTTAGTATTTTAAGGTAACACCATTGAAAAGATCCATCACTCAATAATAGATTGATATGTGGCTTTTATTTTTATTTATTTATTTAAAAAAAATAAAAATAAATTAAACAATATCCCAAAATTTTCAAAAAGCACAAAATAGTCCTAAAATCTCAAAACTTTAAACCCAAAATTAATGTCACGGTCGCCGCCAATAGCCTTACCGAACCATCTGAGCCGGAGACCACTGCCCATTTCCCCTAACCATCCATCACCGTTAACCGGCGGGAAAGGTGTCAATCGGACGTTGAACGACGAACACGAAAGGCTCTTCTCGTTCGACGTCAGATTGGCACGCCTCTCGCCAAATACCAAAGATGAGTGGTTGGGCGAAATGAACGATGACCTTAGGCGACGATGGTAGTGGCGTTAATTTTGAAATTTTTGAGGTTTGGGGTTTTAGGGATTTGAGATTTTTTTTAATATTTTAATATTTTTTAGATTTTTTATTAAAAATAAAAACAAAGACACATATTAAATTCTGATTGGGTGATGAATTTTTTTAACATTGTTACTTTAAAACAATAATAGAATAAAACTTTAAGTACATATTTCAGTAAAAAAACATTAAACACGTATCTCAAAAAGTGTATAGTTTAGACATTTATTTATGAGTTAAGCCTTTAAATAATAATAATAATAATCCACTTTATTATACATTATTTAGCATCCCGACAATTTGGCTGTTCTCACTTCTCAATAACAATATCATTACAAGCTTTTCCGACTTGCCATATTAACTCTATTTTCATTTCTTCTTTTATTTCTAATGGTACAAAAACTAGATTTGACGATTCGTATATGATTCTTTTAATTTATTTTTCATTTTTATATAAACAGCATCAAACTTTTCAAGTGTGTAAAAATGTTGAATCACGTTTAATTCTATTATATAAGATGACTTTTTAATATTTTTTTGTGAAATGTATAATTTTATTAATGCAAAATCATACACGAGGGCTATTATCCATGCCTCATTAAAAATCTCCCTAAACTTAAATAGAAAAAAAGAGTATATGTGATAATAGGTAAAAAAAAAAAGCTAAAGATAACCTAGAAAAGAAAGCACAAGGCTAGCTAAACCATCGAACAACTAACAACCTACACTTCCACTACCCAATCTGTCATCCAAAAGCAAGCAAGACACCGACTCAGGTGGCGTGGCCATAAACAATGGATCCAGGTGATCAAAACTAGCCGATTTGGCTAGTGCATCCGCAACTTTGTTATCGCTACGAAGTACATGTTGCACACGAACATCCCAATCACGCTTCCTCAACACCCGGATATGCCCACTCAAAGAATTTGCTCCAGTAAAATCGCCGCGCAAAAAGCGCAAAGCCTTCAAGCTATCCAATTCAAGAACAACCTGTCTATAACTGGCATCCTAGGCAAAAAAGTAAACCAACATATGCACCTCAGAGCTCAGCACCAACCAAGGAACATACACCAATAAACTTAGAGAAGATAAATATCCATTCACCACGACTATTCCGAGCAACAACACCACAGCGCGCATATCCATCACCTCACGCCGAGCAACATCCGTGGTGATTTTAATCCAAGGACGGGCAGGTGGGATCCATATAGATGAACTATGATTCGATACCGAACCCATGCTTACCAACGGCTTTTGTAATTCACGTGCACTAACCATCAGCTCTACTAAACGTTTAAAAATTTTAAACCGACTAGCCTTTGCTCGATCATATACAAGATTGTGTCGAAAGTTTTGGCTAATCGTTTAAAAGAGATTATGCTTGTTTTTATTAACGAAACGTAATGTGCTTTTGTTCCCGGAAGATTGATATATGTTATTATCTTAATTGCTCATGAATTATTTCACTATCTTAAAGGCCTTACAGGTCCTAATAAGGGTGCTGATTTAAAGTTGGATATGGAAAAACCATATGACCGGATGGAATGAGATTTCCTACGTGAGGTTTTGTTAAAAATTGGCATTGATATTTCTATGGTTATGCAGCGTCCAAAATCAAAATTTAAAATTTAAAGTTTTAAAAGTCGCTAAATATTTTGGAATTTTTGTTTTGAAAATGTGTTTGAAAAATGCAGAGGTTTCTGAAAAAAAATGTGTTTTGTCGGAAAATCTCGGTGTTTTGGAAGGCAAAATGAAGGTTGGAAATTGGGGTGTTTTGAAAATAAAATGAATGTTGGAGTCGCCATCGGCCACTAAGATAGGCTAGGCACCATAAAACCAGAGATTCATTTAAAAATGGTTTCGGGAGTTGGTTACGCGTGGGGAAGGATTAACACCCCCATCGTGCCCGAAAATAGGTACCAAAATATTTGTTGCTTTTAATTGATGGAGATTATTAAAATTCGAGTTAAATTTAATTAGATGGTCTTAATCGGATATGGGCTTTAATCAGACGGACTTTATCAAATTGGTGAGCTTGAATTAATTAAATGTTTAATTAATAAGGGTGACTGTACATTGGACCGTAGATTAAACCGACATCGAATAAGCCCGACTGCCATGTTAATTTACGGTTCGAATCGAGTACATCACCTTTATGCATGATACAAACAGTTAGAAATGATGTAATGACTTGTCAAATTTTATTTCAAATTAAAGTTTACGTTTAGACGGTGAAAACTAATTTAAATATTTGGTCAACATCTAATGAACGAGGACTGTTACGACACAAATATCGAAATTAATTAATATCTCATTTTTATGATTAAAATTGATTGATTAACAATGTCGAATTAAATAAGTTAAGGCGAAATGAATGACAAATTAAAGTATGTCACAGAAATAGACAAATAAAATAAACAGATAAATGCAAAAAAAAGAAATACAGAAAATAAATACGAACAAAGATAATAAATGCGAAAAAAGATCCGAAAATGGACTGGTTCGAGCAAAAAGAAAAACATGGGAATTTAAAAATTCGAAACGGACCGGATCAAAAGCAATCCGGAAAAGGGACCAAATCGAGGATGAAAAGAAAAGCAGAAAATAAAATGCGAGAAATTAAAATGTTAGAAGTTAGATGTTAAACGTTAGTTAAATTGAACGTATAATAAAGGAATGATATAAATAAATCTTATAATATAATATATAATAATACTATATAATATAAGATATTAATAATATATAATATAAATATAAGTATAATACTTATATAATGTATATAATATGTATTGCGTAACATATATACATATATGATAATAGATAATATGTCATAATATAAGTATACGTAATATAATAAAATACTATAGTGTATAGCATATATATAATATAATAAAATACTATAATATATATAACATTAATACATAAATATTACCATCACTCATGAAGCGAAGAGTTTTGATAAGCTTCAGCGGAGTGCCCCAAAGATTCCACACTCTTATCCGAAAATGCCTATTACCAGGTTTCGAACATTGGAGTGCTTTTTGATTAAGTTTGAAAAGAATGCGTATTACTAGGCTTTGAAGTGCTTTTTGAAAAATGCCTATTATCAGGCTTTGAAAGTTAAGTCAATTTGAAAATGCCTATTACCAGGCTTTAAACATTGAATTGCACCGATTTGTTATTATGTGTGGTCATTAATGTGAAATGTGAGTCACATGTTCGTAATCTCCGCAGCTTAGGATTTCAACTAGACACAAGCTACTCGGAATCAACCTCCATGTCAAAGTCAATGTTCTTTATGCAATTGATATACGGGGGCACAATAAGCAAATATATTTACAAAATGAAGAGATTTGAAAAAAAAGATTACATATTTTTATTGAAACTTTGAATATGTTACAAAAAATGATATCACCTTCAGGCTTTTTTTTGCTTTGAATGTAAACTTACTGGGGGTGCTCGGGTGCCTCCAATACGGGATCACTTACATTGTCTGGAATGTAAATGTGGGTCACGAAGCTTACCCATTTTTTACCGGTTCGGGTATCATCTTTGTAGAATATGACGGACTCTTTATTTTGAACCTAATATGATGATGAATGGGGAAATGTATGCCTCTAAATGCAATGTTAATGTGCAGATGTTGATGCAAGCAACTAGCATGTTGAGATTATGTGATGCAACTACAATGCAAGTGAATTAATGTTGAATGCTCATGTGATGCAATTATCATGCAAATGAGGTCATTACTGAATGCTTGGATGATGCAAATATCGTGTAAATGAATGAAGATCAACATGTGATGCAACTGCCGTGCAAACAAAATTAATGTGTGATGCAACTCTAGTGCAAAATGAAATAATATATGATGTAATTACCATGTAAATGGCTGAAATTAATGTTGAGTGCTCATGTGATGAAATTAATGAATGAAATTGATGCTAATGTAATACAATCACCACAGAATGAGTGAAGGAACAATTGATAATGTATGGATGAATATAAAAACATTGATCGACGAACATTCTCGTTGAACAACTTTTCTTAATGAAGATTGAGTCCTATTTTAACGAGAAAGGGGGCTATCATATAATGCTAATCTGGACTAGTCCTCGTCTCACTTCTTGATTGGTCTCGGGCCTCGAGACTCTTTCTCGATGATATGGACTTTTTTTTCATTACAAAAGCCTTCAATTTTGAACTGTTCTCGGATCAACACTTTATGTGAAAATGTGATGAGTATGCACAAGAATATTCAAGTAAATAAAAAGAGAACCGAATATCATACCAAACGGCCTAACAACATGAATTCTAGATTTATATGGTTATCCGCATGGCTCTAATCGGGGTAGGCTTCTTAAGTTCTCACACATGTGGGTTTGGTTCTAGAAAGGGTACTCGAACCTATCTTGTTACCTACTAAGGTTACAAGAACCCCAAAATTCGGTCCATTACAGGCTTACGAATTGGATTCGGTTCGAGGGAACACACGACCAAGTGACGTGAAGGGCTGCTCGCGTGTCAAAAGGCGTGGATTCCGAAAATGAATTACCGACCCGTGGAAGGCTGCTCACGTAGGTATATGGCGTTTCACTCCTACTTAAGGGACAGAGCTCGGGTATAAAGTTTGATGTTCATGATGCAACACATGCTGGTGATTCCTTAGAAATTAAATGATCAATTGACGCAAAACCACCAATTATCAAAACCCGTGTGACTAGAGTCAAATCTTCGAAAGAGACCAAATTGATTAAAGTCAACTCAAATTTCAAAAATTTCATCATTAAAAGCGACAAATATTTTCTTGGCTTAACTCGCTTTTTGTTTTGTGAAAACAAAATGGTCCCTAGTGGAGTCGCCAGTTGTAGCAACCAAAATCAAAATTTAAAATTTAAAGTTTTAAAAGTCGCTGAATATTTTGGAATTTTTTGTTTTGAAAATGTGTTTAAAAAATGCAGGGGTTTTTGAAAAAAATGTGTTTTGTCGGAAAATCTCGATGTTTTGGAAGGCAAAATGAAGGTTGGAAACTGGGGTGTTTTGAAAATAAAATGAATGTTAGAGTCGCCACCGGCCACTAAGGTAGGTCGGGCACCATAAAACCAGAGACTCGTTTAAAAAAGGGTTTGAGAGTTGGTTACGCGTAGGGAAGGATTAGCACCCTCATCGCGCTCGGAAATCGGTACCAAAATATTTGTTGCTTTTAATTGATGGAGATTATTAAAATCCAAGTTAAATTTAATCAGATGGTCTTAATTGGATATGGGCTTTAATCTGACGGGCTTTATCAAATTGGTGTGCTTGAATTAATTAAACGTTTAATTAATAAGGGCGAATGTACATCGGACCGTAGATTAAACCGATATCGAATAAGTCTGACTATCGTGTTAATTTACAGTTCGAATCGAGTACACTACGTTTATGCATGATGCAAACAATTAGAAATGATGTAATGACTTGTCAAATTTTATTTCAAATTAAAGTTTACGTTTAGACGGTGAAAACTAATTCGAATATTTGGTCAACATCCACTGAACCAGGACTGTTACGACACAAATATCGAAATTAATTAATACCTCATCTTTATGATTAAAATTGATTGATTAACCATGCCGAATTAAATAAGTTAAGGTGAAATGAATGACAAATTAAAGTATGTCATAGAAATAGGCAAATAAAATAAACAGATAAATGCAAAAAAAAGAAATACGAAAAATAAATACGAACAAAGATAATAAATGCGAAAAATAAAAAGATCCAGAAATAGACCAGTTCGAGCAAAAAGAAAAACACGGGAATTTAAAAATCTGAAAACGGACCAGATCAAAAACAATCTGGAAAAGGGACCAGATCGAGGATGAAAAGAAAAGCAGAAAATAAAATGCGAGAAATTAAAATGTTAGAAGTTGGATGTTAAACGTTAGTTAAATTAAATGTATAATAAAGGAATGATATAAATCTTATAATATAATATATAATACTATATAATATAAGATATTAATAATATATAATATAAATATAAGTATAATACTTATATAATGTATATAATATGTATTGCGTAACATATATACATATGTGATAATAGATAATATGTCATAATATAAGTATACGTAATATAATAAAATACTATAGTGTACAGCATATATAATGTATAATATAATAAAATACTATAATATATATATAACATTAATACATAAATATAAGATGTACAAATTAAGGATCTAACTAAAATAAAGACAAAACAGGGGGTAAATTAAAACAAAAACAGAACTTGAAGTGGACTGAAATCAGCTTTAAAATGGAAGGACTAAAAAGGGAATTATCTCACAATAAAAATGGAGGCGGGAGAAAACCAGGAGGATTGGTCGTGTGAATAACCCACATATCAAAGTGCGCGGATCCTTCCCTTCGGGTCGGGTCACTGTGCGGATCCTGAGGGGGTGAAATGACAACGTTTCGAAAATGATATGGATATAGAAATTAAAGGCAAAAATTGCCTGATATTTCTCATTTGTTTCATCTGGCTTTCAAAATGCATACGAAAAGAGAGGAAACTCTCTGAAATTTGAGGGCCGAAACCCTAGCTCCTTACTGCGCCATTCATCGGCGACGCTGCCTTGCTGCTCATCTCGGCTCCTAATAGCTATCGGAGCACGGCGGCCTCACCTCTCCCCGGCAGGTAACCTCAAAACTTTCCCTTGACTCGATTCGAAAAAAACGGAAACAAAAAAGTTTTGATTTTCGTTTTTTTAGATCTAAAAAAAAGTCAGTTTTTGTTTTTAAAACCAAAATCCCTTAAAAACGATTTCCATTACCATAAAAAACGGCCATCGATCTCTATTTTTTTGAACCGATTCGACTTTAAAAAACTTAGCTTTTATGCAAAGAAGAAGAAAAAAAACTCAGAAAACTTTTGCTTTTCATTGATTTTTTTTTTCTCATTTGAACCGGCTCCCCTTTACATGCATGTGTAGTCTGGCTTTATAGCCATTTTACAATGATAAAAAAACAAAAACTTTAGCTGTTGTTGCTGCTGCTGTTATTGGTTGTTGGTGCTGTGTTTCCTCGTCTATTTTGCAGGTACGGGGGACCAGGCCTGTTGCTGGCTGCATGTGAAGATGCCTATGTGGCTACGATGTGGCGGTGACGTGGCCGTGATGAGGCCGGGAGTTGCTGCTGTGGCTGTCGAGGTTGACGGAAGACATGGCCTGTAGCAAGAAGGCCAAGGGGGACGGCCTGGAAGCTTCTGGAAGCTGTTGGTGGCTAAGGTTATGAGGGGTTGGATGTTTGGGGTTTCTAAGGATATCCGGGTCTTGGGTTAGTCGGGTAATGAATCCGATCGGGAAACGGTTTCGGGTCGAACCGGGTTGAGGCTTATAGGTTTGGGTAATTGGGCTAAGGGTTTTTGTAGTTGGGTAGGCAGATTGGGTTTTTGGGTATTCTGTAAATGGGCCGGTTGAGATATTTGTAACGGGTAAATGTTTTTATTTTAGAAATGGGTTTAATGTAAATGGACTTTAATTTTATAACTTGGGCTTTTATTTATTAATATATTATAATATGTATTATTTATTTTTTTGTTTTGTTTAATAATAAATATAATAACAAGACACTAATAATAGTATAGCACTAATATATATATAATAGTAGAACAGTGATAGTAATAATAATAATAATAGTAATGAATAATATAACAAAAACACGATAATAATATGATAAATATTAATGGCGTCATCTTTGTTTTTTTATAGAACCATAATACGATAAAACAATAATAACTTAATTAACAAAGATAATAATAAAAGGTATAGACATATATATTAGTAGTGTTAGAAAAATAATTAAGCCCAAGTTAGAAGAATAAATCTCGGACAAAATTATTGATTATAGGTTACACTAATTATGAATTGTGTTTCCCCTATTTCTTATTGTGTTAGAATTAACGGTGAACTTTCAGAAGTTTTCAAACCAAAGAGAGGCTTGAGGCTGGGGGATCCCACATCCACGTATTTGTTTCTTTTTGTCACACAGGCCCTGTCTGATTTATTACTTAAGGAGCAACAGACGAAATGTTTACAAGGAATTCGGGCTACCCGGTATGACCCTCGAACAAATCACCTTTTTTATGCTGACGATAGTTTAGTTTTTATCAAGAACTCAAAAGATGAAGTGAGGAGGCTCAAACATTTATTAGAAATGTACAAAGAGGCTTCAGAACAAAAGATTAATATGGATAAATCCAGCATATATTTCAGCCCCTCTACGAGTAGTGACCATAAAAGACAGCTCCAAGCTATTCTAGGCATCCGAGAAGTGCATGACCCGAGTATCTATTTAGGTGTTCCTTTAATTGTGGGACAGAACAAGAATTTGGCGTTTAGCTTGTTGCGGGATAAATTTATGAAGCGCATCTTGGGTTCGACAAAAAACTTACTATCTTAATTAAGGTCATGAGGTTTTCTTAAAGGCTGTAGCTCAGGCCTTATCGACTTCTATCATGTCTTGCTATGTTTTGCCGAATGGTCTAATTGATGATATGGTTTTCGCTATGAGATCCTATTGGTGGACAGGTACTTATAATGATCGTGGTTGGCCGCTCATCGCATAGTCAAAAATTTGTCAACCGAAATCCCAAGGAGGTTTAGGCTTTCGTGATCTTAAATTATTCAATACGGCGCTTCTCGGGAAGCAAGTTTGGTGAATAATTCATAACACGCAGTCGCTTGTATTTAAGGTACTATCTGGAAAGTATTTCCCATATGGTAACATCCTTCATGCTCGCCTTGGAGATAGGCCTTCGTTTGCATGGCGTGGAATCTTTCATGATATGGAAAAGATGTCCCCGAGCTTATTTTGGAGAGTGGGCATTAATAGCTCCATTCGTATGCATAGAGATGCATGGGGAGGCACCGAGCGTATTATTTTTGACACAGAATATTCTGATTGGGCAGTCAATCTGATTCGGTGCGGTAACTTCATGATACCAAATGAACCGTGTTGGAATAAAGCTTTGGTTCGGCAAGTGTTTACACCTGGTGATGCGCAGAGAATTCTCAAGTGTCCCATTGCTCCAACGAGGGAAGAACCTATTCTTTGGTCCGGTCATTCGTCTGGATGCTACACCACCAAATCTGCGTATTTATGGTTGCTAAAGACAGAGTCGAGTCCTACTTCTAACAAGGGTATTTGGAAAATTCTAGCTAAATTTCAGACCCTGTCCCAGATCTGTATTTTTGCTTGGCGTGCATGTCATGAGGCTTTGCCAATCGGAAACAGGTTAGCTAGAGCAGGAATAGGGACCGTTATATGCAACATGTGTGAACAGGAAGAGGAGACAGCAACGTATGTGTTCAGAGACTGCAGATTTTCCTAGGAAGTGTTAGAAATAGGTGATGTTCTTGTGTGTAAAAGAAATGGTGCACAGGCTACTGTTAAAGAATGATTCTCGGCTACAACACAAACCTTAGATGCTGGTCGCTTTGCTTCGTTGATAGTGCTATTGTGGAACATTTGGAACCGTAGGAATTCAAAGGTCTACGAAAATGTTTTGCAGTCAGCCCGATCTATTGTTGCCAATGCTTTGTTGTTACAATCTGATTTTTACTTGGCCAAGCACGAGTACATCATGTGATGATTCCGCTACAACCTCGATGGAGTAAACCCGGGTAAGGATCCGAAAAAGTTAACGTTGATGGAGCTTTCATAGCAGCTACAGGAAAGGTTTCTATAGGTGGTGTGGCTCGGGACCATGAGGGATTCATACTAGCTGGTTTTGCACTCAATCTGACTGGGTCTCACACTGTCGAGACCGTAGAGGCTGCAACTTTTAAAGAAAGAATTCGATTGGCCGTTAATCATGGCTGAGTGGATACAACTGTCGAGGGGGATGCACTTAGCGTGGTCAATTGCCTGGCGAACCCATCCATTGATATATCAACGGTGGGTGTCCACCTCGGTGAAGCTCGTCAATGGCTAACAAGCTTTGGCTCGATTCAGGTATATTATGTTAACATGATTGCGAATGTTGTTGCACACACATTGGCATATTGAGCCTTAGACAGTAATTGTTTTTTTATATGGATCACTTCGAGTGTATCCTACCCCATGTTTTGTTCGATGCGGTTAATGATTAATATAATCATTTTTTGTTAAAAAATAATGATTTAGTTGAGCTTTTAACCATAAATAAAAGAATAATGATGAAGAGTTCATATTTTAATCTGACAAAATATAACACGTTAAACCCGGTATCACATTGGGCCTCAAGCCCAAACTCATATACAAAAATTCGCGAGCAAGTTTAGCCCAAGTCCATAATTTCATAAACCATACTATCGTTATAAAGAGTTGCACAAAATATTCAAGAGTTACTTTGGAGCTCCAATTTAAAACATATTAATTTAAAAACATTTGATATAGAAAATAAATCGAAAGGAGTTACAGATACAAAACATAAGGAACCTATCAATACATTGCCCCTACAAATCTAAGTATTGCACTCTTCACATATCGATGCACTGAAGTCTTGCTTCAATGGCTCCTTGTAAAGAACGTAGTAACCTAAAGACCTGCGTAAGGAAATAACAATTCCAAACACTGAGCTCGAAAGCTCAGTAGATACACCTCTATTCTACTATGCTTCATGCAGATCATAAACATAAGCATGTAGTCAAACAATGATTAAGCATGCAAGAATATCATGTGGCGCTACTCTGTTCGCCTAAACACATGTAATCAATATAATCAATCATCCAAATAATTAAAGGCTCACAAGGCCCCACATACCATACCATACTATGCATGAGTGAGGTCGGGTCACATAGCATCGGTACATACACTCCGGGTGAGGCCGGGTCATGTAGCATCAAAACATACACCCTGGGTGAGGCTGGGTCATATAGCATCAGAACATACTCCCCGCTCGAAATCATCCTTCGAGCACATACGGATGAGGCCCGGGTCACATAACATCGGTAACCTCCATCCCCTCATCTTACCATGGTGTTGCAATATATTCTCGGGCATCCGGATCCCATCTACCAAGTGCTCACACGGCATGAATTAACATTACGTCAATGGCTTTTAACCAAAGCATGCATTACACAAGTTTTCATTCCCATTTTAAACTCATTTTATTTACATACAGGATTACAAATCCAGTTTCTCAATTTTATGATTCATTTCATACCTCTAGGGACTCATTGGGCCCTTTACCTCGAATTATAGAACCCCCGAATGCAAACTCCATTTTCCCGATAGATTACCCTATGCGTACCGATACTTCTATATGGGTATCGGTACACCCCTATAGGTATCGATACTCTCCTCGAGTATCGGTACTCATTTTACAATAAAAAAATTTGGTGTTAAGCTCGTACTGATATACCCCCTCGCTATCGGTACCCAATACCGGTACGCTTACCCCCGTACCGATCTTCAAACTTAATGGAATAATGGTACCGATACGCATCCCTTGCGTATCGGCACACAAAAACGCTACTGGAATTTTATTCATAACAGGGGTATCGATACTCAAAAAGTCATACTGGTACACCCTTCATGTTTTGCCTCCTTCCCTAGAGAGGGGTACCGATACTGAACCACACGTACTGGTACGCGAACCTAGATTTCCAGGTTTGCGGTTTGAATCTCTTGTCTTTAGCCTCCAAACCAACTTGGTAACCCCCAAAACCCAACCTATAACTTATAGAAGGTGTTTAGTGTCGGTTTCTATTAATTTTACAAGTTTTTAACATCAATTATAACTTTTGCCATTAACACCCATCAAGATCATTCAAGCATGCTCAAAACACCAAAATGACATGCAAATCAATTACCCTTATGATATGCAGGAACCAAGGAGTTGAAAATGTACTATAACATCCTTTGAATTACCAGAAAACCTTGATTCCACAAGCTTCAAGCCATTTTTTTTCCTTGAGCCTTAGAGTGCTCTCCTACTTTTTTTTACTACAAAAGATGGATTATAATCGTGTTACAACCCTAGTGGGGAGATTAGGAAGCTAAAATACAATTTATACCAAAAATGGAGCCTCCAACACCCCATTCATGTTCTTCCCAAAGACCCCCACCAAAAACCCCTTCTTCCACTAAAAATAGCCATTTTTACCTTGGTTTAAAGATCTCTATATGCTGAACAAACTTTCCTTCTTGACCAAAACATGATTCACACTCAAAACATTAAAGATTTCACCTTTAACATTCAAACTTTGGGTAAGAGATGAGGATGGGTGGGAGAGGGAGCAAGAGGACAATGGTGACTTCACCCACCTTACAAAATCTGCAAAAAAATTAAGTAATCACCAGCCTTTTTTCCTCCTAATCGTATATTTACCATATTAAATCTCTCAAAATCATCCTAACCCAAACCCAACTTAACTTAAGCAAGCCCAACGACACTAGGCCCAAAAAGATGCCCAAGGCCCCATATTTTGGCCCAAACTCGTGGCCCAACTCTCGAGTTAACCCGACCCTCAAATTTTGAAATCTGGGTCGTTACAACTCTTCCCTCCTTTAAGAAAATTCCATCCTCAAAATTTACCTTTGGGAAACATATATGAGTAAAGTAGCTCTATGTCCTTCTCAACTTCCTACGTGGCTTCCTCGACCCCGTGGTTCATCCATAACATTTTCACTAAGGGTATACATTTGTTGAGAAGCTCCTTAACTCCTCTGTCAAGAACTCTTATAGGTTCTTCTTCATAAGTCAGATCGGGACGAATCTCAATTTTTTCAAGAAAAATCACATAAGAAGAATCTGAACGATAACGTCTCAACAACGATATATAGAATACGTTGTGGATTCGTGCCATCTCTAGAGGTAGGGCTAACCGGTAAGCTAAAGGTTCGACTCTCTCAATGATCTTATACGGTCCAATGAATATTGGGCTCAACTTACCTTTCTGCCCAAAGTGGATGGTTTTTTTCTACAATGACATATAGAGAAAAACCTTGTCACCGACCTCATATTCAGTTTGCTTGCATTTCTGATCCGCATAGGCCTTTTGACAATCAAAAGCTGCTTGCAACCTATCTTTGATGATTTAAACCTTTTCTTTATTTTGTTTAATCAATTCTGACCCCCACAATCTTCCTCTCATTAAGCTCCATCCAACAAAGAGGAGTTCTACATTTACGCCCATATAAGGCCTCGAAATGAGCCAGTTTGATACTTGACTGGAAACTGTTGTTGTAAGCAATTTTAACCTCCTCCCAACTCTTGTCAAAATCTATAACACAACACTGAAGCTTATCCTCCAATATCTAAATGACTCGCTCAGACTAACCATCGGTCTAAGAATGAAAAGCTATACTAAAATGCAACTTGGAATCCAAAGCCTCATGGATCTTCTTTCAAAGCCTAGCGGTGAAACGAGGGTCTCTATCAGATATAATCGATGATGGCACTTCATGAAATCTTACAATCTCCTTGATGTACAATCTAACCAACCGTCCAAGGGTAAAATTATACGTACAGGTAAAAAGTGAGCAGACTTAGTCAAATGATCCACGACACCCAAATCGCATCATACTTTTTTCGTGTTAATAGAAAACCCGTAACAAAATCCATTGTCACTCAATTCCACTTTTATTGGGGAATCCGAATAGGCTGAAGCAAGCCCGAAGGAACCTAGTGCTCCCTCTTTACTTGCTAATACGCAAGACACTTGGTTACAAATTTGGATATATCTTTTTTTATGCTTGGCCACCAATAGAAAGAGCGAAGATTTTGGTATATTTTGTTACTCCTAGGATGCAAGGTATACGGTCTACGATGCGCCTCTCTAAGAATACGATCTCGAAGATCCTTCAATGCTAGAACACACAATCGACCCTTAAAGTACAAAAATCTACCATCTCGTACCTCAAAGTCAGATACCTCACATTTCTAAATTAATTCAATCTTGTACACAAAGTTCTCATCCAACAATTGCATTCTCTTGATCTCTTGGATCAAGGTAGGTTCTACACGATGTTCGGCTAGCAACCCTCCATCATCGGTCATCCTTAACCGAGTGAACATCGCTCTCAAATTCGACAGACTTTTAGCTTAAAGCATCAGCCACCACATTAGCTTTATTGGGATGATACTCTATGAAGCAATCATAGTCTTTCAACAACTCAATCCATCTACTTTGCCTTAGATTCAACTTTTTTTGAGTGATGAGGTACTTCAAACTTTTATGATCCGTGTAGACATAACACCTCTCCTCATAGAGATAGTGTCTCCAAATCTTCAAGGCGAATATAACTGCTGCTAAATCTAAATCATGCGTGGGGTAATTATTTTCATGGGCTTAAGCTGCCTTGAGGCGTAAGATACAACCTTACCTTCTTGCATGAGAACACAACCAAGCGCAGTCAACAAGGCATCACTGAAAACCACATAATTTTTTCTCGACTCGAGTTGCATCAACACCAGGGCCTTCGTAAGATACACCTTCAACTGCTCAAAACTTTATTGTCTCTTCCCATTCCACTCGAAAGGGACTCTTTTTTTGTAAGAGCTTGGTCATAGGTGCCGCTATGATCGAGAAGCCCTTGACAAACCACATATAATACCCAGTAAGTCCAAAAAAACGACGAACCTCTGAGATATTCCTAGGTGGATTCCAATCTACCACAACTTGAATTTTCTAAGGGTCAACACGAATCCTATCCGTAGCAACAATGTGGCCCAAAAATACCACCTCGAAAAGCCAAAACTCACACTTACTAAACTTGGCATAGAGCTTCATTTCTCTCAAAGTCTAAAAGACAACTCATAGATGGTAGTCGTGCTCCTCCTTCGAGCACCAGTATACCAAGATGTCATCTATGGAAACCACCATAAACTGGTCTAGATAAGGCTGGTAAATCTAGTTTAACAACTCCATAAAAGCTGCAGGTGCATTGGTAAGCCTAAATAGCATTACCAAGAGCTTATAGTGTCTATATTGTTTCCTGAAAGCGGTCTTATGGACGTCCCCTTCTACCACCTTTAACTGGTAGTAGCCCGATCTCAACTCAATCTTTGAGAACACACAAGCGCCTCTTAACTGGTCAAATAGATCATTGATCCTCGGGAGGGGATAACGGTTCTTCACCATTACCTTATTAAGCTACCGATAGTTAATGCACATCCTCATTGACCCATCTTTTTCTTAAAAAATAAGACCAGTGTACCATAATATAAAATGTTCAGTCGAATAAAACCCCTCTCTAACAACTCTTGGATTTGGCTCTTTAATTTTCTCAACTCGGTAGGTGCCATACGATACGGTGCTATCGACACTGGTGTCGTTCCATGCATCACCTTGATTCTAAACTCTAACTCTCGATCAGAAGGTAATCCAGGTAGCTCCTCCGAAAACACATCAACAAACCCCATAACCGTCCAAATATTCTCTAACATTGGGCTCTCAACTCTGGTATCCACCACATGAGCTAGAAAGACTTTACAACCCTATTGATTCAACTTCTGAGCCGTCAAGGCTGACACCACATTTGAAAGACAAGAATTTCTTTCTTTTCTAACAACAAGCCAAGACTTATCCGAAACACGAAGTTTCAAACTCTTAGTTCTACAACCCAAGCTTGCATCATGCTCAAAAAGACAATCCATCCCTAAGATGATATCAAACTCTTGAAACGGTAGCACCATCAAATCTGCAGGGAATACTATACCTTGAACCTCTATAGGACACCTCCTATAAACTTTATTAACTAACACATCATACCCCAATGGGCTAGATACACGGACCCCTACCTCAAGATTCTCAGTAGGTAATATCCCACTACGGATGTAGGAATGGGTAGACCTTGAATCCAGAATAGCAACAATAGGAACAAAAACAAAGTGAACATACCTAAAATAACATTAGTAGCTTCACAGTCTTCTTGTGTCTTGATCGCATACTATCTCACATGGTCTCTTGCTGTCGACTGGAAGGTACCACCACTTTGATGTCTTGTCACATGACTCGCCCCTCCTCTAGCGAAACCCCAGCCCCTCTGAGCCGCGATGGAGTTCTTCTGATTTTAAATTGGGACAACATCCATGGCCTCAAGATAGTCTCTCAAAAAGTGGTTTGGTGATCCACAACCATAGCATACTTTGGCATTATTGTAATATTCCCCATGGTGCTTACGCTCAAACTGGGCACATACTGGCGTATAAGATCCTCTAGACGAGCCTCTTGAACTCATAGCCAAAGAGGAGTTAGGCATCCTACACCCCGTAGAGACAGACATGTGATCAGACCTCCCTAACAGATTCGATGCTCTACCTCTATGGTTCTAATTTCCTTGGTTCCTTCTCGTAGATGATTGAGACTGATTAGAGTGGGAATAACTCACTCCACTTACATTGACATGGCCTCTAGCCTGACCATACGTCAACCCTTGCACTTGTTCAAGGGACATGGCACTAGTGGCCAAATCGAAAAACACTTTTGGTAGATCTAATGTTAAGAACGTCTATATTTTCTTCTGTAAACATTTTTTGAACCACTTGTATTTTATCTTCTCTGTGGCAACAAGTTTTGGAGCATACCTACTCAATTGTAAGAACTTTTGTTCATCCTCATAAATTGATCAATTTTCTTGTACCAGATGAGTAAATTTGTCTCGTAAGCTGTCTATATGAGCTTTTTTAACATACTACTTCTCAAACTCGTCAAGAAAATTATCCTAAATAGGTGGGTTAGGGTACCAACCTAACTCTACGGTTTCTCACCATTGGCGAGCATTCTACTTCAGAAGAGAAATTATACACTTCAACTTATCTTTTGGCTCCAATGTCATTTGACGTAGGATCCAATGTGTATCCCTCAACCATTGATCCAATTTGATTGGGTTATCATATCTCGACCCCAAGAAATCAATTGTACCATATGTACGAAGCCTCTCAATCGGGTCTTCTTGAGGGGTAGCGAGAGTTCTTGGGATAGCTCTCACTATCCGATCAAGCGCCCTATGCAAATGGGAAAGTGGTTAGCTTATTGATGTCTCTCATCCTCTGACCTTTCATTGGTCTCCGGGATAAAATCTTTATCATAACTCTCCTCTCTAGAGCCCCAACTCTCTTCTGGATCATGTGCTCTTCTAGGCATATTTGAGCTGCACAGATAACAAACAAGGTTACTCCATCTGATATTCAGCCTTAATATGAGTACAACTTCAATTTGTGGGCATGTATTCACTAGACACCCCTTTTACAACTATATATTACCCTGGGGTTTCCTAGAACTGACTAAACCTAAGTTCTGATACCACTAAATATAACACCCTAAACCTGGTGTCACATTGGGCCTTAAGCCAAAACCCATATACAAAAATATGCAAGCAAGTTTAACCCAAGTCCATAATTTCATAAACCATACTATCATTAAAAAGTGTTATACAAAATATTCAAGCGTTACTTTGGAGCTCTAATTTAAAACATTTAATATGGAAAATAAATCAAAAGGAGTTACTGATACAAAACATAAGGGTCATATTGAATACATTGGCTCTACAAATCTAAGTATTGTACTCTTCACATATCGATGCACTAAAGTTTTACTCTGATAGCTCCTTGTAAAGCACGTAGAAACCTAAAGACGTGCGTAAAGAAATAAAAATTCTAAACGCTGAGCTCGAAAGCTCAGTGGGTACACCTTTATTCTACTATGCTTCATATAGATCATAAACATAAGCATGTAGTCAAACAATGATTAAGCATGCAAGAATATAATGTGGCGCTACTCTGTTCGCCTAAACACATAAAATCAATATAATCAATCATCCAAATAATTAAGGGCTTACAAGGCCCCATATACAATACCATACTATACAAGAGTGAGGCTGGGTCACCTAGCATCGGCACATACAATCCTGGTGAGGCCGGGTCACGTAGTATCAGAATATACACCTTGGGTGGGGCCGAGTCACATAGCATCAGAACATATACCCCGCTTGGAATTATCCCTTGAGCAAATACGGATGAGGCTCAGGTCACAGAGCATCGAGAACCTCTATCCCCTCATCTTACCATGGTGTTGCAACACATTCTCGGGCATCCGGATCTTATCAACCAAGTGCTCACATGGTACGAGTTAACATTATGTCAATGGCTTTTAATCAAAGCATACATTACACAAGTTTTCATTCCCATTTTAAACTCATTTTATTTACATACGAGATTAGAAATTCGGTTTCTCAGTTTTACAATTCATTTCATACTCTAGGGACCCATTGGGCCCTTTACCTCAAATTACGAAACCCCCGAACTCAAACTCTATTTCCTGGGCAGATTACTCTGCGCATGCTGGTACTATTATATGGGTATTGATAGGCCCCTATAAGTATCAATACTCTCCTCGAGTACCGGTACTCATTTTACATTCGAAAGAATTTGGTGTTAAGCTCGTACCGATACACACTCTCGTGTAATGGTACCCAGTACTAGTATGCTTACTCTCGTATTGATCCTCAAACTCAATGGAATAGTGGTACCGATACGCCTCTCTTGCATATCGGTACACAAAAATGCTACTGGAATTTTATTCATAACAGGGGTACTAATACTCGGGAAGCAGTACTGGTAAGCCCTTTATGTTTTGCCTCCTTTCCTAGAGAGGGGTACCGATATTGAACCACATATACCGGTACGCAAACCTAGATTTCTAGGTTTGGGGTTTGAATTTCTCATCTTTAACCCCCAAACCAACTTAGTAACCCCTAAAACCCAACCTATAACTTATGTAAGGTGTTTAGGGTCGGTTTCTATCAATTTTACAAGTTTTTAACACCAATTATAGCTTTTGTCATTAACACCCATCAAGATCATTCAAGCATGCTCAAAACACCAAAATGAAATACAAAGCAATTACCCTTATGATATGCCGGAAACAAGAAATTGGAAGTGTACTAACCTCCCTTGAATCACCAGAAAACCTTGATTCTACAAGCTTCAAGGCTTTCATTTTCTTTGAGCCGTAGAGTGTTCTCATACTTTTTTGACTACAAAAGATAGATGATAATCTTGTTACAACCCTAGTGGGGAGATTAGGAAGCTAAAACATAAATTATACCAAGAATGGTGCCTCTAACACCTCATTCCCGTTCTTCCCAAAGACCCCCACCAAAAACCCCTTCTTCCACCATAAACAACCATTTTTACCTTGGTTTAAAGATCTCTGGATGCTGAATAAACTTTCCTTCTTGACCAAAACGTGATTCACACTCAAAACCTTAAAGATTTTACCTTTAACATTCAAACTTTGGGTGGGAGAGGGAGCAAGGAGACAATGGTGACTTCACCTATCTTACAAAATCTACAAATAATTAACCACCAGCCTCTTTTCCTCCCAACCGTATATTTACCATGTTAACCCTCTCAAAATGATCCTAACCCAAACCTAACTCAACTTAAGCAAGCCCAACAACACTAGGCATGCTAAAAAAGATGCCCAAGGTCTTATATTTTGGCCCAATTTCGTGGCCCAACTCTCGAGTTAACCCTACCCTCGAATTCCAAAATCTAGATCGTTACACAAAACGTAAAAAATCTGAACATTACATGGGGAGAAAAGACCTTTATATTGTCTTCCTATTTTTCCCTCAAAATATGATACCACCTAGATTATTTTTCAAAATATTGTTGTTTCTACAGTAAAATTGAAGTCGGGTGGATTACAATCCGAATTTGAACAGTAAAATCTATTTTTTATGATTAAAAATTAAAGTCGGAGGAATTACAATCTGACTTTAAACAATGTTTTATACTGAAGTCAGAATCCTCTGTCACCGTCTTTAACATTTTTTAATCCAAAAAATAGGTTAAATAGTGGATGAACAGTGAAGTCAGATTCTTTTGCCACCGATTTTACTTCTACTATAGCAAATGGTATAGATTGAGAAATAATCTGACAAGTACTATATTTTGGGGGGCAAAACCAGTTGTCATATTTAAGTAAATCTTCCCATTACATGGTTATATATATATATATATATATATATATATATATATATTAACAACATATCAGCTGAATTTTATTAAAAATCAAAATAGAAAAAAGTCCAAAAGAAAAATATTGTAGCAGAAAAAAATAAAAACACAATAAATCTAAATTGAAAATTATAAAACGAAACATTAGACCAACAAAACACCTCTAGTAGGCTGCAAAACAATGATAAAGACAAAGCACCGGAGAAATAGAAGCAGAGAGCAAGACTTCTTGTCTCCATCCACCTATATGCTTCAGGGCTGAAGTAGGAGTGGTAAGCAAAACCATCAATCTTGGAGGCTGCTTCGTAAAATAGAACTTATTGCATCGGCAAACGAACCAAAAAAGGAGATCCAACTACTGAAGACCACCGACAATCCACAAATCAGGCCGAACGTCATGAAAAATGTATCCAAGAATGTAAATCTACCACAAAGGCAGATGATAACATGCCATAAGGCAGAAGCGTGCCACAAGGAGAGGAAAAGCGTGCCACAAAGCAGAAGAAAACATGCGACAATGCAGATAAAAACTAAAAGAACACCGAAATATAAAATAAAACAAAAACTTGATATAAAAAATAAGAGAAAAGAACAACCGGCGGTGACGGTCAGCACTAAAACTGACGCCACTGCTGATGAATCCATTACATGTTAATATATGTACAAAAATTATACTTTTTATTTAAGTTATATAATTTAAAATTTAATATCTAAACCTTAAATTTTAAATTATAAACATAAAATTCTAAGCTTGCACCGTAAACTAATCTCTAAAACATAAAATCTTAAATCCTAAGTACTAAACTAAACTCTTAAACCATAAAATTAACACAACTATGTAAAGCTTGTGTATTAAAATATTTTTATACACTTATTCGACTAAATGTTTAAACTAAGACTTAATCTTATAAAAAAACTTCACATAAAAAATTAATTTTTCAAAACAAACAAATAAAATTTTAATGTTTTAAAACATATTCAAAAAAGCTATCATAACATTTGTGCCACACACAGGGCCGTGTGAAATTTTCGGTTTTTTTTAATAACATATGCTATTGTGAATAAGAGTGAAAAAAGCTCGACTTGATTCGAAAAATTTAAATTATTAAACTCCACTCGACGTGAAAGACTCGACTTATAATTTTATAAACTTGACTCAGCTCGAAAATTTAAAATAAAGTTTGAATTATAAATTGAAAATTCTAATAACTCAAAATTTTTAGTAACTAGTGGATCAATTTTCAAATTCGAGTTGAATCCCTCAATGTTGTCGGATATATCTATCACATATGAAAAAAAATGAGTATATGAAGAAATATATAAATGCATATTATATATGGTTATAGAACTCCCTTTAAATTAGAACTAATTAGCACCATAACATTATAAAATGTCTATAATTAAATTTGAGTACAGAAACTCGAACAACTCGACTCGAAAGAATTTCAAATAAAGTTTGAGTTATAAAATAGGGCTGGTCAACTCGACTAACTCGAAATCTTTTGACTTGACTTAATTGAATACCCACCACTAATTGTGGACATAACTGTTGTAGGTATCGTGGTTCCGGATGGTGCCGCTACCACCATATAACGGTCGTTGTTGTAGTTACATACCGTTAGGGGTGTTCAAACAGTTAATTCGCCTAACCAACCGAACCGAACTAGCTAAAATCCATTAACTAATTTTTTTTCCTTTAACTGTTAAATGAATCAATTTTTTTAAAAAAAATCAATTAATTTTCAAATTAACCGAAATAACAATGAAAAGCACCTAAAAGTATTTTGAATATAATTATTAAGCATCAAAATAACAATAAACATTACATATAAATAGTTTGTATCTATTATAAATATCAAAATAACAATAGACAATATATAAAATAACAATTATCATCTAATTTAGTTGAGTTAGGCTCAATATATATATATATGCGTGTGTGTTTAATATATATTATATTTAATATTTAATATTTTTAGATAATTTGATTAATTAATTTTAAACCGAATTAACCGATAATCGAATTTTCAAAAAAAGAATTACCGTTAACCGATTTAATATTTAATTAATCGACTGATTAACTTAACTAAATTTTAATTCGATCAATTAATTCAATTTTAATCAAACAATAAATATTGCTACATACCTTTATTTAAATCCATCTTCCTAATAACAAGTATAAAAAATAAATTTTAAGAATAAATTTATAACGATAAGTATTGAAAAGTATCCCGCACACCATACGAGATACTAAAATTTCCATTCATCTTCTTATCAAATTTTTTTTTCCCATTCGTCTGTCATTTTTAAATGATGACACACACTACCTTTTTCATTTCAGGGGTGATTTTAACAATAAATTTATCATCGTTTTATAATTTTGAAAAGTGTAAATTATGTATATCATTACTTAATTTAATATTTATTTTAATTATTAAAATTTTAAAATATTTAATTTATTCATTAAAGTTTAGACATTAAATATTTTTTGTTAATGATTATATAAAATTTATTATATAAATTTATTTAAAATATAAAACCTTAAAATATAAGAAATCATAAAATAATTATAGAAAATTGTGAAATTTATTAAAATGTTATTTAAAAATACAAAACATTATATAAATTTATAAAATTATTAGTAAATTAAATAGAGTTTATTACAAACATAAAATGTAAAAAAAAACAATAAAATTAAATATATATATATATATATATAGTTATGTATAGATATTCACTAATTGGGTGAATGGTTAAAAATTCTCATTTTACTTCTTCTTATATGTGTTCGAATCTAACATTTATCTAAACAATGTAATTATCTCTACTTAATATATATATATAACATTATTGACTACTTGAAATTGAGACATAAAAAATAGAAACATCTAGAGAGTGCAATAATTAAAAAAACTATTAAGTTTAAATGTAAGAAGAAAGTACTCAATATTTTCGTTAAAATCATACCATTTAACGAATGTTTTACCCCTCCAACTATCATTCTTCGTACATTTAGCGGTAGTTATATTTCTTTTAATGAAAATGTTGAGTGCTTCCTTCGAAAAATTTCGTACTAGTAATTAAGAGCGTAAATAAACGAAGCATTCGATGAATTGTTATAATCCGTTTATACAACGTTCATTTATTAAGCTAAATAAACGAGTATGAACACAATTTTTATGTTGTTTAATAAACGAGCAAACACGAATAAAAGTGTGTTCAGTTCATTTATGTTTATAAATTTATAAGTTCGTTTATTGGCTCGTTTACCCGGTTTCCCTTTTCCTTTTATTTTTTACATTATAAACTCGTTTATCTAATATAGGGTGAACTTCGGAGTTCAAACTATGAAGCTTAAAGACTATTGGTGTAATTTCACCATTTTGACAAATATATAAATGAACATGTTAGCGGACATAAACGAACATTTTCGAAAACACTAAACAATCCCTATTTCATATAAAGAATTGCATCCTCCATTGTTAAGGGCCCGATTGGTGTCCCCACTTTTCCTTGCACCTTTGCAACCCCCGTATCCAAAATGGTATGACACCAATGCACACTATTAATTTCACGATGGAATCCAAAGACATTCTATTGAGAAATGTCTCGCCTTTAAATGCCGAGTTCAAGCTCTCTTGGAGTTTGGAAAGTGAAAATTTGGAACAGAAAACCAGCCTTATTCAATGGAAGAATATAAAACTCAAAATGATAATACTCAGAAAAAAGGACTTCAATTCGAATATGAAGCTCAAATAAGCAAATTGAAGCAAGAGAAAGATGATTTGAATAAGGAGATGAAAAGCTTGCAGTCTAACTATCAAGAGCTTTGTTCGATGCTCAAGAATGCTAGTTTGGGTGTAACTTTGGAACAGTCGAAGGAAAGAATTAAAGAGCTTAAACATGAAGCCGAATACTGGAAAAAGAGTTTTGAGGCAAGTAAAGGTCGAATCAATACACTTTCATGTGATTTGCAGGCAATGAAGCTACAACGCAATACTTTTATGGATGATCTAAGGGTTAGTGAAGCTAAGCGCGAGATGATAAAAATGTACATGCAGATGTATAAGGATAATGCTATTAAGCTGAATGACAGTCAAGCTGAAAACGAAACACTAAAGAAGAAGGCAGATGAATGCCTCAAACTTACGCTATGTACAAAGCTCTTGTTGATGATGTCAAGAAAGTCTGTTAGGAAAATGAGGAAAAGCGATATGCCCAGTTTCAGAGATCAAGAATAAAGATTCGAGAAAGGGACAACGACATGAAATATGATGTTATTCAAGGAAAAGAAGTTGCTCAGCAAGTGGCAGATCTAGCCGATGTAGCAATGGTACTGAGCCAGAATATTGATCCAATATTAGATCATGGAGGAAAGCTAACTTGGCTCTTAGAGGAAGTTAGGAAGTTGGGAGTTAGAGCTCACCAATATCTATAGTATCTAATATCTGATGTATCGAATCCTTTTACTTTAATGAAAGTTGTTCTATGATGATCACTTTTAAAATCAATACCTCCTGCATTCATACATTCATGTAGTGCATATTTATCAATATAACATTATTATTTAATAACATGGCATTAACATTCATGGTCTAGAGAAGTCGAAGTTTCAACGAGAGTAATCTGGGAATTATAGTGGAAGTTTGGGAATCTGTTATCATAGAAAAAGATATGGAAGGAATTGAACAGACTCAAGAAGGGTTACAAGAATGGATGATTAAGCATCAGCAAAATGTGAAGAACTACACTACTACACCATGTTTGACAATTTATCCTGGGGCATCTAACCCAAGTACAAAAACAGGGACTGTAAAGCCTATTTTTCTAGGGTCAAGACTCGAGCAGTTGAAAGACAGTTGTGCCAGACTTGAGGAAGAGATCAAGGAAAAAAAGGCATGTATAATCCCAAATTTGATGCAAAAGAATTCTGTTTAGTCCCTAATCTAGTTATTCCACCTAAATTTAAGATCCCCAATTTTAAAAAGTATGATGGTTCCAGCTGTCCTAAAATCCACTTGGCAATGTTCTCAGAAAAATGGAAGGATATTTGGATGATGATAAATTGTTGATCCACTATTTTCATGATAGTCTAGCTGGACCTGCCGCAGTGTGGTACAACAGATTAAGTCAAGAGCAGATTCGATCATGGGTTGATTTGGCTAAAGTATTTTTGGGGTAATACAAGTATGTTATAGACCTGGCTCTAAATCGTAATTTTTTGCAGAACGTGAATATGAAGGCCAATGAATGTTTTAAAGACTATGCATTGAGATGGAGAGGATTAGCAGCCCAAGTACAACCTCCCTTGACAGAGGAAGAAGTATCTCTTATGTTTCAGCAAACACTTTGTTGGACTTGAATTCCTTCAACCGAAATGCTTGCCAAGTGTGGAGAAGATCGATTTTCAGGTAAAAGTGTGGAAGCTAAAAGATGAGACAATGAACACAAGAATTTATAGTGGTTCAAGCTTCTAACAAGCTCTACATCCACTACCTTAGCTTCCCACTAAGGACTTCAACCAATTCACTAAGAATTCTTCCCCTTTTACAAGGCTTAGGAGGCAACCTTTTACAACCTAGACTCACTCACCAAGTCTAGCATCCAAAGCTCACAACCCGAGCTTTAGGAACTCTCCTAACCAAAAGAGATTCTAAGCAAAACGAAATCCCTCTAAAAGGTATGTGTTTGCACTTTAAATCACTCACCCAAATCCTAATACACTTGAGGATACATTGACATTTAAGCTCAACAAGTGTAGTGTATACAAAGAATGAGAATTTAAGCTCTAAGACAAATTTGACATCATAATGTTGTTGACAATTGAAACATTAGTTGTTCTAGGTGTTTGAAGGGTCATTTTATCCTCGCAAATGAGTTCCTAGCCGTTGGTGACCATTGGGGATGATTTGGAGCCGTTGGGGATCTTTTTCCAACCAAACCTACAATTCTGCAGCATAGGGTATCGATACTCGGGTAGGGGTATCGATACTAGCTTAATTTGGAAATAACCGTTGGAGTCAAAACTGTGAAGGGAGTATCGGTACCGGTAGAGGGGTATCGGTACTCCTATCTTGGTATTGATACTACTAGGGCAGTATCGATACCCCAAAATGGTTCTGAAAAATCTTTGAAACACGCTTATCGGTACGGAGGGTTTCGTTACCGGTACGGTCCTCTCGATATCGATATCGAGATTTAGGTATCGGTACCAGGGGCTAGTTTTTGACTATTTTGAGTTTGGAAAACATAGATTCGAGTCAAAAACGTTTCAAAACCATTTTAAACATATTTCTCAAGTTGTTTGGACTTAAAAACATTTTTTCAATATTTTCAATTTAGTCCAAAACTAATTTTCAATTATTATATCAAAACAAATATCCTAACAATCTCTCCCTTTTTGATATAATAAAACCAACTTGAAAAAATGTTTTTGAGATTCTCCCCCTTAGTAAAAATGAAATTAGAATAAGAGATTAATTTGGTAAAATCTTATAAGCTCCTCCTTTTTGTTATATCAAAAAATGGTTCAAACCAAAGTTTGAAGACTTTTAAGTCCATAAAAATGGAGAGTTTTAAAGAAGATTTGACAAAAGTAAGTTTTGTTTAAAAATGGCTCCCCCTTACTCAAGCATCATTCAAATGTTAGTCCAACATATATGATTAACTAGTTGAATTAAAATAAATAAATCAAATCAAAATGAACAAAAATTCAACTAATTTTTTATCACACTTGAATCAAAGGTAGGATGTGAAGCCTTCATTCTTCAAGTGTTCATCCTTGTGTGTATAAAGCTCCCCTTAATTTTATCACTTGTTGATCAAAGCTCCATCACACCTACAAAAGACAATCATTTGATTTTTGGTATCCAAATTGCTTTGGATCCATAGGCATTAGTAGCACATAATTTAGTCCCCTTAGGAATCCATTTTTCAATTTCATCATTTTTAGTTGAAGTAATTAGTCCTTTTGGAACCCAAATACTTTTAAAACATTTACCATTTACAAATCTAGGGGCACTAGATTATCTTTAATAAAAATTTGATTTTCCCAAAAAAAATTTTCTTTTCAAGTTCATTGGAAATCAAATCTTTTTCTTTCTTAAGATCATCTACTTCAATTTGATGATATTTTTCTTTCTTTTGAAGCAAATTTTGTAAATTAAAAACTTTAAATTCAAATTCCTTTAATTTTGCTTCAAATTCCAAATTGGTTTTTACAAGCAAATCATTTTCATTTTCAATTTTGAAATCAACTTTTTGTTCTTTGAAAATGAGGTTTTAAATTCAAAAACCAATTTATCATAGGCTTCTTGTAACTCATCAAAAGTATATGGATTTGAATTTGAACTAGATGAGTTAGAAGTTACCTCACCCTCTTGGAAGGCCATCATGCATAGGTGGGCTATCTCATCTTCATCGGTGGAGTCTTCATCACTCCATGTAGCCACATATGCTTTCTTTGATGATGATCCCTTCGTGTTGAAGCAAGGGTAATCGGATTTGGTGTGCCTTGTCTTCTTGCATTTCGAGCACTTGGGGGAATCCACCATCTTCTTCTTCAATTTATGCTTGGATTCTTCTTTGTTGCTCTTCATGAATCGGGCAAATTCATTGAAGAGATAGGCCATCTCTTCATCTTCACTTTCCTTCTCACTTGATTCTTCTCGGTCGCTTTTGGAGGATTCAAGAGCAATGGCATTCACATTAATGCCTAGTTCCATGATTTTCTTCTTCCTCATCTTATTTATCTCTTATTTCTTCTTCTTTTTCTCTTCTTTTCTTTTCTTCATGATTTCATGAGTGAGAAGTGACCCCATATGAGCTCATCTAGCTTTAGAAATTTGATATTTTTGGCTTCGATGATGGCAGTCTTCTTTGAGTCCCATGACTCGGGAAGAGAGTAGATAAGCTTTCGAACAAGCTTTTCTTCTGAAATAATTTTCCTATAGCCTTTGAGTCCATTGGTGATGGTGGAGAATCTATCAAACATTTTCGTGATGTCCTCTTTCGGTTCCATCTTGAAGTTCTTATACTCAAGGTTGAGGAGGCCGACTTTAGTCTTCTTTACTTCATTTGTTCCCTCGTACGTGACTTCAAGCTTGTCCCAAACTTCCTTGGCATCCTCACAAGAAGACATCTTCTTATAGATGTTGGGGCTAAATGCACAAAAGAGAATACGCAAAGCTTTGCAATTTAGCTCCATCTTCTTATGATTATCCGCATTACATTCCACCTTGCATCTTTGTGGCACGTATGGACCATCTTCAACAATATCCCAAAGCTTGTAATCTTTGGCATTGATGAAGAACATCATTCTAGTCTTCCAATAAGCATAATTGGTCTCGTCAAAGAAAGGTGGCTTGTCGATGGATTGTGTCATTTATCTCCGGTTGACTTGTTTGTTGATCGAGCTTCCGGATTGTCTCAATAGGATATTAAGCCTTCTTGATTGAGCTTCACTCTGATACCAATTGTTGGGTTCGAATTCCTTCAACCGAAATACCTGCCAAGTGCGGAGAAGATCGATTTTTGGGTGAAAGTGTGGAAGCTAAAAGATGAGACAATGAACACAAGAATTTATAGTGGTTCAAGCTTCTAACAAGCTCTACATTCACTACCTTAGCTTCCCACTAAGGATTTCAACCAATTCACTAAGAATTCTTCCCCTTTTACAAGGTTTAGAAGACAACCTTTTACAACCTAGACTCACTCACCAAGTCTAGCATCCAAAGCTCACAACCCGAGCTTTGGGAACTCTCCTAACCAAAAGAGATTCTAAGCAAACTGAAATCCCTCTAAAAGGTATGTGTTTGCACTTTAAATCACTCACCCAAATCCTAATACACTTGAGCATACATTGACATTTAAGCTAAACAAGTGTAGTCTATACAAAGAATGGGAATTTAAGCTCTAAGACAAATTTGACACCATAATATTGTTGACAATTGAAGCATTAGTTGTTCTAGGTGCTTGAAGGGTCCTTTTATCCTTCCAAATGAGTTCCTAGTCGTTGGTGACCGTTGGGGATGATTTGGAGCCATTGGGGATCTTTTTCCAACCAAACCTGTAATTCTGCAACATAGGGTATCGATACTCGGGTAGGGGTATCGATACCGGCCTAATTTAGAAATAGTCGTTAGAGTCAAAACTGTGAAGGGAGTATCAGTATCAGTCCGGTACAGGGGTATCGGTACTCCTATCTTGGTATCGATACTGCTAGGGCAGTATCGGTACCCCAAAATAGTTCTGGAAAATCTTTGAAACACGTGTATCGGTACGGAGGGTTTCGGTACTGGTACGGTCCTCTCGGTATCGATACCGAGATTTAGGTATCGGTACCAAGGGCCAGTTTTTGACTATTTTGAGTTTGGAAAACATAGATTTGAGTCAAAACGTTTCAAAACCATTTTAAACATATTTCTCAAGTTGTTTGGACTTAAAAGCATTTTTTCAATATTTTCAATTTAGTCCAAAACTATTTTCAATTATTATATCAAAACAAATATCCTAACACACTTCCATCTCATTTCTTTGAGGAAATGCTTGCGAATTCAAGGTGCAGTTTCAGTGATCTCGTGGTGATTGGAGAAGCAATAGAAATAGGGATCCGATAAGGAAAAATTAGATCAATATTTGAAAAACCATGATGTTCAAGAGGCAAAACAAAGGAAAGAGGTGAATGAGTGTAATGTTCAATGTTTTCAGAGTCGCAAGAGAAAGAGGCCAGTCAATTCATCAGAACGACTACGGAAAATTCCTCGAGCAAGTGCAAATCTGGAGATCTTTGGAGTGTCTATTTCAGATTTATTACCTCACCTTATTGCAAGGCAACATGTCACTCCTAGCCAATGAAGGTGGTTCCAAGTCCATTTGCCCATAGCTATGATCCAAGCAATGTTTGTGACTTTCATATGGGAGTACCAAGACGTGCTACCAAGAAGTGTAGACCTTTAATGAAAGAAATCAAGAAGCTAGTCAGTAACGGAATCTTGACACGAGAATTAGTTAAACAATAGAAAGAAGTGGGGCAAGCCGTTAAACCAGTCAAGGATCAGAGAATCAAGATGAGTGCTTCCAAGATTGTCTGGAATTTTAAGAAGTCGTTGCTACCCATATTGCCGCATCATGTGGTTACAACCTACATGGACTATTGCTTAAATAACACTGGAAATAAGTCTGCTACTCCTGGTCTGAAAGTAGTAGAAGTTTTTTTCTGAAGGCATATGTCATGTTTGTTGGTTTTCATTTCATTGAAGGAATGTTTTTGAAATAAATATATGTATATCTCTTCTTATCCTTGTGGGCCCTTAGATGCCAATTGCAAGATGTGACACTGATTCTGATACAAAAAATCATTTGGATGTTGTGAAGACAATGAAGTGAAACTTATTTCTTAGTTTACTCTGGTCGGCAAGGCAAGAAAAGGTCAGATCACTATGCCTTTGATGATGTTCGATGATAAATCTTTGAAATTCATAAATAATGAAGTGGACTAGACGATTTTAACCAAGTAGAGTTGCTTGAAATTGAAGTGCTAAGTGTAGTTTTCTATACCTTAAAAAGCACAATAAGAAAGAACAAGAAAGCAAAAGAAAAATAAAAATAAAGGAAAAAGAAAGGAAAAAGAAAAAGTGAGGAAAGAAAAAAGTTAAAAAAGAAAGAAAAGAGAGAAGAAAAAGAAAAAGAAAAAGAAAAATAAAAAGAAAGGGTCAGAAATAATAAATTATTTGAATAAATAAGTCTCAAAACACTCTGATAGAGTTGTGGGGGATGTCGACAAATCTAATAAGGAGCTATGCTCCACCTGTCCAATACCCAAGCGTCAAAGATGTATCTTTGAAGACATGTCTATAATATAATAATAATTATTATTAATAATAATCAGAATCACACATACACGTATAGAATTTTATTCTTAGAATGATATTTTTGCACTCTACCGGTTAAGTTCGAGAAGCTTGAACACATTTATGAATGGGAAAGAATGAGGAGAACGGAGAAAGAGTTATGTCTAACTGGATTAAGCAACGCGATAATCATAGGGTGTGAACCAGGTGATTTGGAAGAAATTTCATAACTTCATAAATTGACACAACATTCAAGAATTATTCTACCCATAGGAAGTTTGAATCTAAGACGCTCTTGCACTTGATATCCAGGGCATCCTATTCTATTTTCTTTCTTTATATCCTATTTTTTCGGGTCTTGAAAAATATCCTTCATTGAAATGCCAATAAGCATTTTTCCAAACAGACAGATTTTCTTGATAAATATATGACCAAGTATGAGACTTTTATCTGTTCAGCAGTCTTTTGGTTAGAAAGAGGAATCGTCCATCAGGAGACACGGTGACGACAATGGCAAGAATGAAAAGTTTGGACTTAGAGAAAGTTTAGGGATCTAAAAAGTTTAGGGACTTGAGGCACTTGTTCGCCCCAAATGATGGAAGAGGGGAAATTTCTATAAGGCAAGAAACAAAGAGATTAGTGTGATATCATGGTGCATAAGAGTTCAAATCAGAATAGGCAAGAGTGGGTGCAGAGCTTGAAAGAATTTGATCGCTAAAAAGGGTTAAGATTGGCTCAGAAAGAAAATGAGTTCAACAACAAAGATTCTGGGGCAACTTTTGTTGGAGTATGAAGATAATAAGAGTTTACGATAAATCTCAAGAAGATCAAGTCAAGAAAAAAAAGATCAAGTCAAGAAAGAAGATCAAGTCAAGAAAGAAGATCAATCAAAGAAAGATTCAAGGAAAACAATCTTATTGTTGTAACTGAAGCAAGAGGCAAAGAAGATTAGAGCTCATCCGAGTGGCCCTCAGTTGTCACAATTCATGCATCATATATAGTCAGGCATCTATAAGATAGAATCATACTAGTTCATGCATTCAAAGCATTTTTGTACATTTTTGTAGGAATTTACAAGAGTCAGCGAAGAACGGAAAATATTTCAATCTCAAATTCAGATTGGAGAAAGTAGAACCAGCAAAGATTAGCAAAGAATTCAATCATATTTTTGAATCAAAGATATTAATCCGTTTGAAGAGGTGAATTTCAGCAAAGATATCAACCCGTTTGAAGAGATGAATCTCGACAAAAGATTTCAATCCATTTGAAGAGGAAGATCTCGACAAAAAATTTTAATTCGTTTGAAGAGACGGTTCCCAACAAAGATTTCAATCCGTTTGAAGAGGCGGATCTTAACAAAAATTTCAATCCGTTTATAGAGGCAGATTTCAGCAAAGATTCCAATCCGTTTATAGAGGCGTATTTTAGCAAAGATTTCAATCCATTTGCAGAGGTGGATTTCAGCAAAGATTTTCTAATTGTGTGCACAGGAAAGGGAGTGCATTACAATTCTAAATCCTTCGAGTCATTAGTAAGTCCTTCGGGCATGATGTTAAATCCTTCGGGTCATCAATAAGTCTTTCGGGCATGGGGTTAAGTCCTTCGGGCCATCACCTTCAGGAGTGATGTAATTGTGTGCACAAGAAAGGAAATGCAATGCAATTCTAAATCCTTTGGGTCATCAGTAAGTCCTTCGGGCATGATGTTAAATCCTTCAGGTCATCAGTAAGTCCATCGGGCATGATGTTAAGTCCTTTGGGCCATCACCTTCGGGAGTGATGAAATTGTTTGCACATGAAAGGAAGTGCAATGCAATTCTAAATCCTTTAGGTCATCAGTAAGTCCTTCAGGCATGATGTTAAATCCTTCGGTAGTCACTAAGTCCTTCGGGCATGATGTTAAGTCCTTCGGGCCATCACCTTCGGGAGTGATGTAATTGTTTGCACAGGAAAGAAAGTGCAATGCAACTCTAAATCCTTCGGGTCATCAGTAAGTCATTCAGGCATGATGTTAAGTCCTTCGGGCCATCACCTTCGGGGATGATGTGATTGTGTGCACAGAAAAAGAAGTGCATTATAGTTCTAAATCCTTCGGGTCATCAGTAAGTTCTTCGGGCATGATGTTAAATCCTTCGGGTCATCACCTTCGGGAGTGATGTGATTGTGTGCACAGGAAATGAAGTGCATTACAGTTTTAAATCCTTCGGGTCATCAATAAGTCATTCGGGCATGATGTTAAGTCCTTCGGGCCGATACCTTCAGAAATAATGAGAACTTTTTGAATGTTATTGCAATAAGACGGTGGGGCATGATATCAACATAAATAGTAATCCTTTGGGCCCTCGATTTCAAAAAAAGAGAAAAAAAGAAAAAGAAAAAAGAAAGAAAAAGAAATGAGAAAAGGAGGGAAAAACAAAAAAAAAAAGAGAAAAGAGAAAAAGCAAAGAAAAAAGAAAAAGAAAAAGAAAAAAAGAAAAAAGAAAAAGAAAAAAAGAGAAAAGAAAAAAGAAAAAAGAAAAAAAACAAAACAAAAAAATAAGAAGAAAAAAGAAGGAAGAGAAAAAGAAGAAGAAAAGAAGAAGAAGAAGAAGAATAAAACAAAAAGAATTTAAGCTGTCGGATTAGAAAGCAAGATAGAGCAACTTTAGGCTCAAATGAGGAAGATTCGTAGTTTCAGTGTCTTTTGTTGAAGCACTTGAAGTTTCCTAATGATATACCTAAATTGCACATTTTTACAATCAATGATGGAAGATTAATGATAAGTTTGACTTTTGCAGGCATAGAAGGAGGAAGTTGATCAACGGACGAAGAGAAAAATAGAGGATTTCATGCGCGTTTTAGGCTGAGTTATCGTGATATCTTAGGCACAATAAGTAGTGACACTAAAGATCTCAATGCTTCAAGCGAGAAATTGGAAAAGGAGATGAATTAGCATTCCCAGCAAAGAACGAAGAGCTCCTAATCGGAAGAGTTCACTTGGCAAAGATAGTGTTCCTAATGGCATGAGTTCACACAACAAATAATGAAGAACTCCTAATGCGAAAAGTTTGCTCGACAAAGATAGAGATTACAACGAGAAGAATTTGCCCAGCAAAGAATCCAGAGTTCCTAATAAGAAGAACTCGTTTGTTCGATACCCTTGCAGAAAGGTGGATTGTTTGACGGGGGGATGAAGAATTTCAACTACAAATCTCAGAAGATGAAGAATGACAAGAGTAATTTCAGAACTTGGAAGATGAATAATTTCATAATAAGAAGAACAACTTCAGATTCCATAGTTCAATAGAGGGATGAAGAATTTCATAATAAGAAGAATAGCTTTAGATTCCAAGGTTTGGTAGAAGTTTGAAGAATTTCATAATAAGAAGAATAGCTTCAAACTTCAGCATTGTTCATAATGAAAAACCTGCCTTTCAGAGGATGACCAAGTGTATTTTCAATCTTTGCTCTATCCTTGTTCCACAACAATGAACAAAGAGGGGCAGCTGTTATACCCGAATTTTGACTGGGCTAATATATAAATATAATAAAATAAATAAATAAATATACCATAAATAATATCCAAATAGTCCAATTAATGTCCAGTTACATATAAAATGCCCAAATGTCCAATTACATTCTAAAAATCCAAAGCCCAAACCGAAAGCCCAAGTTCTGAATCTATATCTGTTTTTCCCGCCCAAACTAGCCCAACTACAACTCATTTACAACCCATATACAACCCAACAAACACGGACACAGGCTGGTTTTAAATATTCCCGCCCAAATGCTAATTAAAAGGGACACGTGTCATTTGTCTATTGGCCTGAATTAACTTCACACGAATTGTGTGTTTCTTTGATCTAACTGGCATCCTCGATGACATCATCATCTGACACCTATAAATAGAGGGAGAGAGAAAAGTCAGTTTTAATAATTACAGTCATTAATAAAGTAATAATAATAATAATAAATATAATAATTATAGGAGAGAGGGTTTTACCTCGGGAAGACTGTCAGTCATCGGGAGTTGAATCGCCAGTAGTCGGACGGTCGCCGCCAAAGTTCAATCATCGTCGAAAAGCCGCATGGTCGTTGGGAAAGCTACACAGTCGCCGGAAACAACATCGAAACCACCAAAGCTACTGTAAATAAGGTAAAATCCTCTCATTTTCTTTAGATCATGCAAAATAGTGAATGTCAGTTCGGAGTAAAGAAATTGTAAAAAAATAAATAAAAGAGTGCGGTGGTCGGAGTCTTTATCATGGCGGTTGGGAAGTTACGGTAGAGTTGAAGAGGGTTTGGTTTTGGGTAGATCTAAGCCGGGGAAGTAGGGAGGTTCTGTTGAACCGGGTAGATCTAGGGTTCTAGGTTAAAAATCAGAATATTTTAGGGGTTTAAGGTTCGGCAAAGATAGAGGTACGGCAGCCAAAAATCACTTCACGGCGGCTGGAAATCGCCTTGTGTTGGTCGGTCGAAGTGAGGCGATTATCGGAGATCAAGCACGGTCGCCGGCGAACGGCTAAAGGGTGATCAGAGTTGGTGGTATTGGATTAAGCGGGTGCTTGCGGCGGCTTATGGCCGAAATACTTGAAGTCCATCACGTTCGTGAAGAAACATGATGAACACCAAGCGAAAATAATGGTGGAGTTTGATCTATTTGGCTAAGGTTTTCTGGGTATTTGAGTGTTCATGTGCAGAGCATTTTAGGGAGAGAAAATGGAAGAGAAAGAGGGGCTCGGATAAAATGAAATAAAGAGGGGATTTTTTTTTATAAAAATGGCTTTTTAAAGCCCTCATGACATGACGTCGTTTTGAATCGGGTTAAGACCAGGGTCCGCGCACCTTTATATGGGTCGGGTTTGACTCGCGCATTTTCAATGGATACCATTTGGTTTTTGCCCAATATTTTACAGTTGTTCAATTCAATCTCTATTTCTCTTTAATTTGAGCCCTAAGCTTTGTAATCCTCTCAATTTAGTCCCCCGAATCCCATAATTGTTTCCCTTAGGTTTGTATTCTTGTAATTGGGTCACTAGGGCTTTGTAATTTGGGCTTACAGTTTTGTATTTGTTTCAATTTGGTCCATTAATAATAGTTTGAGCTTTTTTGTTTCATTTGTTTTAAATTAGTCATTAATTTATTTGTTTTATCTAATTAAATGCAATTAATTTATATGTGTGATTGCATGTTTTAAATAGCATATAGTATATCTTGTTAGATAATTAAATCCATCTAGTTAATTAATTAAATTAAAGCCTTTAACCTAGGTTCTCTAATTAGGAATTCAATAATTAAAATAGGATAGATAATTGTAGTAATTAAGTGTATTAAATATAAGATTTAAAATCCTAATTTGGATGGTGTTTCATTGTTTACAATGGGGTGTTATCTCAACATGGATTTTAATGAATATATTTAATATATAAATCACACTTATAATTGAAATATAAATGTAGTTCATTAATTGACATTTAAATTAATACATTGTAGTTAATTAAATGTATATCGAATAGAATCTTTGAGGTTTAAATCTGGATGGTGTTCTATTGTTTACAATGGGTGTTATCTCAGTCTTGGTCATAAAGGTGTATATTCGATATACATTTTCACTTATAATTAAATAATAAATTGTAAGGGCCTTAATTAGGACTAGAAATTTAATTAATTAGAGGAATTAATTAATTAGGAATATGATTAATTTAAGGGCTTTAAATATATGGAAGGTGTTCAAGAAATTTGCATTTTCTCATAAAAACCATTAAATTAATTAATATTCATATTTTTAAACAATTAATTAAATAGAGCCTTTTAGGAATAGTTCTTAAAATTGACAAGACAATAAAATATTACTCATTAAAAACCTTTTATGTTGGAAATTCATTTTTAAATACAAATAGGGGTGCCACTTAACGGGGTGCTTTTAATCTCGTATTCGAACAAAATGAATTACCTTATAAAAGGATATATGCATTCAGAATTTAAATTCAATTAATAATTATGGGATAAATTAAATTCAAATAATTATTCGAAATGCCAAAATGCCACGTAAAATTAAAGGTACCGATAACGAGAGTTTGTAGGGGTACTAACCCTTCCCTACACGTAACCGACTCCTGAACCCAATTTTTAAGACATAATCTCTGGTTTATTTTTTCGGTGTCTGGTCTATCTCGAAGTGATCGGTGACGACTCCAAAATGCTTTTTAAGGGTAAATAAGGAAAATTCGATTTAATGCGGAAAACCCTAAATTTTCAAGATTAAATTAAAAATGACCAAAAAACCGTAATTTTATAAAAGATCAATCGTCAGGCTATTTTTACACGTTCATATTTCAAAAATGGTCACGTCAATAAAAAAGATAATTGAGTGCAAAATGTCGCAATAACCCTAATTGATTTTTCAAAAAAATGAGGACTTAAAGTAATATTTATTTATTTCTTAATGATTAAGATTTACTTTTTTTTATGTAATTCAATTTTTTTCGATGAAAAAAGAATAGTCAACAGGTGCCTCGTTAAAAAACATTCATAAACCTAAATAAAGAAAAAAATAATATACTTAAATACCTACATAAACAATCAAATTACATAACCACTAATATCAGCATATAAAGCGTTAACAACTTGATAATGAGAACTTTTACAAAATCACAAATTATAAAGCTTAAAATATTCATAAATTTTTAACTTTTAAATGGAACACCATTATATCTGTGCATTTGGACCCACGATTTTCATAAATTTTTACATACAAATTATAAAGCTTGATAATGAGAACTTTTATACCATTTATTATAGAAAAAAAATATTAATTTTGCCTTAACATTAATATTTTTTATTTTTTCCTCATTTTAGTTAATTTTTACCGTAAATTTTTTTAAAAAAATCAAATTTGACCATCAACCTTTTAAAAAAAAATCAAATCGTTAATATTTAACATAAACATTGAAACGTTAAACTTTGGGTTTAAATTTGATACACAAGCTGTGTAAAACATGCATATTTCTACTATAAATCAAATTAAATATAAACCCTAAAAAACTAAACCCTAAATCCTAAATTCTAAACACTAACCTAAAATTTTAAACCCTAAACTCTAAACCCTAAACTCTAAACCCTAAACTAACCCCTAACTCCTAAAACTAAAAGTTCTGTATTTAAATTTTTCTCTTAAACTTTTAACGTCATTGGCATGACATCTCATCTTGCAACTCATGTATATTTCATGCAATTTTTTTACATCTTTATATATTTTTAAAATTTAATTTTAAATTATTTGTTGATGTTGAATGCAAGACAAATAGTGACATTCACGTGGCCTGTCACCTTAAAACTATAAAAATTTGTCAACATTTCTCATAAAATAAAACCAATTTGACTTTTAACTAAAAATTAGTGATCTGATTTAACTAAAAATTAATTTAATAAAAAGTCTAAACATTAAGGACTGAATTTACATTTATACCTTTAAATGATAAACATTAACAATAACCAACATTACTCGTTTTCATTAATACTTAATTTATCATAGTTTCACATATAATCCCTTCTAGAATAATACTTAATTTATCATAGTTTCACATATAATCCCTTCTAGAATCAAATCATTTTCTCTTACATTTTTTCATTAAAGAAACAACTCATGAATGTGAACCCAACAAGCGTCCTAGTGGATGACGTTCATTCTAGAAGACACGGGTTCTAATCGCTTTGTCTACAAGGTATATGTGCATTGTCAAAAGATTAAGAATATTTATGAATAGATACTATCTTGTAACTTTTAGACCATTCAAAAAAAAGACAAGCTTTGTAACAAAGGCTTTCGTCTCAATATGAAAAGAATTTTATAACACAGATGTTTTAAACACATTGACAGCTGATTTTGTTACGATTCAAGTACGAAATATCTTAGACGACTGTAAAAACATATAAAAAAAACAACTTCGAAAGAGAATCGAGCATAAGATAATGACAGATTCATTCCTAAAAACATTATATTCTCATGCTTTTAAACTTTTGGTTTTGATTCATTTGTATTAATGTTCCTCTTTCCGAATTTCATGAAGAGTCCACTTCAGATTTTACTTGAACTATAACTTGACAATAGATGTGCAAATACGGGTAACACAAGTCGAACCAGATTTATATCAAGTTTAAATCACGGAGGATCCTTTCTTTTTTCCTTTTGTTCTTAGGTTTTACAGCATCTTTCAATGTTTTCAGCCCTATCATCTGCATTTCGATTCTAGATGCATCGATAGCTGACGACTTTGGATTAACATCTTCATATGTCCCCGGTCTTTCAGCTTCACTAGGCTTTTCTTCTCCTCTCGACTCCTTTTTCTTATTCGCACTTGACAAACCTACAAATTCCACCAGTGAGAGGACATTGTAATGACTTCTTTCGAGCTTGTTTACATACTACTTCAAGATCCAGTGAACAGTGAAAAAATCATTCATAGAAAGATGAGAAAAAGAAAAAGTTGTTCATAATTATTCATCAGGTATAGAGCAGAAAATGGACCTTCATATGATGAAGGTCAGTTTATCTTAGGTTAGAGTCTATATTCCTAAATCGAGTGACGTTTAGATACTCATAAAAACAGACAAAAGCTACAAGTTACACAACACTGTAATGACTTCTATCAAACTTGTTAAAAGTTATCATATTTGGATTCAAGGGAACAGTATAGAAGCCATTCGTCTATAAGAAAAAAGAGTCGATAATTATTTACCAGGAACAAGGGTATTTTGATTTTGCAAAGAATGGATCTTCATAATGTGAACTTCAATTTATCTTGGGATAAATCCTATTCCTAAGCCGAGTGATGTTTAAATACTCGCAACTCTAGCAGCGGTTTCTACGTTGGTACTCTAGCAACTCATTGTTTAGATACTTGATCTTTGATGGTCAACATAAATAGTTTTTTTCCCTTTTATCTTTAGGATAAATCGAGAATCTTGTTAAGATCATGAAGAGTGGTTAGCAGTGAGATGGGTTCCACAAAAACGTGAGCAAGAACCAAGTGATAGTGATATCAACTTGTGCAAAATAAAGGGAAAAGCTAGAAGCTTTCAGAAGTAAATAAGACCAAGAACATGATGGCGGTAAAAGTGCATCCAAAACACAACACGCAAGTGTGGGCAGACACTGGTCAATTAATTTAACTGGGGGAATGGAAGGGAATATTAAAGAGAAAGATCAAGTACCCGGTGAAGCAACTGAAGCTTTCAGAAATTCAGGATCAACACCCGTTGAGTAGGGATCCCTGAGGAGAAAGAAAAAGTTTCAGCATTATTGACAAATAAAGAGTTAAAAATTAAAATGTAAAAATAGAAACCACATAACACAATTAGAATGAACTAATGCAGCAAGACATGAAGAGAGGACTTAAACAAGCAAATAACAGTTTTTTTCAAAAAAAAATATATCCCGGATCAATTGAATAGCCGGGATTTCCTACCCATATACTGAGAACGCAATTATCCTGCAAAGCACTGAAAGGTTATAAGATGATACATGCAATGGACAACAAAACTGTGGTACTCACTCTCCTTGTTATAATACAGTTTTCCGTTCCTCCAATTTATTAGTTTAAAAGGTCATATCAAGTTCTTCAATGTGGTATTTAGCAAAAAATAAAGTTCAATGTGGTAAACTCGTCAATAATCTACCACTTAACATAAATAAATATTGTGCTTTGAGTGAAAACAATGTTATGATCTTGAATTTTTTATCAATAGTTCAGCTCGTCAAAGGGAGACCGAAACCTTTCAGCTTGCTGAAGAGAGACTGAAAACTCAGGACTTATTAAAAGAGAGACCAAGATCTTTTAGGGTTTTCTTTTAAAATTTTGACTTACTTTATTGCTTCCAAATTGGCCTCTTCAATAGGGTTACATTAGCTCAAATAAAAGAGTTACTAAAGTAATTAAAAAGCAAGTCTCCTACTAAGGAAAAAACTACTAAGAATATCAAATTGATGAACTAATAATATTGGCTAACATTCTCCTAATAAAATACTAATAAATTGATGAACTAATAATAAGATAATTAACATGAATAATAATATTGGCTACAAAAATAACCCGTATCAAACAAGCACAAACAAAAATTTCACAAATCTTTACACTATACAAGTTTTGGTATCTAATGAAGGTGTAGCCTTTTTAAACTAAGAACACACTTTAATAACACACTAGAAGAGCAAACAAAAACAAGGTTAAATAACCTCGATGCACTGTACTAGAGCAGTTGGAAAGTCTTATGCGTTCATACTTCTAGGGAAAACAAGGTTGAAAACCATAATAAACTCTAGATAGGTGTTCCTTGTAGATAAATTCTTCATTACCTTTCATATGGTTAAAGTACAGAACAAGCAAAAAAAATACAACATAACAGGAAATGATCCAGACATTAGGAGATGTTTGGTCAAGGATAGATTTCAATCAATCCAGATATAGCTATCCAAATAAAATTAGATGCTCTAATAACTCATTCATATGTCATTACTCTATCCCTTTGCGATTACAATTTCAATCAGTGACAAAGGAACCTCATGTTAAAATGCATAAGCACAGATAAGGGAACCACCCTTACACCAATAGTATTAAACTATATAACAGTCTAAGGTTCTCACTTTTCACAGGCTTAATTCAGGTAAGTACAGTTAAACAGTTCCCTCAGGAATTCAGAAAAATCATAAAAGAGTATGTGTGCGTGTATGAAAGCATAAAATCTTACCAACTAAGAGGGGTACTGTTAAATTTGATACCATGGCTGTCTGTCCCTCGTCTCAATGATTTGGTTTCAACCTCATCATTAATATTTGGACTTCCATAGCTTTCCCCTGATATGAGTTTTAACCTCTCCATATATTTACCCACCAACTCACTAATGCCTTTATTATCAAGAGTTAGGTCTTGGCCCTCTTTTACATTAGTACCAACACAAATAGGTTCACGGTTGATCTTTTGTAGAGCTCTTTCTTTGATGTACGCTTCAACCTACATCAATTAATTGAACAAGAATTATTTTCGAGCAGACGAGAAGCTCAATGTGACAAAACTCCGCTTGAAACAAGTAAATGATCAAAGAGAGAGAATAAATTTCCCTTGCAGGTTGCATAATAAAAAAAATTGGAAGTGAAGTTTTCTATTGGATAGAAAGAAATAACATAAGAACAAAAATAAAATCGGGTTCGCCATCTATTGCTGCACTACTTCATTCCTCGGGAAGCTTTCCATATTTTTTTTCCTAGCCTGGTATTCACTGGCTCATAGCAGAAGCAGTCGTGTCCATTCAATAGTTAAAAGAGTTATAGAAAAAAGAGTACAGGTAGGAGTATGAGCTGAGCAGCTGTTACACTTCCTAGCTTTGGAAATAAAGGATTTACCATGAGAAAAAATGTTTTTCTCCCTACCTCTAGAAGCTTAAAATAACAACTATGAACAAGAAGTGGCGGAGAGCAATTACATAGAGCCGACAAAACAGTTTCAAAGTTATATGGAAAAAGGTGAAAACAAAATTGATTGAAAATGAGAAAGTGCTTAAATTTAATCCAAACATATCTATAAAAAAAACAAAACAAACATTTCGTTAGCTATACAAGTAAATTTTTAAAGTTTAATTCTTTAACAATATTGTTTACTCTTCAATCCAAATGCATTTTTTTTATAACTTGTGAACGCAAAAAAATGTAGTAAAAGTAATAACCAAAAAGTATCTAATTCACTAGCATATTGCGTTACATTCTCAAAAATCACTTCATTGACAATTAGCCGAACTACCAGTTAAGATCTATAAAAAAATCATCAGGTAGTATTGGCAAATAAAATGAGCAGTAAAGATCCATTTTCCCTCAAATTTCAAAGGACCGTCCCAGATGGGGGGGAACTTACTACCGCTTTTATCTGTTTTGTTATATCTGCAGCTTTTGTAGTAGCAAGTTGCAAACATTGCATGATAACTCTCTGACTGACACCTTCTCCTCCAGCCTTTTGAATAGCACAAATATCACCATTTGCATTAACAGTAGCAATCATTCTTCCAGACATAACAGCCTCCTCATTGTGGGTGGGATTTATCACCTTCATGACATTTCATAACACCCAGAAAGCAAAGCATACGAACTTTAGCTTCTTTTTACCGATGTATCACTTAAAAGTACCCTAAAAGTTAAAGAAAGAAGCTTTGTGTACCACGAGGCTCTCATCAAAAAATCCAAAAGTAATTGCTATAGGAAGATGGTGTACTATCAACGGAACTGGGTCTCTCATCTATCAAAAGAAAAGACATTATCACAAACTATTTGCTGCAATGTACAATTTAGTCAAAAGCACATAGGCTAAAATAAATAAATAAGAAGTATAGCATCAATAATTAGTTTATCTTTAATGTATGAAACAAGATCACTAAAATCCAGACTCTTTAGGAGGGGGAGTTTTCTACATTGTGGTTTATACTTGGATGAATAGGAATTTAAGATTTTCAATAATAATAAAAAGGTTAAATTGCATATGCAGGCTAACTAATTGCTCATTTCCACCAAAAAGATGCCTAAATAACACAGATCATGTTTTCACATAATTCTTTTAAATGAACACATAAATACCAACTTCAGCCTAAAATACAGATATGGAAACATCCAAAGACTGGAATCCAGTGAATTACTAAATATTCATAATTGAAGAAATTGCGTAAAATATATCAGGCACAAAACTTTATCGAAGTTAAAAATTTTCTTGCAGCAAGATTTAGCCCATGTAATCATGTTAAAATCATCCTTATTTAGATAGAATTTAACTCAGAACCTCAGACCAGCAGCAACTTGATTCGTTTTCTTAGGTACAACTGAATTATCATACTTTAAATAGGCTCGGAGTAGTCCATTTACAAGTTTGATTACATGATTACCAAAAGAAACCACATACAAGCTCATCAAATGTTGACAAAAAATTAAATTTACAAGCTTGATATTACAGAAGTCTGTGGACAAGCTGAGAGAAGTCAAGCAGGTTAAATGATTACCAAATGAAACCACATCGAAGCTCATTAAATGTTTAAACAATTCACTTCTGGACCAGAAGTTCTGGAGTCAACACATTCTTAGGAATCTACTTGTACAACAACACATAATAATGTTATTTTGTATACACAACTACAAATACCATCTGATGCTATTTTACATTAAACAAGGATTAGAGTGTACCCAGAACAATGCATTAGACATAAGATAGAATTTGTTATCAACCATGAAGCTTCAACAACAAACTAGTTCATAGGTTCCAAATTGATGAGAAAAATAAAGATTCTAAATTTACATGAGGTACATACTCCTAGCTAGAATATTGTAAGGAACACCTAGTTACCTTAAAATAGCATATTTTATCACCCACTGAACCTTTGGGAAAACAATTAGCCAACCAATTCCAAACATGTATGAAAAATAACACATACTATATGACAGACATACTCTTTGCTAGTAAGTTAGTAAGACATAAGTACAATCCACTAAAAGAATAGATTAAATAAAGGCATTTAGAACTTCAATATTGTTTTTAGTTACTGCTTTTATGACTTGGTGCAATTGCCTTCCTAAGGCTGTGAAATCCTTGAAAATGCAAAAGCGTCAAAATGTAGGTCTCAAAACTCACTAAATTCCTAATACTCTTATTTAACTAGAAGAAGAATTTCAGAACAAAAGTTCAATTCCAAGACTCTGGGATAATCACCTCAAGTGGATGTACTATTACTTCCTGACCATCTTCTCCTCCTAGTGAGCATTCAGGTCTCCGAAAGGTCATAAGAGCAGCCAAAGCAGCCATATTAGCTGCATCAACGAGGTTACTGTTTCCAAAAAGGCATGATGATAAAAAAGAAAAAAAAAGTAAACATCTCAAATTTAGAGGGGGGGGGGGGGAGTTAAATAATGTTATCCAGCAAAAAGACATTGGTCATACCCCCCATTATCTAGAATGTGGATATCAATACGGATGGCCCATACTAACTTGCCAGCAACAATACAAAGTGATTCAGTATCTACAGCCCTACTTTCTCTGCAAGAGAGCTATATACCTTCAGATACATGTACAAATATATGCTGTAAAGGAACCGCAATGTAGAGCCTACAACATTCCACATAGCTTGTAAAACAAGATATAATCTAAAATATATACCTATAATCATGATATAACCAGTTACAAGATATTGTTGAGAGGAATTCAAGTAACACTAATAAAACAAAGATCACCTTAGACCACCATCTACTATACGTCCCAACTCAACAGCAGATTCTCCGGGTCGGCCTGCCTCAAATGAGGGATCAGCCGTAGGTGAAAATTCTGTGTAGATTGAAAGAGTTCCTTCATTAGGCCTGTCTCGATAAGGCTGAACAAATTTAGCTGTCACAATGCTCATAGCACGAGTCTGGCCAAGCTGCACCTCTGCAGATCCATCTTCTCTGCAAAACTCACCAAATTAAAGAGAGGAAAAAAGAACCCATTATAACTTCCATTAGAAAAAAAAAACTGAGATTTGACTTAGCGGTAGATAACCTTCTGAAGAAGATTAAGGTCTAAAATTAAAATTTCCTCTCGCGTATAATTCAGAAAATGTGTCAAATAAGCTTAAGTAATTTGCATTTGAATGAAGAAAAAAAAAGAAAATAATTTCTTTAGGCAGAATAATCACATCAACAAATCCAACAGAAAAGTAAAAGTTTCAAAAAAAAGAGAGAGAAAACCCAGTCAATTTTCCAAGAAAATAAACAAAAATAAAGTATGATTTAACTTGCCTGCCAAGGTTGACGATGATATTACGAAATTCAAAGGGTTTTCGACCATCTATTCTTATTTCAGACAGTAAAGCTGTTTTGATGAAATTCTTCTCATTCAGTGTCAAGCGCCAAGTGTTGGCCAATCTAACATCCATCTTTCTTTCCGCAAAAATCGGATTTATCCAAAACTGAAAAAAAAAATTAGCCAGAGCAGTGGGTTCTTTCATTGAGACAATTCATCGAACAGGTTCAAACTTTTGAAATGCACTAGAAATAAGGGATTCGATTCGACACCCGGTAGTAATCCAGTATGATGGTGATACAGAAGAATCGGAAAAATGGAGTTGAGACTTGAGTGCAGCTGTTCTTTCTTGAGTTTACCGATCAGTACTAGTTGCTAACGGGAACAGTACGAAGGGGAACCCAAACCAAACCAAAGAGGAGTAATTGGTATTAGACCCGTCGATGGGCCGCGCTATCCATCCTTGCGGTCCATTGATTCAGCTAACTGGTTAGATTCGAGGTTAGCAGTCGTAGAGATGATAAATTTGACTCGAGATTCAAATTGATTTACTTAACTCAAAATTTAAACATAATGGTCTAAATTTGATCCAAACCTAAAGTAAATTGAACTGAACTAAAACGAACTGAATTTTAGTTAAACAAAAGATCAATATGAACCGAAAGTAACTGAAATCGAAAATATTTGAACTGAAAAGCAACCTAGACTGAAAGAAACCCAATTTTATTTTGCTCAAATATGTATGTTTTATTCCCCTTCTATATTATAATACTAATTAACAACCACCTTTGGTAATAGTTTAATGGTTTAATATTATATTTTCTCCTTTAAAAGATTATTTTCATATATTGACTCAAATCGAAAACCATCCAATCCGATATTGACCCGACCCGAAGAAGCAACTGATCTGATATTTACCTGAACAGAAAATCAATCGATCCAATATTGACCCAACTAAAAAATTCAACTGGTCCGATACTGATTGATCCTAAAATGAACCAAACCGAAATTGACCCGAACTGGTAACCAACCCAAAATAATATAGACTCGAACAAAATCTGAATCAAACTTAAACCAAAAACAATTCGAATCGAAAATGAATCTGAATCGAAATGACCCAACCCAAACCCAATCCGAACGACCGCAGCAGTAAAGCTACCGAACTGGAACAAGTATACATATGTTCAAACTACGTAAATGATCACTGAAGTCTGAGTAAGTTTTTTCTTTCACCATTAAAGTTTAAAAGTTACATTTCAGTCATTGAAATATGAATGTCTGTAATCTAAAACAAATGTAAGTACCTGATTGCACCAAAAGATAAAATTTTTGTACCTAATTGCACCATTAATAAAGTTAGATACCTAGTTGCACCTAAACAAGTTGGGTATCACATTATACATAAATGCAAAAGTTATTTATGAGAAGTTATATTTACCCTTTAATTAATATGGTGATCTAATTGTAAACTTGGGGTTTGTCATTTGGCCAATGATCAATTGATCAGTGTGATTTGGGAGAAGCAATGATGACAAATTGGGGTTTAAAAAAAGAGAAAAGACAAGGGAGAGGTTGGAGAATGAGCATTAAAAAATTACCATAAAAAGACAACCACTTACCAAAATGTGCTCAGTAATAATTGTTACAAGAACGATAAATTATAATAAAAATAGATAAACAAATACAACAAGATTTGCGAAAATAAAAAATCCATATCATAAGAGGTTCTTATTTGAAAGTAAAAACAAAATAAAAGAAAGAAAAAGTCGGGCGACGGTAATAAGACCTCCGCCAAAGATGATATTCTAGAAAAAAAATTAGAGAATACTTTGGAGAAAGAACTGTTAGGTAATTGCTTTTTAATTACAATAAATGTTTAATTTAAAAGTAAATTCATATGGCATAATGTTGTTGGTCCTTAGTTTATGAAATAATGGTGTTAAAGAAAAGCATAAACGTGTGTTATATAATGCAAATTCGTGGACTAATATGGTAAAAGAAAAGCTCAATACCAATATGAGAATAGTTTTAAAATTTGGGGACTATATGTTACCTTATCAGTTATCCCTAACTAAAGTGCATGGCTTAAAATTATTAAATTGGAGAACAATAACTAACTATAACTAGGAACTGATGACCTAATTTAATTTAACTGATTTCAGTTACCGTTTGGATCAAGGCTCAAACTTTCAAAATTTTAAAAGTACAAAGACTAAAAATAACTAAATTGAAGTATACAAAATAAATCTATAATTTATACATGATACAAAAACTACATTCTACCACACCAACGTTTAATTTATTAGATATTGTATTAAAATTGTTTTATCTAAACATTATATAAAATATAATGGACAAAAAATTATCATTAAAGTAATATTTATTTTAGGGTAAACTATTTTGATGATCATGGCTCTTCCCTTCGGCTTCTATAACGAGACCATAAAGTGGCTCCGAGCTCCCTAACTTCAGCTTGTGAGGGTTCTGCAGAATTTTCTCCCCCAACGTCGATGGAGGAAATATCAAGACCTTTTTAGCTCAACTTTGTCCAAACCATCCACAGACCGTACAAACTTCCAAATTCAACAGTGGGAATATGAAGTCAAAAGAAGCAAGACATAAAAACAAGAATGCTTGCACGAGCAGCCAAATCAAAAGATCAAACAAAATGGGATGAACTCTACATGAATCTTATAGCAACTAGGAAATCCTATTATATATGCTTAAAGGGTGATTCGTGCACAACTCCTTCAAACGGGGAGAGGCTGATGAGACAAAGCATTGGAATTGGAACTGGTAATGTTGCCACGCCTGCAATCACAGGCGCAGACACTCCTTGATTCTTTAACACGCGCTGTGATCTCCGAATATGAAGCTTGATGTTCACCAACTTACCACCCATCTGTTACAAAAAAAAAAAAAAACAAATATTTGGTCAATTAGTGGACTTACCAGAATTACAACCCCGTCCGTCCTTTAAAGGCAGCAATGTTAGGATTGAAGATAACAATCAAATGGTCAGCGGCGTCAGTCGTTATCTATGTTACTCAGACTAGGAAAACAAGATGTTAACATGTGTCCCATACAAAAGTTTTCATTTTTTGAATAAGTTCTTTCACATCTTTAAAGGATCATACCCTATACCTATGGTTTATCCGAATGTGTGTGGCACTCATGCCCATGTCCTAGTATGTTTCGTGCACACGTGTGGGACACAAGTACTTTTTAAAAAAAATGAAGAGTGAAATCAAAACGGAGATTGCATCATTACTGCTGATGCTATCCAAGAGCGTTCTATTTCATTTTACTTTTAACGTTTTTTTTAAGCTGGAAGCCTGGAACAAGCTTAAGTTCAAAGCAATATAAATTCAGCATAATTTCTAAAATAAAATAACCAGAGAAATTTAAGCTAAATATTGTGGGGAACAGGTTACAAACCATTCTCCAAACCAAATCTTCTGCACCCAAAGGTTGCGCTGGACTAGAGTACACAAAATGCCTCGAGAACTGGAGAACGAGAAAAGTTTCAGTCAAATTGACATTATAAAATATAGTAGTACTGGTTTTATCATACTAACTTAAAAAGATGAAAGACAAGCTGGAAATTGATATAGTACCTTCCAAATATTAACAAACTTAACATATGGGTAGAAGAAATAAATATCATAGTCATTGAGAGATGAACATACAAAAGATGCCAAGTTTGGTTTCAAAAAAGTGAAATGTGAGTGCTACCTTCCAATTATTAACAAACTTAATATTTGGATAGAAGAAATAAATGTCACACAGGAATTGAGAGATGAACATATAAAAGATGCCAAGTTTTGGTTTCAAAAAAGTGAAATGCGAGTGCTAATTCCAATGCTAAAATTCTCCAAATGTACAAACAAAATGTTTGTAAGTGGCATAAAGAGATTGATATTCAAAGATGCCAGTTTTTTGGCTTGAAAGTGAAAATGTGAAAGCTAGACCAAATATTAAAATTTTCTCCCCAAGTATAAGCACGTACAACATGAGTAAAAAAATTGTCTTTCCATCTAACCATTGTGCAATATAAAAGTAAAGCAATTCTACAGCAGGATCAAAATGCAGAATTCGCAATCACAAACCTCCACAAGATTCCTCCTCATTTCTCTGATCTGAGTAGAGCTAATGCCTTTCAAATATGTTAGCAGCCAACCAGGTTGCACAGCATCAGTTGAAGAAACAAATCTAGCTATATGCATGAAAGGAAACAATAACGATAGAACCTGTGATTTAATCTGTCTAATATGTAGAAAATATAAAACACCAATGAACTGCTTGGTAGCAGCTTAATGAGCTTCATTGCTTCTTTAACTGTTTCAATAGAGTCAAACAAATTCTTAAAGGGGAAAGGGGATAATAAAAAGTATCCTTGTATACACAATTAAATTTCATACGGTAAAAAGTCTCCGGAATAAGGAATGAAATGAGATCATATCACTGCCGCAAACATGACGTACTAGAAAACAACATTATACAGCGGAAGACAGGTGGCCTCACTCACAGGCAACAGAATCCTACATATCTATTCTGCAGAAACTCTGTTATAAGTAAGTCTAGCTTTATCTGGCTATCTGCTGGAACAAAATGACCCTTTACCCAGGGACATGTATTTCAAAGTGACCATTTACAAACATACCTGAGTACCAAACTAAGCACCAACAAAATTAATTACCCATTTCAAGTTACACATGTAGGATTTGTTTCTTGTATCCCATAAACAAGATGAAAAAAAAATCCAAATTGGCACATAAATATGGTTCTTAACACTATGAATGATGATCTATACAGGTTGCCTACCAATAATAAAGAAATCATAACCATTCACTTCACGCAACATGAAACGATGAAGGCAGTCTATCATAAACCTTATGCACTAACAGGTAAAAGCATATCTTCAAGGAAAAAATTGCAAGTAACTTTCTGAAAATGGCAAGAAAGAAATAATAAATTATTTAATTTCATCACATAACAAATAAAAAAGGAGGCTGATTTCCAACAGATTGAACTCGAACTTCCGACAATGACCGGAATATCAATAATACTCTCAGTACCATGTAATAAGCAACTTTTAGGCAATCATTAAACAAAAATGTAAAAAGCACCATCAGGGTAGCCACAATGCATCGAAGGAAAGGCAGTAACAATTAAAGCTTTACAAAATCCATACCTTTCTATAATCTAGTATTCCTTCAAAAGGAAGTTCCAATTCATCACTAATAATAACAGGGATACACCCACTAACAAGCATAAAACAATCTAGCAGAGGAAGGAGTATCACCAGCTGGACTTAAACAAAATATAGACCTGATGACAGAGGAAACAACAACCATTATGATAAAGCGGGACACAATACTGTAAAAGAGAACCATTCAATCTTACGTGCGCATCCCCTTTTGTGCAGCAACTTTCCCTTTCTCCCCAGCTGTTCCTTCCTCGATCACTACATCCTTGGCACCTGCTACAAGGATACTTGACCCAATTATGATTTTCTTTTCTTCCCCTACCTCCCTTCGAAACCAAGCACTCGGTGATGCATTGACCTAAATTGTCAACACTGATTGATAAACCTGAATAACCCAAACCAATAAGCACAACACGACAACACATGAACATCCCAAACGCCTACTTCAAACAATAAAAGCCACAGTAATATGAACATTTAGATATAAATATCATAAAACTTGGAAATGCACTCACACCCTATATAACGCCTTGCATTTTTGCTTCTCCAACAAGAAAAAGCTAATTGTGGTGAAGAATGGCACGTAAAACAAATCTGCCTCCTCCTGCCTATCAACTCTCACAACATTTTTCAAAAGCCTTTCAGATTCCGGTGCAATCAAATCCGCACAGAGCCAATAATCAATAGAATGCTGCACCACCATAAGAAGAACAAAATTTAAAGAAGGAATTATAACAAACAAACCATTTTCTTGTAAAGGAAGGACATTTCCAGTCCCTTTCATTTTCTCAGCCACTCCAATCGAGAATCTTCAACAGATTTCTGTAGCGACCTCATTTTTAATTTCAAATTTAAGTCGAATGAGGACGCTAAAAAGAGAGGAATGGGTTTCCTTTTGTTTTCTGGAAAAATGTTTGAAAAATGGGAATACTTTAAAATTTTTGTAATTTTTTGAAAACGATAAAATTTGAAGTCGTCATCGGCCACTAAAGTAAGTCGGATACCATAAAATTAGAGATTCATTTAAAAGTAGGTTTGAGAGTTAGTTACGGATAGGAAAGGTTTTGGCATTCCACACCGTCCAAAAATTGGTACAAAAAAATATAATTACCGTTTTTTTAATAGTATTAAACTTTCCGAATTAAAAGGACAATTAGATTGAAATTTGATTATACGTGAGAGTGAATTTTAAAGGGCCATGTTATTCGATAGTAAACCAAAAAACCCACCACCACTACGTTTGGTACTAGCCACGTTTACTTCCGTATAAAAAAACACCGCATTAACAGTTCATATCCAAGTGCAAGAAAATGAAGCCAATATATAGATGCCAAATTAAAGCATAAATATAAGGCAGAAATTAAAAATAATCTGGAAAAGGACCAGACTGAACACAAAAAGAAATGCATAAAATAAATATGAAAATTAAAATGCGAGAAATTAAATTGTGGGAAAATTAAATTGTGAGAAAAATAAAAGCTGGAATTAAAAAGAATTCAGAAAGGGACCGGATCGAAAAAAGTAATCCGGAAAAAGGATCGGATGTAACATGAAAAAAATGTGAAAATTAAATAGCGAAAAATAAATGTTAGTTGTGGAATTTACATGTTAGGTATTAGATGTTAGATGGAACGTGCCATAATAATACGGGTCATTGTAAGGCCGATTCGAGCATAAAGGTAATACGAACAATAAACAAATAATAATATACATATGTAAATATTATATTATACTAGTGATAATATAGATAATATATAATAATATATAACATATATGATATAAATATAATATATATACTATAAGATAGATAATACTAAAATATATTGTAATAATAATATATACTATAAACATAATCCTTATAATATATAACATGTATTAAATATATATATATAATAATAAGATAAAGTACCACATATATATTATGCCTATATAAAAAACAACCATATGCATATAAAAGGATAATATGAAATTATAATATATATATATATATACACAAATAAATAATAAATTAAACTACATTCAACAAGTAAAATAAAATACGTATCACACAAAAATTAAACAAAATAAAACACATAAGAAAGAAACTAAAGTAAACAACAAATGTTATCAATAAATTTCATCAATACTTCTATTAAATCATGAGAATGGATTGCACATAAATAAAATAAAGAAAGAGAATACTAAAGTCTAAATATATCCTCGATCAATTAATTCATAAATCGTTGTCAATGGGGTTGAAAAGTTTGATTTAAGCGTTAGTAATTCGAATGGGAAAGGTTTTTGCGGCTTTTGGGGGCTGCCGGGTGAGTGGGGAACGGCTTTGGGGCGGGTGTTTGGTGTTGCGGCTGTGAAAATAAAAAATAAAAATCAGCAGTGTTTGGGGGCTTTGGGCTTGAATAGTGGAAATAGAAATGTAGGGTTGTGGAGCAATGGGAATTTTGAAGTGGATGATGGGGGTTAGGAACCGCTAATGAAATAAAAAAGGGCAGTGGCGACTTGGAGCTTTTGGGGGCTGCCGAAGGGGAGGGAATAGTTGAAAAAATGTAGTCCCTAATTGGGGCAGGTATTATATATATATATATGGTGAAGAAGGGTATTTTGTGGGAATAAAAATGGGATCTAGGTTTTAATATATAAGGTGATGAAGGGTATATTTGAGTTATCTCTTTAAAATGAAAACCAATAAAAATTAAGATCTTGGACCCCAAGTACTTTCCAACCAATGAGAGTGAGGCATTGGTTTATCCAATAAGAACCAAGCCTTAGTGAGCAAGGAGTTATGATTTTAATTTTCGTATTTTTTTACTATATATAATAGGCCATGTAATTTTGGGCTTAGGGTATAAGGTTTCGGGTATTAAAAGGGTGATGTGGATTGATCTTATTTCGAGCACTTTTAATTTAAACTCGGACAAATTTAATGTCCACACCTGCCCTTCTTTGCTCATTGCTGTGAAACGAGAATATAGCAAAGACTAAAGATACAAAATTTGTCCCATTTCACTATCCAAAGATTCTGAGCTGCGAGTTCCTCCTATATAGAACTGTTCACCATTCCTCTTCCTGAAATCCTGGAGCTATGAGTTTTTCCTATATAAAACTCTTCACTCTGAAGTCCTTGAGATACGGGTATCTGTACCTTTCACTCTAAAATCTTTGAAGCTACGGGTCCTTCCTATATAGAACCTTTCACCTCAAAATCTTGATGCTGCGAGTTTGAAACTCCTCGGCTGAAATCCCTGAGCTATGAGTTTCTGTCTCATTCGCTCTGAATTTTTTGAAGCTACAGTTCCCTCCTATATAGAACCTTTCACCTCGAAATCCTGATGCTGCGAGTTTGAAAATTCTTGCTTGAAATCCCTGAGCTATGAGTGTCTGCCTCTTTCGCTCTGAAATCTTTGAAGATGTCGGTCCTTCCTATATAGAACCTTTGACCTTGAAATCCTGAAGCTATGAGAAACATCCTTCAGAAAGGATAAAATCGGGGAATCCGAGTTTTAAATAAAAAACCTTAAGAAAGGGATAAAATCGGGGAATCCGAGTTTTAAGAAAAACATCCTTAAGAAATGATCGAATTAAGAAATTCATTGTTTTAAGAAAACATCAAATTGGGAAATTTGAGTTTTAATATAAAATGGTATCTCGCTTTGAGACTACCAGAATACCTCGACTGAAAGTGGTGTCTCACTTGGAGACCATCGGGATACCTCGACCGAATGCCCCACCTTCGAATCGTTTTGGCATAAAAAGATACTTGTTGTTTCCAAATAACTGAAGATTGGAAGACATTTAGAAATCATAATTATGCAAGTCAAAGGACTCTTGATTCTTTGCTGAGATATACTTCTTCTCTCGCGAAGCTGTAGATCAAGTCTTTTATCAACCTTCAAATAAACAAAATGCTATAATGGTATGAGTTAGCATGCTCCTAACGTAAGGGCGTCTAACTACAAATGATGCATGAGTAGAGTAACTTTTAGAATTGTTGGGGAAACCCTTGGTTTTTGGTTGGTCACCCTTGGCTTCCATGAGTATTTTGTCTTTGCAAAATCTTTCGTCTCGTCTAGAAGGAGTTTGCTGACTTGCGCTGGCCAGAACAAAATCTATCACTTCCTGAAGTTCAATTTTGTAACCTTGCCTCTCTTAGTTTGGGCTCAACCATTGCCTTTTTTTTTTACTCTTCAGGTCGAGTCTTCTTTAATCCCAACATTAGGGCGAACATATACCCCCAAGTCTCTGAGCTTTTCATTCTTCGATAAGGTCCAATTTTCAATTTCCTAAACCAAAACAAAGTAGTTTTTCTGTCTTTACTGAATCTCCATCTTTTGTCTCATTCTAAAAGGCAATTGCTGCCTTACACTGGTCATACAGAATCTAAAATTCCATTTTGTAACATTGCCCTCACTCAACTTGAGCTCAACTATTATCTCTTCTTTGACTCTTCACAATGAGCCTTCTTCTATTTCAACATTGGGGTGAACACCATTCCCCCAAATTCCCAAATTTTCCTTAATTTTCAATAAGGTCCCAAATCTTCATCATTCTGAACCATACAACATATTAAGGCAAAAAGTCACTTCAAATTTATTCCATTCACTAATAAATTAGTCATTCATTCTAGGTCAACCATGTAGATCCTTAACCTAAAACTCCATCCATAGGGAAACATTTTTCTTCTTCTTCTTCTTTATCTTGGTAGTTCCACATCTCACCTTTGGGTTTAGCTGTCATTTTTTTACCTCTGGTCCATTGGGATGGTCTTTCTTCTATCTCACCGGTAGGCTAAAAACATGCCCCCTAAGTCTCCAAAATTTCACTTTTTCAATCAAACTCAATCTTTATTTTTTTGGCCCAACTGAGGTATTATAGCAGACACTCACTTCTAGCCCTCAAACTGTGTAGCATATGCAGTTTTGCTATTATTCTCTTCAGAATCACTGACATGTTTTGTATTAAGTTGATCATGTACATCCTTGACCTTGCATTTTAAACTCTATTCATACAACAATACCTTCTATTTCTCTCTCATTTTCTTTTTTTTCTCTTTTCTTTTATTTTTCTCTTTTTTTATTTTTCTCTTTTTTATTTTTTTCTTTCTTTTTTCTTTTCTTTCTTTTTATCTATATGTCAGTTTGCTGACTATCATTCCAACGAAGGATGTTTTTTGGGTTAATATACAAAATCAAAATAAATAAAAAAGAATAGAATGCCCCGAATATCAAATGCAATAGCGTCTTAGATTCAATCCCTCGGTGATCAATAGCTTGCATTTGAATGTTGTGGTGATATTTGTAGTTGTAAAATTCCTCCCATATCTCTCGGTTCATTCTCATGATTATGGTATTTATTTGACCTGTTCGAAAACTACTCATTTTAGTTCTCATTATTTTTCTCCAAAATATGTTTACAAGTGTATTCTTCCAATTGTAATTAATATCGTATCAGTGTCTTCAAAGAGTCATTTCTGACGCTAGGGTATTGAACAAGTGGAGCATGTCTCCTTATTAGATTTTTCTGCCCTCACAGCTCTATCAGGATGCTCCGAGACTTATTCAATTGTTCATTGATTTTAGAGATTTATCTCTGATGTTGGGGTATTGGACATGTGGAATCTAGTTCCTTATTAGATTTGTTCTGCCCCACAGCTCCATCAATTATTTATTTCTTGATAGATTTTTTTTGATGTTAAAGGAATTCTCAAGTTTAAACAACTTCATCAGTCTTTTCCTAGGAGATTTTCTTATCATCGAACATTATCGAAGGAGTAGTAATCTTACGTCTCGCGCTTTACCGACCAAAGCGGGTTGTCAACATCAGGGGTGTGTAAAATAAACTATAACCAATAATCGATATAACCGTTATATTTTACATGTTAATTAACTTAACTGTTAAGGTTAAACAATTTTAGTTAACCGAACCGGTAAAAATGATGGTCAATGTTTAACCTATAGGTATTTTTTTAACCAAGGAGTTTGCGTTTAAAATCTCTCTATTTAGGTATTTTTCTAAAATTTTTAATATAATATTTATCAGAGAGATAGTTTTATTACTCTGAAAAGAAGTAGTAAACATGTGAAAAACAATTTGAAATAGGGTATAGGTTAACTTGTAACCTAACTGTTACCTCTCCAAAAGTACTATTTTTAATGCCAATCTTACAATGCTTTTTCTTGTTTTTAGGTGCATTTAGATGCATTAGGATGTTAAAACTATGCATTCACATAAGTAGTTTAGAATTCTGTCTATGCCAGTGTGAAGGGTTGTTTTGTTGGCAATTTTGCAGATTTGGCTCAGAAAAGTAATACAAGAAGGAATGACACAGAGAATGCCAAGTGTTGTTGGCACAGATGGACAAGATAATGCCAAGCACCGGTAGAGAAGTGAACTTGATGCAATGCCAAGAAGCTGTTGAACCCCCAAAAAATAGGACAATATCAAGCTCTGAAAAGATAGCAATTGGATCGATATCTAAAAAAATAGCTGATAAGATGGTGCCAAGAGTGGTTGGCAAATCCATGCCAAGCTTGGATGCCAAGGCAACGTCGGCAGTATGACGTCAGCTTTAGCCTGACTAGCTCTCATTCAAATTTGGATAAGATGATTATATGTTATCCCTTCAGCATTTAAACTTCAAATGAGGAGTTCATCATATCTCTTCCTTTCACGCCTATTTAAACACCAACCAAGCAAGCATTTGAAAGAACGAAAAATTGGGGAGAGTGATCAAGTGAGGAATTAGAGTGCAAGACAATTGACAACTGGCTGCACCTAGGAGGGTGGTTCGACCAACTTGGCCGAGAGCCTGGATCTTGAAGGGCTTCATCGAGAGACCCATTCTCGCCCATTCTCTCTTTCGAGTTGTTTTACCTTGTTTTTAATGATGATGTACTTTGAAAACGTTTATGGTTTTTTGGTTAAATCACTCACCATGAACTAATCTAATAGTTGGTGGGGGATGTTTACGTTGAACGTTGTTTTATGTTTTAGTTTTTGATAATAAATATGCCCTGGCAATGTTTTATCTATTCGGCATACTTTAATGTTTTCTAAATGCTATGCCAAGTGAGACTGTCACTGTTGGCCTATTGCTCCCCAATATCTTAACAGACTTGGGGTGGCAATGATTAAGTTGTTGAATACTAAGGAGATAAGCTTTGAGAGATATCGTTCAAGTAGATGAACGTACTTCGGGAGTGAAATCTACCCCTTAGGAGTATAGATTGGATTTTAATCAAATTGGTTTATTTAAAAGCATGCACTATAAAGATATAGGGGTTTTTACATGATCAATTTAGGGCAATGACCATCGAGAGAGGCTTTGTAATTTTGAATTTGCTCAGAAAATAATGCCAAGATAGGTTGTTATTAAAGGCTGGCACATCATGAATAGCGTGAAACCAGTCATTCCCTGCCAACGCCCATCATTCATTAAAGCACATTCCTTGTCAACGTCTTTACTTTACTTTTATTTCTTTAATATTCAATTATTTCAAAAACCAACTTCAAAACAAACCAATTTTTTCTCAAGGCAAGTAACAATCAAAGAAAATTAAATTTCAAGTCAATCTCTGTGGGATCGATACTCAGCTTAACTGCTATATTACTTGCAAACCATGTATACTTGCACGCAAAAGACTCATCTTGGCGCTGTTTTATACATTTCCTATACATATCTTCTACCCCTTTTGCCAGCATTCACTTAGAGAGTCTACAAGTTTTTGGCGCCGTTGCCGGTGATTGCAATGGAGTTGATTGTTTTTAAAATTTTACTTGTCTTTATTTTATTTTATTTTTGTTTTTATTGGTGTATGACCAGAAGCCACCCTGTGGTGGACGAGTGGCCATACGATCCTGAAATTGAGAGAACCTTGCGGAGGCTAAAAAGAAGATTTCGAGAGATGAATAATCAAGGTAATAGAGGGAATGATGTGGTGAACAATGAAGGAAATGCACTTAACAATGTGATGCTACCACCACATGTTGTCCCAATTTTTGATGAAGAAAGACATATTAGAGAACATTTGGCACCAACCATGGACAATTTGATGCTAGGACTTGTTGGCACAGAGGTAAACACTGTCAATTTTGAACTTTAAACCGGTAATGATTCAAACTCTTTTGAATGTAGGTCTGTTTGATGGAGCACTTATTGGAGATTCGAGATAACATCTAAAGCAGTTCATGAAGATTTGCCAGTTATTTCAACAAACTAGAGTACTTGAAGATACCGTGAAGCTGAAGTTATTCACTTTTTCCTTGAGAAATAGATCTAAGGCATGACTCAATTCTTTGCCACCTGGCTCAGTTACTTCATGGGAAGATCTATGCCAGAACTTCTTGACAAGATTCCAGCTGCCAACACTCACTGTCAAGCTACGGGGTGAGATTATTACATTAGGCAGGCCGAGGATGAAACCTTATATGATGCTTGGGAAAGATTTAAAGATCTGTTGAGGAGGTGTCCTATGCATGGATTCCCGAATTGGACCTAGATACAAACCTTTTACAACGGATTGAATGCACAAACAAGGATTGTTGTTGATGCTTCAGTAGCCAGTTCGTTGCTTGACAAGAAGTATATCGAGGCTGTTGACATTCTTGAGCAGATTGTGATCAATGATTTTGAATATCTTGTTGCTAGACTTGGGAGCGGAACCAAAACCAGTGGGAAATTTTAGATTAATGAACTAACATCTATCCATGCTGAGATTTCCAACCTCACTAGCATGGTGAGAATGTTGCAAAAGAACAATGAGTCCCAAGAAGTTAAAGCATTAGACTTATCCTGTACAATTTGTAGAGAGAACCACCATGTAGATGAATGCCCTGCCAACCCCGAATCGGTAAACTTTGTTGGCAATGTCAATTGTTACTATAATCCTAACTCCAATACTTATAATGCAGGTTGGAGACAATACTCTAACATAGCATGAGGAAATCAAGAAGGTAACCAGTACAATGCTCAATGCCAGAATACCCAGAGACAGAATAACAATGCCATGCTAACATTCTATTAGAATGCCATACCATAAAAAGCTGTAACTCTTCGGAGTGGTATGCAATGTAAGATGGAGAAGGCTTCCAAACAGCCTATTAATTGCCAAGTTGAGAAGCCAATGCCAGCAGATAACCTAGGAAAGCAGAAGAATAGGGTACAAACACTGATGCCAATACCGATGCCAAAACGGATGCCAGTACTGATGCCAAAATAGATGCCAGTATCAATGCTAAACAGACTGAAGCCAGTACTGCCTTGGAAAAGCCAGTAGCCTCAGTGTATGCTTATTCGCCACCACCATTTCTAGCAAGACTTCAAAAGCATAAGCAAGACCAGCAATTTAAGCGCTTCTTGGAAGTTCTTAAGCAGCTGCAAATCAATATTCCATTGGTAAAAGCTCTTGAGTAAATGCCTAATTATGTGAAATTTATGAAGGACACTCTGTCCAAAAAGAGGAAGTTGAGAGGTTTTGAAACTGTTGCTTTCACCGAGGGATGCAGTGCCATGATCCTAAATCGATTGCCACCAAAGCTAAAAGATCCGAGAAATTTTACCATTTCCTGTACCATTGGCAACAAATTCATGGGCAAGACACTGTGCGACCTAGGTGCTAGCATCAACTTGATGACAATGTTAGTTTTTTGGAAGCTTGGCATAGAAGCAAGACCTACCACGATGACACTTCAGCTGGCGGACCGATCATATGCACATCCCAAGGGTAAGATTGAGGATATGTTGGTAAAGGTAGTCAAATTTATTTTTTCAGATAATTTTATCATTTTGGATTATGAGGCTAACATTAATGTCCCGATTATTTTGCGTAGACCATTCCTTGCCACGAGTAGGGCTTTGATAGATGTTCATAAAGGGGAATTAACAATGCGCATAAATGATCAGCATGTTACATTTAATGTGTTTCAAGCTTTAAAATGTGCAGATGAATATGATGAATGCCAAGCCGAGGAGATGATAGAGTCTATTTACACTTTGGACATGGCACAGTTATGCTAGGATATAGAATTCGATGCCAGCAACTTAGATGGAATAGTTGAATTGTTTGAAGAACCTGAAGAATCAGTCATGGAGGCTGAGGAGACAAAGTATTTTGAGACAAAGTATTTTGAGCCACTACAGTTGGCCGACAGAGAGATTAAGGCACCTAAACCATTAATTGAGGAGCCGCCAGAGTTGGAGCTAAAACCACTGCCGAATCACTTGAAGTATGCTTATTTAGGTAGACACTCGACTATGCCAGTGATCATTGCCAATGATCTCACTAATGATCAAGATAAGAGATTGCTGGCAATATTAAGCAATTATAAGCAAGCTTTGGAGTGGACTTTGGAAGACATCCGAGGTATTAGCCCAACCATTTGCATGCACAAGATTATCTTGGAGGAGTACCATGGCAAGACCATTGAAGGCCAGAGAAGGCTAAACCTGAGCATAAAAGAGGTAGTGAAAAAAGAGATCATAAAATGGCTTGATGCCGAGATTATCTACCCCATTTTCGATAGCTCTTGGGTTAGCCCGGTGCAATGCGTGCCAAAGAAGGGCGACATGATCGTGGTACAAAATAGTAAAACTGAATTTATTCCCTCCAAAACTATCATAGGATGGAGAGTATGCATGGACTATAGGAGGCTGAATAATGCCACGAGGAAAGACCACTTCCCATTGCCATTTATCGACCAGATGCTAGACAGGTAGGCAGGTAAAGCTTTCTATTGTTTTTTGGATGGTTATTCAGGTTATAATCAGATTGCCATCGCCCCTGATGATCAAGAGAAAACCACATTCACGCGTCCATATAGGACTTTTTCGTTTAGAAAGATGCCATTCGGCCTATGTAATACACTGACAACGTTTCAACGTTGTATGATGTCCATTTTTTCGATATAATAGAGCACAACATGGAAATATTCATGGATGATTTCTCAGTGTTTGGCAAAACATTTGAAGAATGTCTACAAAGTTTGGAGCAAGTCTTGAAGAGATGCATAGAGATAAACCTAGTGTTGAACTGGGAAAAATTCCACTTCATGGTGAAGGGGAGCATTGTTCTCGGGCACAAGGTAACCGAGAGAGGATTAGAAGTTGATCAAGCAAAAGTTGAGGTAATTAAGCAATTGCCGCCTCCAACAAGTGTCAAAGGTATAAAGAGTTTTTTAGGACATGCCGATTTTTACCGGCGTTTTATTAAAGACTTTTCAAGAATTGCTAAACCTTTATGCTTGTTATTAGAACATAATACCACTTTTGCCTTTGACGATTCTTATTTGATATCATTTCAGGAGCTTAAAGAGAAGTTAATCAATTCCCCTATAGTTGTGGCACCGAATTGGAATGAGCCCTTCGAGCTCATGTGCGATGCCATCGCCAAGCCCAGACTAATCCGATGGACGCTCCTACTTCAAGAATTTGATCTTGAGATATGAGACAAAAAGGGTAGTAAAAACTTAGTAGCTGACCACCTCTCACGTTTAGAGTATCATCTTGAAGATGGTAAGACCAATGTTATAAGAGATAAATTTCCTGACGAGTATTTGCTTGCAGTTAATGTCATTCCATGGTACGCTAACATTGTCAACTACCTGGTAAGCAACATTCTACCACCGGACTTGGCATACAATGCCAAGAAAAGGTTCCTGCGAGAAGTTGGCAAATACTACTAGGACGAGCCAATATTGTTCAAATAGTGTGCCGACCAAGTGATATGTCGGTGTATGCCCGAGTATGAGAAGTAGAGTATATCCATATGGAGGTCACTTTGTTGGGATGAAGATTACCGCCAAGGTGCTGCAATCAAGATTCTTTTGGCCCACACTATATAAGGATGCCCACGAGTATGCCATGGCATGCGACCGATGCCAACGGACAGGAAATATCTCTGGCAGACACCAACTACCGCTCCAAAATATTATGCTTGTGGACTTATTTGATGTATGGGGGATAGACTTTATGGGTCCTTTTCCCATTCATTTGGTAATGTATATATTCTCTTGGCTGTTGACTATTTATCTAAATAGGTAGAGGATGTTGCCCTGCCAACAAACGATGCCAAGGTCATTGCCAAGTTCTTGCACAAAAACATTTTTACTAGATTTGGTGCCACTAGAGCGATTGTTCATGATGAGGGCACCTATTTTAAATGTAATCTAATATCTAAGGCTTTGTGCAGGTATGGTATACAGTAGAGGATTGCCCTAACATATCATCCACAAACAAACGAGCAAGCCGAGATTTTAAACAATGAGATTAAGAACATTTTAGAGAAGGCTGTTAATCCATCAAGGAAAGACTTCCTTAAGACTAGATGAGTCCTTGTGGGCTTACATGAATGCCTTTAAAACTCCTTTGGGTACTTCACCATTTAGATTGGTTTTCAAAAAACCATGCCATCTACTAGTATAATTGAACATAAAGCCTATTGGGCCATCAGAACACTTGACATGGCATGGAGAGTTGCTTGAGAGAAGAGGTTACTAGACCTAAATAAATTGGAGGAGTTCAGGACGCAAGCATACGAGAATGCCATGATATACAAGGAGAAGGCAAAACGTTGGCATGATAGTAGGATATTGCCAAGACAACTTGAAGTAGGCTAGCATGTTCTCTTGTTTAACTCACGACTTAAATTGTTTTTAGGGAAACTCAAATCAAGATGGACGAGCCATTTTGAAGTGGTAAAACCTTATGCCCATGGATTTCTGGACATTAAGAACTTGAAGTCGGGATAAATTTTTAAGGTGAATGGCCAACGTTTAAAGCATTGCATGGAAGGTGATCAGAACAATGCCAATGAGGTGATCCTCTTGACAGAGGTAACGTGAAAACATCACCAGGTTTGAATTTTTGTAAATATTAGGTTAGTTTTTTTCTTTGTTTTTAGGTTTCAAGATTTTTAGTAGTTTTTTTTCTTTTAAATTTTCCTTTTTATTCCTTTATTGTGTTGAAAGGTTTTCTTTGAGTTTGTGCAGAATCAGTATGCCAAGAGCAATGCCAAGATTAATGCCAAGTGGAGATTTGGCATGATCCCGTGCCACAATATGGGAATTATATGTGCCAAGCACATTGCCAAGCACAATGCCAGAGCAGCTTGGCATGCGACGAATTGAAACATGGAAAGAGGAAGTAAACCCTAACTTGATCGGCCCATTAGATAAGAGAGAGTATTTTCTTTAAATTTAAACCCTAGCCGCCCAAAACTTGGGTTGAAATTTAAATTCAATCTAATCACCTTATCACTCTAATCTTTACCAAACCTTATCACTTACAACCTTATCACTTTACCCTCTTTTCAAATTAAATCTTTTTACCTTCCATCATTATCCCTATTTACTCGGTTACTAACCCCATTAAAACACCCAACCTTTTCACTTTCTTTCCCTAGCCGAGTTTAAAGAACCCAACCCTCTCTCAATTTTCCACTTCTTTTCAAGCAAGAACCAAGCTTTACATCTTCTTTTCTTCTTCTTTCTTGATTCAAAACCATTCCAAATTCTTGCACGTTTCCAATGTCTTCTTCTTCTACCACTTTCAACCGATTTTTCAATGAGGAGATCCAGAAAAAGTTTAAAGCCAACTTTGCTTCAAGATCTTTTTGTTACAAAAAATACTTCGATTTCAAGACGGAGACAAGCATTAGCTTCCCTCCAGAATTCATGGCAATAGTCGACATGAACAAGTGGAATCTATTTTGCCAACAAGAATGAGAGATTTTTGCCACCATTGTTCAAGAATTCTCTTGTGACCAAGGATTCACCATTCTTGATGATTCGAGGTAAGTGTGTGCATTTTGATAAAGGGTATATTAACACTATGTTTGAATTGGATGGTGCAGGGGATGAATATTTTAATTATGTCGATTCAATTAATGCTGCCAAGAGAAAGAAGCTGCTGGCAGACTTGTGTGAGCTTGGCACGGCATGGACAGTGTCATCAAATGGACACTGCATGGTAAAGCGGTTGGCATTGAAGCCTCAATGGAGAGGATGAAATCACTTTGTAAAGGAAAATTTGATGCTGACATCCCACAATGAGACTGTATCAGAAGAGAGGCTGATCCTATTGCATTCTATCATTATGGGGAGCAAGATTAATGTTGGCAGACTCATTATTGATGAAACCTATAAATGTGCAGCAAAAGGTAATGACAGTTTGTTATTTCCTTTGTTAATTTCTAACATTCGCATGCTCTATGGTGTGCCAAAGCTTGATACAGATAAAGGTCAAAGGATCAAGGGAACAACAATCACAACTGCTATTTGGAGAAACCTCACAGCTGTCGAGCTAAAGAACAAAGGCAAGGGGAAGGTAAAAGTGCCCATGCCAAATGTGCTAAAGGCAGAGCCAGACACCATGCCAGCCAGTTCACTGGCAGTACTGTCCCAAATTCACCATTGCCAGAAGATTATTCTCTGAAAGCTAGAAAAAGTTGAGGAGCTCAATGTCAAGATGAGACATTATATACATGACAGGGATGTTGTAATCAGGGAGGCTCTTAAAAAATATCCACTGATTTTGTGGTAGAATTTCTAGACTTCCCTGCCGATGCCTCTGCCAGCAACAATGCCATGCCAGCCAGTCTAGTTCATACCCCATCTGATGCCACAGTCCCATTGTCTCCAGCTCAAGTCGATTTTGCCAGTTCTGATTCCTCATCTGAATGAAATGACACCAAAGCCAAGTCTACTACAGCCAAGTCACTAGTGACACCTACTATACAGACGCCATCTGATGCCACCAATGCACCTGCCACGTTGAAACTTACCAAGAAAAAGGAAGAAGTTGGAGTCTCTACTGCCGCTTCACAACTAATCATGAAAGGAAGAAAATGAATGGCCCCTGCTCATGGCCAATTTTTGAAAAGAAAGACCCGCGTCACACGAGAAGAAGTCTTTGAAGGGGAGTCCTCTTCCTCTTATACTCATTTACATTGCATTGCATTGCATTGCATTTACATGATCATGCATTTTAATTTTTCGTTTTAATTGTATAAATGTGTTGTTTTCATGCATTGAGGACAATGCACATCTTGGGTTTGGAGGTGTGCATTTTCTCACATTTGTGACATGCCATGCATTTCATATTTAATTTCTGTTGCCATGCCATTTGTTATGCCATCTAGGTTATTTAGAATAGATGCATACCGAACCACTAAAAAGAAAAAGAAAATTTTGCCTTTGTTTAATTTTGAAGAATGTTAACACTTGTTAGGCAAGTTTAATTTGATCTATGTGTCTGTCCAATGAGGAAATTCTAATCTTTAGTTGTCATGCCATGCCAGCAGAGTAGTATGCCAAGTTAGCTTGGCAATTGATCTCTAGTTTAGGGAGCTGAAATTTCACTTAACACGTAGTATGTATCTAGTTCCTTAGCAAACTTAGACTCTTTGAAATTATGCTCAGATTTAAAAAAAAAAGAAGATCAAATGATGCCAGGGTAAAAGAAACTAATAAGGCAGCAATGTTCTGCCAGGGCAATGAAAAAAATGAACTCTCCTCTACCTAGGGATAATAAGTTACTTGGGGCTTCATGGTTTGCTCCCTCTTAGTTCTCAAGTCCAAAACTTTAGGGTATGAGTTGAAGAGAAAGCCTAGTGATGTCTAGATTAAGGTGGGGATTCATGGTATGCTCCATCTTATCTCTCACGCTAAATAGTGTCACGAAGCAAGCTTAAATTAATGCCAACATAAACCCTTGGAAAAGAAAAAATGATAAAAATAAGAATATGAGTGTAGGTAGTAAAATTGACTAAGGGAGTGAAAGGATACTTGATGCATATTGCCTACACATCATGCACTCTTCAAGGACTTAGATTAGAGTTATATTGCTGCACTTGCATTACTACCTGCTTAGCATTATTGCACTGAGATACTAAGGACAGAAATAGAGCCAAATTCTGCTTGCCAGCACTTGTTGGCATTCCAACCAAAATTTTGCCAAGGTAACGTTTTCACTATTTTTGCTTTTATTTTGTTTGCATTACTTGAGGACAAGCAATGAGTTAGGTTTGGGGGGTGTTACCTCTCCAAAAGTACTATTTTTAATGCTAATCTTACAATGCTTTTGCTTGTTTTTAGGTACATTTAGTTGCATTAGGATGTTAAAACCATGCATTCACATAAAGATTTTAAAATTATATCTATGCCAATGTGAAGGGTTGTTTTGTTGGCAATTTTGCAGATTTGGCATAACACCTGGCTCTGAAAAGCAACGCAAGAAGGAATGCCAGAGAGAATACCGAGTGTTGTTGGCATAGATGGACCAGATAATGCCAAGCACCGGTAGAGAAGTGAACTTGATGCCATGCCAAAAAGCTATTAAACCTAAAAAAATAGGACAAGATTAGGCTCTGAAAAGATAGCAATTGGATCAATCTCTAAAAAAATAGCAGATAAGATGGTACCAAGAGTGGTTGGCAGATCCATGCCAAGCTTGGATGCCAAGGCAACATCGGCAGTATGACTTCAGCTTTAGCCTGATCAGCTCTAAATCAAATTTGGATAAGATGATTATCTCTTATCCCTTCAACATTTAAAATTCAAATGAGGAGCTTATCATATCCCTTCCTTGCACGCCTATTTAAACACCAACCAAACAAGCATTTGAAAGAACAAAAAATTGGAGAGAGTGGTCGAATGAGGATTTGGAGTGCAAGACGATTGACAATCGGCTGCACCTAAGAAGGGTGGTTCGACCAGCTTGGCCAAGAGCCTGGATCTTGAAGGGTTGCATCGAGAGACCCCTTCTCGCCCATTCTCTCTTTCGAGTTGTTTTACCTTGTTTTTAATCATAATGTACTTTAAAAACGTTTATGATTTTTTGGTTAAATCCCTCACCATGAATTAATCTAATAGTTGGTGAGGGATGTTTGCGTTGAACGCTGTTTTATGTTTTAGTTTTTGATAATAAATCTGCCTTGGCAATATTTTATCTATTCGGCATACTTTAATATTTTCTAAATACTATGTCAAGCGAGAGCTGGCATTGTTGGCCTATTGCTCCTCAATATCTTAACAAACTTGGGGTGGCAACGATTAAGTTGTTGAATACTAAGGAGAGAATCTTCGAGAGAAGTCGTTCAAGTAGATAAACTTACTTCGAGAGTGAAATCTACCCCTTAGGTGTATAGATTGGATTTTAATGAAATTGGTTTATTTAAAAGCATGCACTATAGAGATATAGAGTTTTTACATGATCAATTTAGGGCAATGACCATCGAGAGAGGCTTTGCTAATTTTGAATCTGCTCGGCAAACAATGTCAAGATAGGTTGTTATTAAAGGCTGGCACGACATGAATAGCGTGAAACCAGGTATTCCCTGCCAACGCTTATCATTCATTAAAGCACCTTCCTTGCCAACGTCTTTACTTTACTTTTATTTCTTTTCTATTCAACTATTTCCAAAACCAACTTCAAAACAAAACAACTTTTTCTTAAGGTAAGTAACAATCAAAGACAATTGAATTCCAAGTCAATCTCTGTGGGATCGATACTCAACTTTACTGTTGTATTATTTGCAGACCGTGTATACTTGCACGCAAAAGACTCATCTTGGCACTGTTTTATACTTTTCCAATACATATCTTCTGCCCCTTTTGCAGCATTCACTTAGATAGTCTACACTAACCGTTAAGAAACGATTAACTACTTTAACGATTAACCATTAAAAAATATAAAGGTTAGGTTACGACTAGCAAAATTTAATAATTGTTATAATATTTAACCAACTGTTTAGGCTAAATGGTATGACTAACCAACTATGAACACCCCTAATCAACATAAGATAGTCAAACTAATTTTGTTATCGATTATTTTTTATTAATTTTACTTAATTACTATAATTATTAAAAATTAATAGGAGTATGAACATATTATCGACGTGTTTATTCACCACAACAATGTAACTCCTTAAGACCACTTAGGGCGCATAGAGCAAGTTGAATTTTTTAACGTATGTCAAATAGTCAAAGATTGTAAGATGCAACTAACACTATTTTCGCACTCATAGAAATGTAGAGACCAGTGACACACATCTTATCTCGTGTGTGGCGAGTGTATGATCACTCTAGAGGATATTTCACTTCATTTACGTCTCTCAATTGACAGATATGTTGTGACTGATTCGAGTGAGGATGATTGGTCTACCATGTACTACGACTTGTTTAGAAAGGTACCAAAATATTTTACGACGGCCACATCAGTTTGAAGTGGTTGAAAGACAATTTTGAAACCTTAGTAGATGATTGTTTTGAACAAGAGGTGAAGGTTTGTGCATATCTTGAAAAAAAAATTGGGGATCCTGATGCCCGAATCACAACCAGATGCATTTAATGCATTTGTGACATTTTAGAGATTTTGACGAAGTTCGATTTAAGTTAGGGATAGACAATTTTGACACATATTTTTAAACAGATGTGTAAAGTCACTGATCTAAGAAAAAAAGTATTAGGGGATATCTTAGGTTGTTACAGTCATGAACATGGTATCACAAACGTTTTCTATGTCCCAAATTACTGCGGAGGCGAATTTTATTTTTCTCTTGTCACTAGGTAATTTTTTTATTCCACAGGTAAGAAGTCATTCTTTTTTATGTTCACAAATAGTATTAGAAGAGATCTTCTGTTATTGCAGTTATAGGCAAGAATTATGGTCTGATAATCAATCCCTTAGAATATTTCGCTTTTTTCGCTGTGATAACCCTCTCCACCATTCCCATTTGAAAGGTGACACTGAACTCCCCCCAAAAAATAATGACTTTTGGTTTATTCTTTTTATTTTTCTATTTTTTCCTTTTCCGTGCCTTGAAATTCATGCTCCCTCAAATTTTCTCTGTATGCAAGTTAAATAGGTGGCTTAAGCTCAGCCAAACTCAATCACCAAACTAGCACCCTACATCCTAAATTTCCCAAATTAATATCTTAGAAGTCTATATTTTTCAAATTAGCACCATTACAGTGAACTCGATGTGATGGTAAATCCTGCTATTTATGGTCATAAATTACTCCCACTCAAGAATTTTTTTACCTTTGTTCCCTTATATAATTTTTTAAAAAAATTAGTTTATCTTTTAATTCCCCCTTTTAAACATTTATGTTTTGCTCCCAACCCTAAATTCTAACCTCAGCTATATCATATATTGACGATAAACTTGTCTACTTGGGAAGACACGAAAGAGGTCACAAATTGTACAGATAAGGTAGAGGAAACAAGGTTAGTGGGTCGAGTTCAAGGTTAAAAGGGGTTCTTCCCTAATTTTTGGAGGTAAGATTGTTTCAACAAGGAGAGTAATTGATACACATCTTTCTATAACTAAATAAAATTTTGCAATTTTATTAAATAGTTTAAGATGGAAAACGAACATCGTGTGTGTCATTTCGTAGTTGGGTTTAAAAAAGGTAAAATGTCAAAAATATCCTTAATGTTTGACTGAATAGTCACATTGAGTCTATTTTTTTTGAAGCACTTTGACTCTCAATGTTTCATTTAGACCAAAATAACCCCTTAGATGAAAATTATTAGTCAACTAAGAGTAAATACTTGAATTGACGTGGCAAACCTACATGACAGTGCGCACTGACTAACGAGTGTCATATAGACAAACAAAAAGACACATTAGTGAAAAAATAATTATTTTTCTATTAGTTGACTAACAATTTTTATCTATTAAAGGGTCATTTTGACCCAAAATAAAACGTTACTTTAAAGTGATTCAACAAAAGAATAGTAACAGAAAATAACTATTCAATTAAACGATAGGAGATTTTTCTGACATTCCGCCTTAAAAATCAAATAGACCTAGGGTTAAGTCATCTGATGAATGAATTGAAATGTTTTAAGTTTTGATTTTATGCCGTTCTCTCTACCTTCTCTATTTTTTTTTAATCTTAAATCCGCTTCCTATATGTTTTCTATGTATTGTAAATGAGTGCATCGCTCTACAATGTTTCGATGTATTTTGCTTTTATAGAGATTTTAATAAAACTCTGCTTGAACCCATCACCAGAATTTCGGGATTGTAACATCCTAATATATATATATATATATATATATATATATATATATATTATAATGAATGAATGAAAATGATGAAATGTCAATCAAAAGGTTTAAACCCGTGACCTTTCGCTTGACAACTTAAACTTTAACCATCTAAGCTAAGGCATTCCTTACTATTAGTTTTTAATTTTTTTTTCTTTAAACCATGTTTAAATTGTTTGACCCGAAAATAAATAACATCTAACTCTTCACCTGCCATATTCAATGCCATCTCAATCTAAAAAATATCAAATTAAAAAAAATCTGGAAATTCTCCCAACCACTCAAAACACGTTCGGCCACTGATCTGCCCCACCGCCGTGTCGTGGAGTGCACTGTCACCGTCGTTGTCTTCCTCGCCTCACTGTGATCAAAACTCGATGAGCTACTCATCGTTTGACGCAGTCGTCCAGCATGGGGATCATTTGAAAAGTCTGACGAGAAAATCAAACGCTGCTCTAATGTTTTATGTATTTTCTGACTACCTCCATCGTCCTTTTGTTGCACAGTCACTGGATCCGAACTCCTGGTGTGGAGACAAGCAAAACCAATCGATCGATCATCCGTCTGACATCAGTAAATGCTTCATCGGAGTTACGTGTTATTCCAATCGTCCCTCTTCGTTTCATGTAAATTTGATGAGATTTCGGCCTAATTTCGATATGCAAACAAAATGGTTGCATTGTAGAGATTATTTCCGTTCTATTTTTGGCCAAAATGTGCCATTTGGGTGTCACCAGCAAAGTTTTCGGCAAGGAGCCGATGAGCCCAGGTTTAGCTAAGTGGGCTGGGTTGTTTTCGGCCCAAAACCCAACTATTTTCCCTTTGACTGACCCATCGAGTTAACCCGCTGAATCAACCCATCCAATTCAACTTAGTTGACTTTGACCGTTGACTCTAACTGTCAACTTTGACCGTTAACTTTGATCATTCTCTGACCGTTGACTTTGACCAAAAAGTCAATTTTTTTTGAAAACTTATATTTTGAGTTTTTTGACATTCTAAGTCCTTTTTCTAAGTCTGTTTCACAAAATTCTAACCCGAAGGATTCTGAATCTGACCTTGAATCCAAACATGCATATATATTAAATTACTCTATTCAAAAGCAATGTAATTGAATAAAGGAATGATGTTGACTATTATCTGTTTAAAGGTACTCGAGATTCACCTGACCGTTCGTCTGCTCAACCCAACTCCTCCCGATTCGCTCATCAGCACCATCCATAGTTACTTGTATGATATTTAAACTCGGAGAAATTAAATAATTAGAATTTATTCCCTTGTAGTAACCTTGCTCCGTTATGATCAAGGGTCTAGTACCGCTGCAGAGCGTAGCTAGGCAGGTGCCCAGTAGACTCTTTTGACAAGCTTTTGAGGAGTGTTCCTTGTGTGCTAAATTACGGTTTTACATACATTTTCCGAAATGATCATGCACACATGAATATTTCTTTGACTTGAACGCATGAATAATTTTATATGACTTGAATACTTTATGAGAACATGATATTGTTATATGATTAGATGCATGATGTTGGGCTCGATTTCCTTCAACCGTTTGTGTTGCCAAGTGGTGGTGAAGTTGTATTTTGGGTGATAGTTGTGGGAAAAAAAAGATAGAAAATTTACACGATGATTTTAGAGTGGTTCGGCTTTCTAACGAAAGCCTACATCCACTACCTTAGCTTTCCACGAAGGATTTCAACAATTCACTAAGAAATCTTCCCCTTTTCTAGGCTTAGGAGGAAACCTTTTACAACCTAGACTCACTCACCAAGTCTAGCATCCAAAACTCACAACCCGAGCTGGGAACAATCTTAAAAAAGAGAAGTTCTAAGCAAACTAAAATCCCTCTCTAAAGGTGTTTGTTTGCACTCTTAAGCACTCACCCAAATCCTAATACACTTGAGCATATAATGACATTTAAGCTCACAAGTGTTGTCTATACAAAGAATGGGAATTTAAGGGCCTAAGACAATTTTGTCATCATAATGTTGTTGGCATTGAGATCATTAGTTGTTGCTGAAGCTTGAATGTCCCTTTTATACTCCCAAATGAGTTCCTAGCTTATTTCCCGTAATAAATGCAATTCTGGAGTTGTCCGTATCGATACGCGTATAGCCGTATCGGTACGCCCTTTTTGGAAAATAGCTTCGAGCTCTTAACTGCCTTCCCATATTGGAACGCCTTGACGCATATCGGTATGCCGTAGCGATACGCCACTGTTCCGTATCGGTACGGATGCTTTGTAATCTACAAGAAACTATCCGTTTTGGGTTTTTGAAAATAGCTGTTAGGATTTAAAGCATAGGGTTTCGATACGCGTATAATCATATCGGTATGGACCTTATCATATTGGTACGGCCAAGCCTGTACTGGTACGGTTTTTCAGTTTTGGAAAACTACTGTAGCTAAAACCCTTATCTGTATCGATACGGGGTATACCATATCAGTACGGGCATATTGAAAACTTTAGTTTGGCTACTTTAAAACGTTTAAAACCCTTCCAAAACCTTATGAAAACATCTCAAACTAATTTTCAAGTTGTTTGGACTTAAAAATATTTTTGTAATCTTTTCAATTTAGTCCAAAAATACTTTTCAATTATTATATCAAAACAAATATCCTAACAAACTCCCCTTTTTTGATATAATAAAACCAACTTGAAAAATTATTTTTGAGATTCTCCCCTTTAGTAAAAATACAATTTGAATAAGAGATAAATTGTTGAAAATCTTATAAGCTCCCACTTATTCATTTGAAAATTTATTTTTTCAAAACATTCTCCCCCATTTTGTTATATCAAAAATGGTTCAAACTTTAAACACTAATAACAATGGAGAGTAAAAAAAATTGACAAAAATAAGTTTTGTTTTAAAATTGTCTCCCCCTTACTCAAGCATCATTCAAATGTTAGTCCAACAATTACGATAAACTAGTTGAATTAAAAAAATAAATAAATCAAATAAAATAAATAAAAATTAACTAATTTTTTACCACACTTGAACCAAAGGTAGGATGTGAAGCCTTCCTTCTTCAAGTGTTCTTCCTTGTGTGTCAAGAGCTTCCATAAGTTTGACTTTGATCAACAATGGCTCAAACACACCTACAAAATGACAATCAGGTAATTTTCGGTATCCAAATTGCTTTGGATCCATAGGTATTAGTAGCACAAAGTTTTGTCCCCCTAGGAATCCATTTTTCAATTTCATAGTTTTTATTTGAAGTAATTAGTCATTTTGGGACCCAAATACTGCTAAAACATTTTCCTTTAATAAATCTAGGGGCACTAGATTGTCTCACATAAAAATTTGATTTTCCTAAATTAATTTTCTTTTCAAGCTCATTTGAAATCAAATCTTTTTTCTTTCTTAAGAGCATCTATTTCTTTCTGATGATCTTTTTCTAAATTTTGAAGCAAATTTTGTAAGTCTAAAACTTTAAGTTCAAAATCCTTCATTTTTGCTTCAAATTCCAAATTGGTTTTCAAAAGCAAATCATTTTCGATTTTCAATTTTGAAATCATCTTTTTATTTTTCGTAAATGAAGCCTTAAACTCAAAAACCAATTCGTCATAGGCCTCTTGTAACTCATCAAAAGTATAAGAATTAGAAATAGATGAGTTAAAAGCTAGCTCTCCACATATGCTTTCTTTGAGGATGATCCCTTTTTTGAAGCGAGGGCAGTCATATTTGTTGTGCCTCGTTTTCTTGCATTTGGAGCACTTGGGGAATTCTTCATCTTCATCTTCGATTCATGCTTGGATTCTTCCATTTCGCTCTTCATGAATCGGGCAAAATTCTTGAAGAGATAGGCCATCTCTTCATCTTCAGTTTCCTCCTCACTTGAATTTTCTTGATGGCTTGTGGAGGATTTAAGAGCAACGATGTTGACATCGACTCCTTGCTCTTGGATTTTCTTCTCATTCTCCATTCTCAAGGGTTGAGACATCATCTCATAGGTAAGAAGAGATCCTACGAGCTCGTCAAGCTTGAGCTTCTTCAAGTCTTTGGTTTCAATGATGGCAGTCTTCTTACTCTCCCATGATTCAAGAAGTGAGTAGATCAACTTTCAAACGAGTTTGTCCTCCAAAATCTTCTCTCAAAGACCTTTTAGTTCATGACTGTTGTGGAGAAACGGTCGAACATCCTCTTGATGTCTTCATTTGGGTCTATCTTGAAATTCTCATAGTTGAGGTTAAGTAGACCAAGCTTTGTCTCCCTCACCTCATTTGTGTCTTCATGGATTACTTCAAGTTTGTCTCATACCTCATTGGCATCCCCACAAGAAGAGACATTTGCTTACTCATTGGGGCCTAATGCACAAAGTAGGATGTGCAAGACTTTGCAATTTAACTCCATCATCTTCTTGTCGTTGGCATTCCATTTCACCTTGCTTCTTGTTGGCACGAACGGTCCATCTTCAATAAGATCCCATAGACGATAATATTTGGCCTTGATGAAATACATCATCCTATTCTTCCAATAAGCATAATGTTCACCGTTGAAGAATGGTGGCTTGTCAGTGGATTGCGCCATGGAAACCGGTTGATTTGTTTGTTGGTCGAGCTTGCCGTATCGCCTCAATAGGATGTTAATTCCTATCGATTAAGCCTCGCTCTGATACCAATTGTTGGGCTCGATTTCCTTCAACCATTTGTGTTTTCAAGTGGTGGAGAAGTTGTATTTTAGGTGATAGTTGTGGGAAGAAAAGGATAAAAAATTTACACGATGATTTTAGAGTGGTTCAGATTTCTAACCAAAGCCTACATCCACTACCTTAGCTTCCCACTAAGGATTTCAACAATTCACTAAGAATTCCTCCCCTTTTCTAGGCTTAGGAGGAAACCTTTTACAACCTAAACTTAATCACCAAGTCTAGCATCCAAAGCTCACAACCCGAGCTTTGAGAACACTCTTAAACAAGAGAAATTCTAAGCAAACTGAAATCCCTATCTAAAGGTGTTTGTTTGCACTCTTAAGCACTCACCCAAATCCTAATACACTTAATCATATAATGACATTTAAGCTCACAAGTGTTGTCTATACAAAGAATGGGAATTTAAGGGCCTAAGACAATTTTGGCATCATAATGTTGTTGGCATTGAGATCATTAGCTGTTGTTGAAGCTTGAATGTCCTTTTTATACTCCCAAATGAGTTCCTAGCCGTTGGAGACCGTTGGGAAAGAATTGGAGGCATTAGAGACTTTAGTTCCCGCAATAAATGCAGTTCTGGAGCTGTCTGTATATTGATACGTGTATAGCCATATCAGTACACCCTTCTTGGAAAATAGCCGTTGAGCTCTTAACTGCCTTCCCGTATCGGAATGCTTTGTAATCTGCAAGGAATTAGCCGTTGGGGTTTTTTGAAAATAGCCGTTAGGATTTAAAGCATATGGTTTCAGTACATGTATAAGCGTATCGGTACGAACCTTATCGTATCAGTACGACAAAGTCTGTACCGGTACAGTTTTTCAATTTTGAAAAATTACTGTAGCTAAAACCCTTATCTGTATTGATACGAGGTAAACCGTATCGGTACGAGCATGTTGAAAACTTTAGTTTGGCTACTTTAAAACATTTAAAACCCTTCCAAAACCTTATTAAAAAAATCTCAAACTAATTTTCAAGTTGTTTGGACTTAAAAAAAAATTTGTAATCTTTTCAATTTAGTCCAAAACTATTTTTTAATTATTATATCAAAACAAATATCCTAACACATGACTACTTTACCTGCTTGAAAGTATACCCATATATCATATTTGAAAGCATGATCTCTGGTTACTGCTTTACTATTATAAACATGCATCTGCCACATGATTCCTGATATTAATGACAGTTGTACAAACACTGATTTATATCTAGGGTATACTATCGGGTATATGTTATGAAGTCTTTGTAGGTTCAGCTCTGATCCAGCTGGTAATTCCTTATGGACCCAAGGTCCCCCTTTAGGTAGGTTCCGACACTTCGGCTCGGGTAATTCCTTATGGACATAAGGCAACTCCTTAGGTTGACTCCTACGCCCATTGGGCCTAGGGTAAGTCCTTATGAATGCAGTTTTGGGGAACTGCATATCGGTGTACGGTTGGAGGGTAGTTAAGTATAAATAAAACTTTGGTTGCCTTGAAACACGTTTTACTAAAATAATTTATACGTGTAAGAATTATATAAAATATTTTATCTGCACTTATTAGAACACAGTGAGCTCCCTAACTCATTTCCCCAAATCTTTATCTTTCAGATACTTTTGGATAGGCTTCCCAGACTTGGGACTTGGAGGACCGACACATTCAATTCACCACCTATTTTGTTGTAATGTTTCTATCTTTCAGAATGTCTTTATTACGGTGACATGAGCCTATATTTTGATACTTCATACCTTACTTAATGGCCCGATGTGACATTATTTTGTGATCAAATTCTGATATGGTTTAAACCAATTATCGTAAATTACTTATGTATGGTTTATAATTGTTATTTGATTTGGACTCGTTATCTTTTAATATTTTTCATGGGAAGTTTTTGGGATGGAATGTAACCTCCTGGAGTTACACATAACGCATAGGCGGGTCTAGGAGGTTACATGGATTCTTTATAATATATACAAAATATAATATAAATATCAAAATGACACAAACATATATGAAAATATGCACCGGTAACCAGATCCAACTTAAATGCAGCAAACAACCAGCCATGTCATCAATGATCAAACCATGGAACATGTGGCCCCTTCAGATATATTCAGTTCATAACAATCCTCCCATGAATGAGGTATTGTATACTCATCAAATAATTAAGCAAACAAATTCACTCTGTGAATGTGATTAGATCATGTTTTGGTGCTTGTTGCTTCTTGGAATCTTGCCCGCCTTCAGATGAACCCCCACCTTTCTTGCCGAAAATCATTTTGTCGAGATCATCCATCATGTCATCACTGCTTCCTCCGCTGGTCCTATGCCGTGTACCTGCCGGTTTTCTAACCAAGGCGTCGTGTTTTGCATTAAGGGGTGAATAATCGGGTTCAACAGCCACGGGAATCATAGCGAGTTTGGGATCCTGAGGAACAACCGATGGCTTCTTCGTCTCTTCGTACTTTGAGAGAGCTTTCTGGAGATCATCATTGACGTTCAAAGCTTCAAAAAGCAGGGCCTCGTTATCTCCAGCGGTCTCAATGATTCTTAGAACAGTGGACTGGGACTGACGACATTGCCGGACAAGAGTAGTTGTCAAGTCATCCTATCAACAAAGTAAACACATATTACTAGGATTCAACCACATTTCAACCCTCTTAGGTTTCTCATTTTATAGTAATGTCCCAAATCAAATTTGATAAAGTTCGAAACAAAGGGAAGAGAGAAAGTACACCCTATCAAGTAACATGCTACAGCTTCCTTTGGTTAATGTTTTATGCACTTTTGATAACAAATGAGTAAAAGGGAAAGTGCAAAAGAATAAACAATAGATCGACATCATGAAAAAATGCAAAAAGCAAAAACTCAAAAGTAAAAGCATCTGCCTAAGAAAGTCCAAGTAGGCAAGCTTTTCCCAGCTTCGTTACATTCTGGCCATGGGAATCATTTCATAAGATCTCAAAAATATGTCTAAATTAAATTGCAGTCAATAGTCTGCAAAAAGGTGAGTAAGTTTAAGTCTAGCTCGATGACGCCATCGTATAACCACAAAGCATCAAATTGAATTTACCCTTCTAGCGAAGCATATATAAGAAGTCGCAGACGTTCACTTCAACCTTTAAACTATAAGCCTTCAAGTGCAATAAAGATCATAAATGGATAATATACAATATCTAAAAGTTCTAGAAAGAAGGTATTCTTTCTTAAAATGGACCAAAATTCAAATTTCACACAAACAATATGATCTTTTGTACATTAAAGGCATCACTGCATGCAACAGAATGCTAAACATTATTTAACAAAGAAATTGATGAAAGACAACACTCAATAAAGGCTAAGTTGGACTACGACTTCGATTTCTAATGCTAGTTACTTGGCAGCATAGAAAGAAGCATACTTTATTGGTAATCTTATATAAACTTAGAAACTAAGAAGTGACAAAAATAATAATAAAAAACTACCTCGAGGGCATCTTGTTGGGGTGATAACACAGTTGAAAGAAGCTCAATGCTGTTTCTTGCCACGTCAAATGCTTCCCTTGTTTGTTCAGCTGTAAAGCTTTGGACAGGAATATTACGCTCAAGCTGCATGTCATGTCGAAACTGCTGTGCGAGACTAGCATCTACTTCTGGAGCAGAAGTTGAACGAGCAGGAGTAAAAATAGGTGCCAAGCTCTCATTGTCACGACCCGGAAAGCGAATACCCCCTGATTTTAAATTCTACAACAGAGAAAACAATCATTTAAGAAAAGCTCAAGTCATCAATCTACAAGCCAAAACCTAAAAGATAAGTGTCCATCGTTTGTAGCAATATTTGCATGGCATATTTGGCATGCTTATTAATGCAAAGCACAAAAAATTCAAGAGCCCATACCCAAAAAGTTCTGGTCAAGATTTCTAGTATTGGAGAAAGCTTTTTCAAGGGCTTTCTAAATTGATCTTCTGATTTCAATCATGTAAGCCAAATATATATATATATATATATATTGCTCATTTTATAAAAAAAAATCCCCATTTCATAACATAATGAAGATTTATAGGCTAGGTTAATAACAAATCCAAGCTGTAAAAGCTACCAAAGGAAAAATATTAGAAACTGTTATTGCTAAAGCCACATATGATTTTCAATCAGATAAACACGATTCATCTTGACAGTGGCTGAAAGCCAGATAAAAAATTTATGCTGTTACCTTGTAAGTTTCCTCATAAACAGGCAAATAGCAGAGCTCACTGGTCGACTCCCCCCATCCTTCAATAAGCATCAGAGCTTTGTTCCGATTATTAACAACAGTCTGAGGATCATCGATTAACTTAACCATCTCATCAAGAACCCTCTCAGCTGCCACCTCTGAGAATGCCCTGTCACAATTCTTGACACAAGTTTCAAGCAACACCAAGGACAAGTATTGAACCCTAGGGCTCTTCAACATCATCCTCCGCTTTATTCCACGGATCAAATCAACACTGTTAACTCTTTCATGGTTGATCATGTCACAGATATCAAGATTCAAGGCCCAATCAGGCTCATCGAGGGCCTCATAGGTGGAATCCTCAACAAGCTTATCGGTTGGGTTAGGGCCTTGGAAGAGCTCCTTCATCTTGAAGCTCATCGAGCTCATGCCAGCACTCATCTTTCTGCCCACCTCAGCTCCTTCAACCTTGAGGCGTTCCCCAAAGGCACTAACTTTGTCCATCAAATTCTTGTCCATTTTCAACAAGCCTTCAAAAACCAACACAATACCATCAATAAATCTAAGAAAAAATAAGTCCAAACAAATAAATGGCTAAATGAATCCATCCAAGGGGCCAGAAACTTCAACATAAAAAATTTCCCAGCCATCTCCAATAATAATAACTCTCGAAAGACTCAAAATTACATAAATGTTATGAGACGATCAAAAAGAAATATCTATGATTTGCCAGTCATTGTTAACTACAACAATAAAACATCTGCTTTTGCTTCTTTCACCATCTTCCCAATTATATATACCCAGAAATGCAATAAAAAAATTACCTGAACAATTTGCAATAGCATCAAAATTCTTCAAACCCAGAAAGGAATAGTGAAATCCCTAAATCCCAAATCTCCAATTAACCCTCAATAACAAAATATTAACTTCAAAAATCCAAAAACGAACAATTTGCCGCTTGAATAAAATAAAAGAATACATACACCTAATGATAAAGCAGACAACTCAGTTAAGAACTTAAAATACAAAAAATAGGTGCATAATGAATAAATGCAAAAACAAAAACAACTCCTTTAAACCAAATTCGAACTCACAAATAAAATTCATTAAAAAAATAACGCAATGCTTACAATTCTTGGAGAGTCAAAATCGATGAGATTAAGTAAATGAAAGAGAGAAAAACTGAGCGAGATTTGTTATAACTAAAAGAGAAGGTAATTACATTGTACCTGTGGATATCAAATCATAGAATACGACGATGCGTAACGACTGAGTAAACTTGAGTTTTCAAGCATTCCTTGGAGTTATCAGTCTTTGCTAAATTCCAAAACGAAGTAAAAGCGACACCGTACCATTTGTTTCATGCATCTTCTTGGGTCTTTTCCTCCATTTTAGTGTAAGGGAAAACTACAAATTTCATCACTCAACTTTTTTTTACTCCTATTCTGATCACTAATATTTAATTACCGAACTTTCGACTTGCTCATCAAGATGATTTGAGGTTTTCCGAGTTTTAAAGTGATTTTAGAAAAATATTAATTGATAGAATGGTAGGAGACGATAAGACAAGTTTGTCGGTGTCTTGAATGATAGGAAGAATACATCGAAAAATCATGATCTCAATTTCGACGTTACATAAGGATAAAAATGTAATGTCTGTTTGTACCAACGACGTACTAACCAAGTTAAACTTAATCGACAAAGTTATATATATATATTGCTAAATTGCATGATTTTATATAAGGTAGAATCATACAAAAGAAATATTTCAATGAGCCTCATTAAAAGTTCTCTAACCCTAATAAGAGAAAAAGAGTAGCCACGAAAAATACATACATCTAAACCAAAGAAACAAATGCTCATCCAAAGAAATTATATGTACTTTTGATAACATAAAATATAAGAAAACACATGCTAGAATTAAATAATCTGGTTCGAGTGGTGTGGCATTCAAAATCGATTTAAAAAAAGCTTATGACTCTGTTGATTGAAATTCTCTAGTGAAAATTATGGAGGCAATGGGTTTTGGTGACCGTTGGTGTCATTGGGTGTTATGCTGCATTTTCACTATTTCTATATTAGTGTTGGTGAATGGTGCACTACTGAACGTTTTAAGATCTCAAGGGGGCTTCGGCAAGGTTGCCCTTTATCCCCCCCCCCCCCCCTTTTATCTTGGTTGGAGAAGCACTCAGTTTGATGCTTGAGAAAGCAGTGTTAGTGGGACTTTTTTTGAAATTTGAATTGGGCAAAACGATAATTCAATGACAATTTCACACCTGTAATTTGCCGACGACCTCATGATTTTTTCTGAAGCTGCTGAATCACAAGTATTGGCTGTAAAGAGGGTCCTTAGGGTGTTTGAACTAGCATCGGGTCTACAAATTAACATTAAGAAGAGCAGGCTCTTTGAGATTAATGTGGACAGTTCAATCTTGGCATCTTGGTCGGCTTGTATTGGCTTCTCCCTGGGATCCTTTCCATCAGACTATCTGGGCCTACCTCTAGGTGCAAGAAGAAATTCAGTGGCTCTATGGGATCATGTAATCAACAAATTGTCTACCAGTATGGTTAGCTGGAAATCATGTCTTCTTTCATTTGGAGGAAGGATAACGTTAGTCAAATCCGTTTTATCATCTTTACCTATCTATTATATGCCACTATTTCGAATGCCATCTGTGATATGTAATCGCATTACTAGCTTGGTGTCCAATTTTCTTTGGGGTGGATCAGTTGATAAAAGGCAAATTCATTGGGTTAATTAGTCGCTGCTATGTCGACCAATAAAAGATGAAGGGCTTGGTCTCACAGATTTTGGTGTTCAGAATAGAAGTCTTTTAGGGAAATAGGTATGGCGCTTCAATTCTAAATTTGAGTGCTTGTGGAAGAAAGTCATTTCTTGCAGATATAATCTGGATGGATCGGTTCTTTTCCTCACCCTCTCAATCCGAGACCTTCCTCTTAGATCTGAAAAGGTATTATGAATTCTTTTTATGCTTTGGATGACTTGGGGTTGACATTTCGGAATAACTTAGCTTACAAGTGGGTGAATGAAAGTCTATTCGTTTTTGGTCTGATATCTGGGTTTGTGAGCTGCCTCTTTCTTTGAAATTCTCTCGTAACAGTTAATAAGTCAGGAGTTGTTGCAGATTTTGGGTTTCGATGCAATAGTGACTGGAGATGGAACATTCAACTAAGGAGGAGATTATTTGATTGGGAGGTACCTATTTGGAATGATTTCCAATCTTTGTTATTGAACTTTCAATCATATGGCTTGGAAAAAGATTGGGTTCAATGGACATGTTCAGGGGATGGACTCTACTCAACCAAATTCTTGAAATTTCTCCTTATCCCTGAATCCAATTTGAATGTTACGTGGAAAAAAGTTGTTTGGATTGGTTTGGCTCCCCCTAAGGTGGAGGCTTTTGTTTGGTTGCTCTTGCATGGGCGTGCTCCTGTTAAGGTGGAATTATCAAAGAGAGGTGTCCTCTCATTGTCGGATGATTCATGTCCTTTATGTAATCAAGAACGAGAGACTGTTGAGCACATGTTCTTCTTCTGCAAAGTATCCTAGTTGATCTGGTCTTAGCTTGCTAATTACTGGGGAATTACGCTAGTTCATCACAATCCCATGGAGTTTCTCCTCGCCTGGCCTCACTTATGCTCTAATATGGCGCACGATCAAATGTGGCTCCTATTACTTTTCGCCACTATTTGATCATTCTGGCTCTATAGGAATGAGATCGCTTTTCAAGGTAAGTCTTTGGACTTTTCTCAACTTTTCTTTATTGTGAAAGCACGGGCAGTCTGGTGTTTTAAAGCTAAAGTGTCGACTTCGTTTATCCCTACGAATTCAATTATCTCAGATCCCTCAGTAGCCAGTTTCAAGGGATTTTCTGCCTCTTTCTGTTGTGTCCCATGTTTTTGGTCCCCTCCTCCCTTAGGATTCCTTAAATTTAATATGGATGGGGCATGCAACAATGAGGGTAAGTGTGGCGTTGGTGGTGTTTTAAGGAATCATGAGGGTTCTATATTGGTGAAATTTTCAGTGTTGTATCTGGTTCGTCTCTTTTGACTGAATTACTCTCTATTAAATATGCAATTGAATCTTTTGTTAACTCGGAATAGTATAGTAGATCGAGGCTAATCATCAAAAGTGATAGCAAATCTACAGTCGATTGGATCATCTCCCCGCTTTCTTCTCACCCGTTATTCACTAATCTGGTCCAGGGATTGAGTTATTTTTTTACTAAAGGTCGTTGGATGATCCGCCATATTCCTAGGGTACAGAACATTCTGGCCGATAACCCAGCTAAAAGAGGAATTGGTTGAGGAAGGGGTTAGGTGATTATGGCCCTGATTTGGTCCCTGGATATTTGTCTGTACTCATGCTTTGTATATTATCAGTTTGTAGTGTAACAACGGTCCTGCCCAGCGGTGGTGTGCTTGGCGCGTTTTTACGAAAATTATTTAGGCCAGAATGGAGTCGCCCAAATCTTTTTTATTTAAGTGAGATTGGATCACCTGAAAACTCGACTATTTTAATAAAACATGTTTTTATCATTTTTATTAAAACAACGAGTTTTGGTATGCGAAAACCAGAAAAACAGGTTCGAGAGTCAGTTACGTGCGGGGAAGGGTGAGCACCCCACAACACCCAAAATTGGTACCTAGTCGATTACAAATTGTCTTAAAGATGGAAATTAAGAATTCGAATTTAATTTAAAATTTGTGATCCCTTATCATGTTTAAAAGAATGTTTTTGTGTGAAAGGAATTTACACCCCTATGCCCGGGGCATAATTTCCGTTAGATTCCCAAATGAAAGGAATCTATTTTGAAAATTATAGTTTAGAAATAAAAATGGTATTTTGTAATAGAGATTAACGGAAAGTGACACCCCTTAAGTTCGATGTACGTTTTTCACGATAACCTCTAAAAATTATTTTTTTGAAATTTTATTAAAATACATACAAGATGTATACGAATATATTAGATCGTAAATATTATGTAAATAATAATATTAATAATAATATACATATTTTTCACAATATGCTATAGTATATTAATATAAAGTAATATATTAATATAATATACATTAATTAAAATAATTAGGAAGATAATAATAAACATGTAATAATAGATACAAAAAAAATAGTTATAATATACATAATAATTATATAAATATAAATAAGAAAATGACTAAATTAAAAAAAATAGAAGCTCAAAAACTAAAAAAGGGACTAAATTGCAAGATGATCAAAATATTTAGGGGCTTCGAAGGTAATTAAACCATGCGACAACCCCTATATGTAATTATTTTTTAGGGCGGAAGGACTAACGTTGTAATTTCCCCATAAAAATCATATTAAATTAATTTTAGGGACAGAATCGAAAAACATTTAAAACTTACATGGACCTTTGGGAGAATTTACCCATGCAGAAGGGCCAAAAATCAATTATCCCTTTAAAGAAATGGCGCGGATCCTCTGGCCGGGTTGGGTTGACTATGCGGATCGAGCTCGAAACGACGTCGTTTTGGGCCTTGAGGCCGGCACCAAAACGACATCGTTTTGGTGAGCCTTTAAATACCCTTTTATCCTAAAAAAATCATTTTGCATGATAGATTTTAAAAAAAGGGCAGAGAGCTCTCTCCCTTCTCTGTCGGTACGGCCATCGGCCTTGGTGGCCGCTGCCGTGGGCCGTCGTAGGCCGCCGCCATCTACGGTGGTTGGAGCTTCAAAAGGGAGCACTTTTTGGTTTTTCTCAACACGTTGAGTTCAAATCTGGTGTCGAATTTTCGAACAAATCAACCTAGGTGAGTAGATTTACGAAGAACCGAAACATTTTTATTATTTTTTCTTTATTTTTTTTTTCAGATTTCAATTTCCTCTTTTATATATTTTCTGTTGTTTTTTTATTCGCTTCGAACAAGACAGAGTTTTTTTTATTATTCAGACTTCGAATTTTTATTTCGAATCCAAATCGCCCACAATACATTTGGTTGTTTGGGTATTTATACCTGAAAGTTTAAAATATAAAACTTGATTTTTGATTTTTCATATCTGCTTTTCAGGTTTGGGCGGTGAGCGGTGGCACAATGCGGCTTGGGCAGTGGCCGGTTGATGTGGTGGTGGCCAGTGGTTGACGCGTGGCAGTTACGTGGCAAGGGAAGAGCCGCGCGTGGCGGCCACGGGCGGGGAGTTAATTGGTCATGGCCGACGGCTGATAGAGGATAAGAAGAGTTAGGTTTTTTTGGTTTAATTTTTAGGGTTTTGTAGGGTTGAGGGTATTAGTGTAATTAGGGTGTTTAATTTATTTTAGATGGCTTTGTAAAGGGTTTTGGGCTTGGGTATTTTTTTGTAATTAGGGTAATAGGTTATTGGGTTTGTGGGGTTTTTTTTGGGTCTGGGTATGTAATGGGTCTGATTTGAATAATGAAAAGGTTGGACTTTTAATTTAGGTTTGGGGCTCAAAGGCCCGGACAAAATGGGTTACTACAGATGCCCCTCTTTGTGTATTGTTGTGTAACAAGAATAGGGCAAAGACAAAAGAGTACCTAATTTTGTCTGGTCAGTTAGGGTTACTTTCTTTGGCCACCGTTTCTTCTTTGGGCTTCGCTTGATCTTCTCGGCCACTCTTGTAAGCAAAATCTTCAAAATAGAGGATCCCTTAGAGAAGACAAAACCATAGGTAATCCGTTGGAAGAGACAAAACGCGCTCGGCTTGCTACGACTCTGACGACGACGCAATGCCTAGAGCAAATTTGACCTAGCTGTAACACTGACGAAGAGGCAAGGTCTGCAAAACTTGATCCAATTGCAACACTGATGAAGACACAGTATCGAAGGATGAAGGTTTGGCCCAGCTACAACACTGATAAAGACAGGACCGGAAGTCAGCAAGTTTTGATCTAGAGCTTAACTCATAGATCTCTTTTGCATTTTTCCCAAATACACAGGGATTAACAGATTTGAGTTGCCTTTACAGGTAGTCGTTTGCTCGGGCTAGTTGTACCATTCTCCTGGGTACAATCAGTTTATACCAATCATGACATTAGATTTTTCAAAGGATTTATTTTCCTTCCACCATTCGTGAAAATGGATTTTCGATGGACCCTTAAATTTTCCATTATCTTAAACTTTACTGTGTTTAAGCATGTTGTGCCAACATTTCTGTCGAACTTGTCAAAATGGTTTTGATCCATCTACAACACTGACAAAGAGGCAGGATCCAAAGATGAAGATTTGATCCGCTACAACTATGACGTCGTGGCGCGATCTGAAGAAGAAAGTTTGATATGCTGCAACTCTGACGAAGTAGCATGATCTAGAGAGGAAAGTTTGATCCGCTACAATTCTGACGAAGTGGCATTATCTGAAGAGAGTTTTGATCAAGCTTCCACTCTGATGAAGAGGCGTGATCTGAAAAGAGCTTTGTTTTTTCTTTTTTTCTCTTTTTAGGGGATTTTTTCTTATTTTTTTCAATAAACACATGTCCAATGAGAAAATTCGAGGAAAGTATTTGGTCTATTCACACCATCAATGGAGAAACTAGTCATAGACAAAAATTTGACCTGCTGCACCTATCAACGGCGAAGAAAGATCTGAAAAATGTAGGATCTGCTATATCATGGCGGGGAATCATGACTTTCCTTGGTTTTGTCTATCTTGTATTCTCTTCTAAAAGAGCATAGAACTCTTTAATCGTTCTGCTACTCTATTTCTTTAGGGTAAATGATTCGTTCCATCGCATCCTCAAGGAGACATGATCTATTCGTTGTGTTCATTCTGCTGCAACTTCAGGGAGACATACTTGTGGTCGTGCTCATTTCGCTACAAATTTAGAGAGATGAAATTAATGTCTGTGCTTATTCTGCTGTAACTTCAGAGAGATGAGACAGTTGGGATGTCCACTCCACTGTAACTTCAAAGAGATGAAATTGTTGAGGTGCTCATTCTACTGTAACATCAGAGAGATGTGACGGCTGAGGCATCCATTCCACTACCACTTCAGGGAGATGAACTTGTTGAGGTGCTCATTCTACTGCAACTTCAAAGAGATGAGACAGCTGAGACAGCCATTCCACTGCCACTTCAGGGAGATAAACTTGTTGTTGTATCCATTCCGCTACCACTTCAGGGAGATGAACTTGTTGTGGTACTCATTCCACTATAACTTCAGGGAGATGAACTTGTTGGCGTACTCGTTCCACTGCAACTTCAGGGAGATAAAACGGTTGAGGAGTCCATTCTACAGATGAACTTGTTGCGTACTCGTTCCATTACAACTTCAAGGAGATGAGACGGTTGAGGTGTCCATTCTACTGCAACTTCAGAGAGATGAACTTGCTGGCGTACTCGTTCTACTACAACTTTAGGGAGATGAGACGGTTGAGGTTTCTATTCTACTGCAACTTCAGAGAGATAAACTTGTTGGCGTACTCGTTCTATTGCAACTTCAGAGAGATTAGACGGTTGAGGTGTCAATTCTACTGCAACTTCAAAGAGATGAACTTGTGATTGTATTGACCTGCTCCACCATTTTTCGGAGAGATAAAATCTGGAGAAGAGAGTTGATCCGCTACATATTGTTTTGGGTGAGATAGGACCTGCAAAAATTAAAAGAGTGTTTGGTCAAAGTGAGCCACAAATTAATTGCTTTATTTTAAAACTATAAAGCTGCAAAAATTTGATCTAAATATTTTATTTGGTTGATTCACTCATTCGTGTCAAGGATGTTAGATCTTTGTTAATGTTTGTTTGTTTCTTCTTGGTTGAAGACGCCAAACAATATTTGCCCCATTTCTTCATGTCAAGGATACTGGAATTTGTTAACAACCATTTGCTCCTTCATATTTGAGGATGTCAAACCTTTTGGCTTAGCTTCTCTTCGGATTCAATTCTTGTTCAAAGTTCGTGCCGGCAAACGTTTGCTCCCAACTTTTGTTGTTCTCATTCTTTTTTGAATTTGAACTTTTGAGCTGAATAACCCTGATGTCATTTCCTATCTTCTTCTCAAGGGAAATTGACTTGCGACACCACCGTCAGAGATGTAGAATCTGGATTAAACTAGCCTATCACCACTGACGGATGTGAGATAGGAAAAAGTTGATTCTGCTGCTTCATGACGGGGAAGTCATGACCTGAAAACAAAATGAAACATTAGTTAGTGATCTGCTCAAAAAAATTTACCGTTTATCATCTGGATGTTTGAGCTTTTTGTGTAGTCGGCCTCTTTCAGGGCTAAAGGTTGGTCATCATATTTTTGTCCCCATGGTTGAGGTCTTTTAGTCTCATTCCCGGGCCTGTTTGTATGTACAAGCAAAAATAAATGTATTTAGTATGAATGCATCTTTATGCCTAAATGTATGTGTTTAGTCTAAATGCATGATAAACTTTAAATGTACGTATGATGCACGTGCTTAACATGACATGATGAATGTGACATTATTTTCCCCGGCCCTCAAAGGGATGCCCATAACTCTTTGCTAGTCAGATCTTTGCTTCTGATTAGGTAGGGTTCAGTGCCTTATATGTGAGGATGCCCCAACCTTTTTGGGGTTCGATCATCTTTTGGATTAATTTCCTCGGGTGAATACCCCAACATTTTTTCTGAGACTATTCTCAGAGTTTGAAGTATGTTTACGCCTTTTCTTGACGGGCTTTCATTATTTTCAAGAACGCATTATGTTGCCCCCCCAAATTTCATTGTCCTAAAATTTTGAGCTTTTGAGCCGAATAACCTTTGGCGTTATCTATTTTCTTTTCCTCGAGGGATATTGAATTCATCATTGATTGGAGCTAGATGCCCCGTTTATTCTCGTGCTCGTATATTTTTTGGATACCTCCAAAGGCTTGAAGCTTTTGTTCTGAGCAGACACCTGCCTTAGGTCCTTGTACTTTAAATTTCTATAAAGAGCGATACAAGAAATATTTGTTTTGTAACAATGGAAGATGCTTATATGAATGAGAAAAGAGTATTTATTCTTTCAAAAATATGATTTTCAAAAAATAGGGGATCCTTATATTTTGTTTAGGAGCGTCTTTGCACCCACTTGTCGAAGGTCATCCCAAGCGTAGTCTGTGTCTAGAAGACCTCGAACATTGTGTTGTTGCTTGAAGATGTAAGCTGCCTTCCAGGCTATTAGACTTTTGAGAAGGACATTTCCCGCATACCTAATTTCTGACCAATTTGGGTGGCTCTCTTTGATTGACAAATCTCCCCATTCTATTTTGCCCTCTTTTCTTATCTCGATCAAGCATTAGAAGTTTCAAATCTTTGAAGAAAGGATAACTCCATAAGGCAGAAGGTTATTTAAAGAAAAATTCCTTCAACTCAGATATCCAGGTTTGATTAAGATGGACCTTGGAGACGTACCACGTAGGCCAGAGCTTGCAATTATAAACGAAATACTATTTTTGTAGTGCTTGATTTGAACTCGCTTAGATGCATTGTTTTTTTCTTCGCTTTCTTTCTGGATCGCTCTAGACTGCCTGCTTTTGGGTTTTTACCCTAGAGTTCATTTTATCTTCCTTCTAGTTTGGACCTTTTGTAACACCCTTAACCGGGATGACACATTTGGTCTTCACGCTTGAAACCCAACCATTAAGATTTTGACCTAGTTTAGCCCAATCCACAAATCTATTATGAAAATCCATTTAATTACAATCCAATAAAACATAATAAATATTAAAAAACATATACAGTGGAGCTCCTTTTAAAATTATATTATAAACCTTTGACTCGATCATTTGAAAACTCAAATACAATTTACAATAGACAATAGGTTCCTACGGATACATAGCCCAATGACCTAAGTACTGTACTCTGAAGAGACGAGGCGCAGGAATCCTCCACTGATGGTGTTCCTCGAAGAACTAGCTAAACCTACTAACTTGAGAACGAAAACAACGATTCCGAACGCTGGGCTAACAAAGCTCAGTGGATACACAACCACTCAACCATGTTTCATGCAAATCATAAATAAGAACAATGCTACAGATATGATATCATGGCAAGATAACAATGGCGCTAGTGCTAGCCACCTAAACACATGCAAACATCATAACAATCATCAATCATGGCACACAAGGCCCAACCAAGCCCGAGATCTCCACAGATCACCAAGGCAAAAACAACAACATCAACAACAACACAACTCTGGAGTGAGGCCGGGTCACAAAGCATCGGTACATACACTCCGGGTGAGGCTGGGTCACGTAGCATCAGATCATACACCCTGGGTGAGGTCGGGTCACCTAGCATCAGAACATACACTCATACTCGGAATGCTCCCTTGAGTATCTTCGAATGAGGCTCGAGTCACATAGCATCGGTAACCTCCATTCGACATCTTAAATCGTGGTGTTGCAACACTCTTCACTGGGTATCCGAATCCCATCAATCAAGTGGCCACATGGTACGACACATCAACATATAAACCAACCAATGCCTATCAAGCATACAAGTAACGCGTTCCCAAGTATCCCTTATTGTTGCTAAGCGACATCACATCAATATTTTACATTACTGAGTTGTTAGTACATTATAGAACAATATTCAATTAATCCCTTATTTGACTCGTTAGTCCACATTGTCTTATTACTCAAGGTAACTCCCCAAATATTTACCAAGTTATTAGACATTTATTTCAAATATAGGTTTAAAACATCAATATTTTAATATTAATTTTATTGCTTAAAGTACATTAAGGCCCCTTTGTTCAATTATGGAACCCTTATTTGATTTCTTGGGCGATTGCCCATAGATTATCTTATTCTATATGGGTATTCGCCCCCCAAATATTTACCAAGTTATTAGTACCAATATTTATTTCGAAAGAACTAGACCCTCAAGGGTTTAACGCTCCACCTCGTTTCGATACTCATTTTAATATTCATTTATCCAAACCCATAAAGACCCTAACGGCCCTTTGTCTCCCACAAGTAATGTAACAATGGACCCCCACGCCATAGACGCAAAACGTTACTAGAATCCTTAATATACAGGGGGTAGTGATACACGAGGTGGCGTACCGGTACTCCCCTCACAACCCGTCTCCCTTTTATACTTAGGTGTACCGATACGATGGTTTTCATATCGGTACTCGAGCTCAATTTCAAACTTTGGGTGCGAATTTCACCTAAAAATCCTAGTTAACCTATATAGTTAAGCCCCAAATTGATCTTACAAGTTATGGTGAATGTATTAAGTGAGTTTCAACCAATTTTAAGCCTTAACAACATCAAAACCACATTTTACCATTAAAGGGTCAACCAAAGCATATCAAACCATAAACACCCAAATCATGCACAAAGCCTATTTTTATAAGTTGTAGGAATTCAAAGAGTTAGTGGTGTACTAACCTTGGATCAAAGCTGGTGGAGAAGTCCTCAAGAATCCATTCCCGCTCTTCTTCTTTAAACCCCCAACTAAACCTCATTCTTCACCAAACCAAGCAAAGAATACCTCAAAATGAAGATCATTTCTTGCTTAGCAACTCTCCCTCTACAAGATAAACGAGAAATCCATAGCAAAACCCAAAGATTTGACCTTGAACATGAAGGAGTTTGGGTGGAAGATGGAAATGGGTGAAAGAGGGAACAAGGGGACAAGATGACTTCACTCCCCCTATTTTCTGCAGAAAATAAAGTACCCCCAACCAGTTCTTTTTTCTTCAATTATGCTTTTACCCATTTGCCCTTCTTGCTTTCACCTTAGCCCATCAACAAACCATCAACCTAAGCCCAAGGTTATAAGACATGCCCAAAAAGGTTCTCAAAGCCCAAACATCAAGGTCCAACCACGAAGCCCAAACTTTGGGTTAACTCGACCTTTGGATTCTAAATCCGGGTTATTACAATTCTCTCCTCCTTAAAGAAAATTTTGTCCTCGAAATTTAAACAAGGGAAAAAGAGCCATCTGTCGACATTCCAATCAACCTCCAGTTACCCAAGTCCACGTGACTCTATATTTTCTATGATACTTTCTTAGCCACTACCTTTAATCGTGAATCTTTAACTCTCCTCAAGAGTCCCCAACAAAACTATTCCCACATCCAAAGCGACACTCACAATGAACCTTATTGCGGATCAATAATGGTTGATCTCAAAAGCACTATCGGACAACAACCCACTGAACTCACTCTGGATGTCCCTTATCTCAATTGACAAAACCCCTTATCAACACTCATGTTTCCAACTCTTGAACTTAACTCTCATCTGCGTCCATAACGCGACACTTCTTCAAGGTATACACAAGGCACTTCCTCCTATATATTCACTATAACCACGTGTTTAGGAATAACAAACCCTATCAATCATGTTATATCATCCATCTAACATGAAAATACAACATTCTTTTACAACTTGGTTAACTAATACAAAACTTAACACCTCATTTACTTGAACCCACTACGACATAAGCATATGCGAATCCATGATCAAGCGATTCTACTAGCCAAGCCACTTCGGTTCCAAAAGAAAATTGTTATCAAAACCAAGCACTACTAGGGATCAAACCACCAAATTATCCTCAAAGGTCCAAACACCCTCTTCTCTTCCAACCACCTAATTCTAACTAAAAATTATGCCAAAACTTCAGAAAGTCCTCAAAGATTCCTAATGGTTCTCCCAACACAACTTATTATAGCCCAGGAATCCGATTCTACACAACTTTAGCCAAAAATCCACATTTCTACTAAGCCATTCGGAAAATCTTTAAATTATTACCATGCATGAAAAAAATCCATCTTAAAACCAGATAGCAGCCCTCAATTCATCAAACTTAAGATTATCTCGATGCATTCATAAGCCCAAAACACTCTTCAACTTTCCCTTAGAGTTCAAACATCACATCAAACCCCAAATTTTAACACCGATTCTCCTTAACCTTCAACTTACGGGACCAACTTCCTGAATAATCTTACAAGAATCTCAAAACTCTTTAATTTTAACAAGATTATCAGCCTTAAAAAATAGATATTGGCATTCGATTGTTATAAATCGACCCACAACAACTAATACCACTATACCTTGCTATACCAACATAAGCACGTCCCAAGGTGAACCCCTTGGTGACATCGCTCGCGCCCCCTCCCCTACCAAGGAGTCTTCACACAAGAGGTTCCGTAGATGTCAGACCACAAGGTGACGAACACTTAATACCGAACTCAACACATCCCTTATCATGGGTACTACTCCACGATCAAGAGGTTATCCCGCTCAACCCTCGAAGAGCAACTCAATAACCACTTGCACGTCCACCGTTCTAAACCGCAGACTCTCACCTTTGCATCAACTACGCGAACTAAGAATGTCTTGCAACCTACAAGGTCCTCTTCAACTAACATCACATGAGCACAACACATAAGCTGAAGAGATAGGATTTATTCACACACAAAACCGAAAAACTGGTTCATTCCAAACCCCAACTTTGAGATTCTTGATTGGAACCCAAGGCACCCCTTGCACTCACATGACCAACCCATACCAAGGGTAAGTCTAACAAGTCTATAAGAATTGTTACTCTAAACCATACACACACACCCACGGTGGAACCTTTACTTACCAACACTTACTAATCCATTAATTTACCAAGCCAATATCAACCTCAAGGAAACTTATCACAAAGCATGCTCAATAAAATCTCTGTCAAGGTAAGAACAAGAAATCAAACTGCTATCAAGAAACTGAAAACCACAATGGGACCAAATCGTTTAACATATTCTCGGTAACAAGCTTGTCATTTCTAGCATGAACAACATATTGTCTAACAAAAGCTCACGCGACGACTCTAACGGTAGATTTAACATGACCTCCATTATAATACTTCAACAATGACCCAACACCACCTCTCAAAGAACTTGACTATGTCTATACCCAGAAGAAGTCAACCTCAAAGACTAAACCGGTAAATACTCATCTACGATTGGGCAGTCTTTTGTCATGTGACCCTATGTCTGACACTCATAACAAATTCCCCAAGGTGATGTCAACCTCAAGGCTCACGAACCGGTGGGAAAATGCTAGGGCCAAACCATCAACACTCTCCGTTATAGCAGAAATCGAGAAGCCCCCTACGAAACCGTCAATTTAGATTTCTGACCAACCCTCAGCTGATCTAAAGCAACTCTTTTTGATCCGCTCAAAGCATAAACCCTCCCCTCATCAAGGCTTGAGAAGAATCTTATAATGTTTTGATTCCCCATAACATGATCTACAGGATCCTCAACAGACTCAATGTTGGCTCTAAGGTCATTCGAATTCTTCGTACTAATGATTAACTCAGAGAATATCCCAGGTAAAACTGTTGTCCCGTGCATCAATATAGCAACCTTGAGTCCAAGCCTAGACCACAACGCCTTTACCCTTCGTTAGCAATAAACTCTAGGCATAACATCTTAACCGTAGAAAATGTTACTCGTACTCAACACTATTTTGACACCTTAAACTGACTGCAAGAATTGGTCTCTCATTTACTCGTACTCAACACTTTTCTTGACTCATCCAAAGAAACATCTCATGTTGAGAAAAAGGTTGTGGTCCTAACCCTACGGTCTTTCACCATTCGTATGCATTGCCTTTAAGAAAAAAGACGATACATTTAAAAATCTCTTAAGACTATTCCACTTCATCCTCAGATCCCTCTGAGTGTTTCTTAACTATCAATCTGATTGATCAGGTCATCCTTTCTCAACCTTTTTACTATACTTAGATTCGTAACAATAATGCTCATCCCAATAAAAGAACATGGCCCCGTTCAGAACTCTCCTTGGTCAATCTCGCGCCGTCAACCCAACTGGTCTAAACCGCATTCAGAAGATAGTAGTTTGTCTTTCCCATTACCTTGGATTTGGTTTCCCCAAAACCTCGAAGCTTCCAACACTACACTTGTCATCTCAAGCTGGCTCATGATCGGACAACAACCGGTGGCCAAGATCATATCAGTTCATTTAAAAGACAAATTTATTGTATCTGTCAACCATGTATTCTCAAGCCTTACTCAAGCATCGCCTCACATAAAACCCATGATGTCCTTCTGGCCACTACTATAAACAACTGCAAGAAGCATACAGTGCTCGAGATCTCAGGCCATTCAGCTTACTAAGAGCGTACTTGAGACCTAACAACCATCATGTACCTCTCCACATTAGACGGAAACACATATCTGCTAGGTGTGCTACATCCCCATCACATGGTACCCACCATTAAGGTTCACTTACTACGAATGAGGGACCCCCGATCGACACTCTACCACTGGTCAATCAAAAGCAAGTCCTCTCATCCGTTCCATAAGGTTCATCTACCAACACGTAGAATATCGCCACATGAGGTTTTCACCATGAACTCAAGGCTTTAAGGTAACTTACGGCACATAACTATGATTACTTCTCAAGCGATGGGAGAAGGGCACACCTTCAACTCTTTCATTCCTTCATAAACCCAAGTTTAACATTTGAGATAACTCCGATCTTAGAATCATCCTCAAAGGAATCAGCCATCATCACGGCCCTCACGAACGCGATCGAATCTATCTTAATGTCGCAACCAGCGACACACGCGAATACATGACACATCATCCATATTCCAGTCTTAAAAGAGTACAACTTAGAAACAAGGGCTCATATTCGCTAGACACCTATCCACGACTCCTAACCACCCCGGGGTTTTCCTAAAACCGACTAAACCTAGGCTTTGATACCACTAAATGTAACACCCTCGACCCGGATATCACATTTGGGCCTCATGCTTGAAACCCAACCATTAAGATTTTGACCTAGTTTAGCCCAATCCACAAATCTATTATGAAAGTCCATTTAATTACAATCCTATAAAACATAATAAGTATTCAAAAACATATATAGTGGAGCTCCTTTTAAAATTACATTATAAACCATTGATTCGATCATTTGAAAATCCAAATACAATTTACAATATACAATAGGTTCCTACGAATACATAGCCCAATGACCTAAGTATTGTACTCTGAAGAGACGAGACGCTGGAATCCTCCACTGATGGTGCTCCTCCAAGAAATAGCCAAACCTACTAACCTGCGAACGAAAATAATGATTCTGAATGTTGAGCTAACAAAGCTCACTGGATACACAACCACTCAACCATGCTTCCTGCAAATCATAAATAATAACAATGCTACATATATGATATCATGGCAAGATAACAATGGTGCTACCACTAGCCGCCTAAACACATACAAACATCATAACAATCATCAATCATAGCACACAATGCCCAACCAAACCCAAGATCTCCACAGATCACCAAGGAAAAAATAACATCAACAATAACAACACAACTCTAGAGTGAGGCCGGGTCACAAAGCATCGGTACATACACTCCGGGTGAGGTCGGGTCACGTAGCATCAGATCATACACCCTGGGTGAGGCTGGGTCACATAGCATCGGATCATACACCCTTGCTCAAAATTATTCCTCGAGCATCTAATCTCTAGGTGAGGCTGAGTCACCTAGCATCGGATCATACACCCATACTTGGAATGCTCCATCGAGTATCTTCGAATGAGGCTCGAGTCACATAGCATCGGTAACCTCCATTCGACATCTCACATCGTGGTGTTGTAACACTCTTCACCGGGTATCCAGATCCCATCAATCAAGTGCCCACATGGCATGACACATCAACATCTAAACCAACCAATGCCTACCAGGCATACAAGCAACGCGTTCCCAAGGATCCCCTATTGTTGCTAAGCGACACTACATCAATATTTTACATTATTGAGTTGCTAGTACATTATGAAGCAGTATTCAATTAATCCCTTATTTGACTCGTTAGTCCACACTGTCTTATTACTCAAGGTAACTCCCAAAATATTTACCAAGTTATTAGCCACTTATTTCACATACAAGTTTAAAACTTGGTTTCTTAGTTTTAATATTCATTTTATACCTTAAAAGGCCCTTAAGGCCCCTTTGTCTCGAATTATGGAATCCCTAAATGCAAACTCAAATTTCTTGAATAGATTGCCCAGTAAGCATCGGTACTTCTAGATGGGTATCGGTACGCCTCTCTAGGTGTTGGTACTTCTTCATGAGTACCAATACTTAGTTTAGGTTCGAAAGAACTAAAACCTCAAGACGTACTGATATGCTTCACCCTATATCGATACTCATTATCGGTACTCAGATCGCCCTGTACCGATCCAAACTCGTACCGGTACTCATACCCTAACGTACCAGTACGCTTAAGCCTCCCACAGGCAATGTAACAATGGGTATCGATACGTCCATAGCGTACCGGTGCGCAAAAGCATTACTGGAATCCTTAATATACAAGGAGGTACTAATACAAGGGGTGGCGTACCAGTACTACCCTCACAACCCATCTCCCTTCTATACTAAGTCGTACCGATACGCTGGTTTCCGTATCGATACTCGAGCCTAAATTTCAAACTCTAGGTAAGGATTTCACCTAGAAATCCTACTTAACCTATATGGTGAAGCCCCAAATCGATCCTACAAGTTATGGTGAAGGTATTAAGTGAGTTTCTACCAATTTTAAGCCTTAGCAACATCAAAACCACACTTTACCATTAAAGGGTCAAGCAAAGCATATCAAACCATAAACACCCAAATCATACACAAAGCCTATTTTTATGAGTTACAAGAATTCAAAAGAGTTAGTGGTGTACTAACCTTGGATCAAAGCTGGTGGAGAAGTCCTCAAGAATCCATTCCCGTTCTTCTTCTTCAAACCCCTAACTAAACTTCATTCCTCACCAAACCAAGCAAAGCTTACCTCAAAATGAAGATCATTTCTTGCTTAGCAACTCTCCCTCTACAAGCTAAACGAGAAATCCACAGCAAAACCCAAAGATTTGACCTTGAACATGAAGGAGTTTGGCTGGAAGATGAAAATGGGTGAAAGAGGGAACAATGGGACAAGATGACTTCACTCCCTCTATTTTCTGTAGAAAATAAAGTACCCACACCCAACTCTCTTGTCTTCAATTATGCTTTTACCCATTTGCCCTTCTTGCTTTCACCTTAGCCCATCAACAAACCATCAACTCAAGCGAAGGTTATAAAACATGCCCAAAAGGCTCTCAAAGCCCAAACATCAAGGCCCAACCATGAAGCCCAAACTTCAGGTTAACCCAACTTTTGGATTCTGAAATCGGGGTTGTTACACCTTTGTAGCTTAAGCAAACTTATATTATGACCAAACATCAGCGTCTGCTTCAGTTTTGTAGATGAGCAATCCTCAAAATCTCTTTTAAGTAGGATAAAAAATTATGCAATCGCTTTTCTCATGAAGACTTCATTTTTCTCTTTTTTGAATACCTGGAGCGCCCCTTTTAGGTTGTTACTCTAGTCTTTTTTCTTTTACCTTTCTTTTCTTTTTTCTTCAATAGAAGAGTGGGAATTTGCTGGCACTTCTTCAATCTGGAAAGTGGATAGACGATAATGGTTTTAGAATCAATCCCATCATCATAACTCGAAGATGTCTGAAGCATCAACAATCTTCATGAATTGCCCCAACTAAGATGAGCGTGGTAAATTGGAATGACTACAGATATGGCAGCGATGCTCATATGACAGAAAACAAACAAGTTCCTGCAGATCATCATCTAAAAACCAACAAGGTCTAAGAGAATGTGATAGTGTGTTGTCCTTGTTGTTCTGATTACCCCTTGTCTAGAGATTTTTCGGGTTCTAGGTCTCATCGAGGAAATTTGCTAGCCTCGATGATTTGATCTAATTTTTTGTTCAAAACTTGATTGAGCTACGAAACGCCGATATTATCGCTGAATATGATTGGTTTGACTAGGCTTCCTCTTCCAAATAATATCTCATACACAAATATCATTGAAGAAGGGTTGTCTTCAGTTGGATAGATGTTTGGAGTTATCACGATATTCAAAAATCTTAGACAACAAGCATTGAGAGGAAATGTTCACTCAAAATTTGTGTTTGGGACCTTTCCATCGCTCCCTAGCACACTCAGTCATCATTTTGTTGGCCTAAGTAGATCGGAAGATAGGTCACATGCCCCTTCATCTTCACACTTTTCAATTTCCTCTAGACACATAGTTGATCAAAATCAACTGTCGAATTAGAATCGATGCCGTTCCTAAAAAAATATATACATGTAGCGTGTGCAAAAGACTCGTGATAAACGTATGAAAAATTTTGTGAAAAATATTTGTAAAAATGTATCATTTATTAAAAACATATGTACACCTTTACAAAAGATTCTCTTTTTTCGGGCATAGGCAACATGTTTGTTTCATGCATTACTCAAAAAAGGTGTCCTAAATGGTTGTCAAAATTTTGGGCAGATCCAACATTATCCCATCGTTAGTTTATCTCAGGGACTCCACTGTTGAATTTCAATGTACCATTTTCAATTAGATTTTGCACCTTGTTTTTTAAAACTCCACAATTCTCGGTAGTGTGGCTCATATTTCCTAGATGATGATCACACACAACATTAACATCATAGCCTTTTGGGTAAGGACGCTTTTTTGGTTTAGACTGAACCGGGGCTAACAAGTTTTCCTCAATAAGCATCGGAAGCAACTCTGTATATGTTACCGAGATTGGATGGACAACTTTTTGAAACGTTGTAGGTTGACGTGAGTACGAATAGTTTGATTGGTGCGAGGACCAAGGTCAATTTGATGGATAAGATCCCACCATATGAACCTCTAATCTACTTGTAGCGATGTCCTTTTCGCTAAAAAACATGTTTTCGAAGTGTTTGTGATTTTTCGGATATAAAATGTTTATTCCGTGGGGGGTTTTAAAAAACCGCATTTTATTTAAAAATTGGAGTCACCACCGGCCACTTAGGTAGGTCGGACACCATAAAACCAGAGATTTGAAAACTATTGGGTTCGGGAGTCGGTTACGGATGGGGAAGAATTAGCACCCCCATACCGCCCAAAATCGGTACTTTAATAATTGCCGCTTTATTAATATTAAACTTTCCGGATTAAAGTGACGATCAATTTAAAATTTGGTTATAAGTGCGGGTAAATTTTAAAGGCCCAGTTATCCGAGGGTAAACGCCCAACCACTATCATTACGCCTGATACTGGCCCCGTTTACGCTTGGATAAAAGGACACCGCATTGACAATTTATATTCCATTATGCAACCTTAGAAAGCAAAATGAATACAAATCGATAAAAATATAAATAAATACTAATATAATAAAATAATAATCTAACATAAATAAAATACTAATCCGAAACATACATATATAAATATTAATCTAACTCATAAATAAAAACATATCTAGCATAAATAAAATACTAACATTCATAAATATTAATCTAACACATAAATAAAAAACAAATTCAACATAAATAAAATACTATTCTAAAACATACATACATAAATATTAATCTAACTCATAAATAAAAATATATCTAACATAAATAAAATACTAACATTCATAAATATTAATTTAAAACACAAATAAATATTATTCTAACACATAAATAAAAATGAATCTAACATAAATAAAATATTAATATAAAACACAAATTTAAAACATATTAAATACTAATCTAAAACATAAACATACAAACTAAAAAATAAGACTACAATTTTAAAATAACTAATACTTCATTAAATTATAAAAATTACAACACTAATAAAAAGGGAAGAAAATATACCTAACTAGGAGCTCGAATGACGAACCCCGACTGAACCCCACCGAGATCTACCGCGACCCCTCCAAAAATATTAACTAGATCGGATCCAAAATAGGACCTCGATCGAACCGGTTAGGACCGAGAGCACTGCCCCCGGTCTTTGGCTACCGAGAGCATAGCTCTTTTTTGGCAGCCACGCCGATTTCTTTTCTTCTAATTGCCCCCCATGCCTTCTATTTATAGGCAATTGGGGGGGTGACGTGGTCATCCCAAAGCCACACAATTTTTTTTTAATTTCACTTTTTTTATATTATATTTTTATTATTATTTTTTGATTTTTCATTAATTTTATATTAATAATATTATTAAAATAATACTAATAACACTAAAACCCGATCAAAAATGAGTGATTACAGTTGCCCCTCTTTTCTTGTTCTTGTGAAACGAGGACAAAGAAAAGATCAAAAGCACTCATTTTTGACCTACTTTCTCGTCTTTGGCTTCGGAATCACGTGTTCTTCTAGAACTTTCCGCTCTTCCTTAGCTGAATCTTCAAGCTGGTAAGTTCTCCCTATATAGAACTTCTTCACCTTCTGATCTTGGAACTATAGGTCCTCCCTATATAGAACCTTTCATTCTGAAGCCTCGAGTTATGAGTCCCTCCTATATAGAACTTTTCATTCTGAGACGGTAAAGCTTGGAGTCCTTCCTATATAGAACTCTTCACCTTCAACGCTGGTTTCTCCTATATAAAACCTTTTGCGTCACTGATGGATTCTTCCGACTGGGAGTTCCTCATGTATAGAACTGCTAGTCTTCAAACCCTGGAGCCATCAGTCATTCCTATATAGAACTTTTAGCTTCTGAAATCTCGGAGCTACAAGTTCTTCCTATATAGAACCTTTCACTCTAAGACAATAAAGCTCGGAGCCCTTCCTATATAGGACTCTTCGCCTTCAACACAACGGGTTTTCCCTATATAAAACCTTATGTGTCATGGGTGAATTCCTTCGGTTGGGAGTTCTTCCTATATAGAACTGTTAGTCTTCACCCTAGAGCCGCAAGCCCTTCCTATACAAAACTTTCAACTCTTGAAGCCTCGAAGCGGCGGATTCTTCCTACATAGAACCTTTTGCTACGGGAGCTTGAAAATATAGGCCCTTCCTATATAGAACCTTTATCTTCAAATTTCTCTTTTCTTTTTCTCTTTTTCTTTTTTTCTTTTTCCTTTTCTTTTTTCTCTTTTTCTTTTTCTCTCTTTTTCATTTTTCTCTTCTATTTTTTCTATCTCATTTTCATTCTCTCTCTCTCTCTCTTTTTTACAAGGCTGTTGATATCTTTGGACTTACGCTACTAAGGCTGCCGCATCATGCCCAAAGGACTTACTAATGGCCCAAAGGACTTATCACCTTGCTCGAAAGACTTATTGATGGCTCGAATGACTTAACATCGTACCCGAAGGACTTACCGATGACTCGAATGATCTAACATTTGGGCCTCACGCTACTATGGCTTTCGATTTTTCTGGACTCACGCTGCTAAGGCTGCCGAGATCTTTCTTAAAATTTTGGGATTCACGCCAAAAATGGCTACCGACCTTTCTTTAGATTTGGGGATTCACGCCGAAAATGGCTACCGATCTTCTAGGACTCACGCTATTATAGCTGCCGAAATCTTTCTTCAATTTTGGGGACTCACGTCGAAGGTGGCTGTCAAAATCTTCTTTAAATTTGGGGACTCACGCCGGAAATGGCTGCCGATCTTCTAGGACTCACGCTGCTATAGCTACCGAAATCTTTCTTCAAATTTTGGGATTTACGCCGAAAATGGCTACCGACTTTTCTTCAGATTTGGGGACTCAAGCCAAAAATGGCTGCCAAAGTTTCTTCAAATTTGGGGACTCACGCCGAAAATGGCCGCCAATCTTCTAGGACTCACGCTGCTATAGCTGCTGAAATCTTTCTTCAATTTAAGGATTCACGCCGAAAATGGCTACCGATCTTTCTTCAAATTTGGGGACTCACGCCGAAAATGGCTGCCAAAGTTTCTTCAAATTTGGGGACTCACACCGAAAATGGTTGCCGATCTTCTAGGACTCACGCTGCTATAACTGCCGAAATCTTTCTTTAATTTGGGGATTCACGCCAAAAATGGCTACCGATCTTTCTTCAAATTTGGGGACTCACGCCGAAAATGGCTGCCAAAATTTCTTCAAATTTGGGGACTCACGCTGAAAATGGCTACCTAACTTTCTTCAAATTTAGGGACTTACGCCGAAAATGGCCGCCAATCTTCTAGGACTCGCGCTGCTATAGCTGCCGAAATCTTTCTTTAATTTGGGGATTCACGCCGAAAATGGCTACCGATATTTCTTCAGATTTGGGGACTCACACCGAAAATGGCTGCCAAAGTTTCTTCAAACTTGGGGACTCACGCCGAAAATGGCCGCCAATCTTCTAGGACTCACGCTGCTATAGCTGCCAAAATCTTTCTTCAATTTTGGGATTCACACTGAAAATGGCTACCGATCTTTCTTCAAATTTGGGGACTCACGCCGAAAATGGCTGCCTAACTTTCTTCAAATTTAGGGACTCACGCCGAAAATGGCTGCCAAAGTTTCTTCAAATTTGGGGACTCACGCTGAAAATGGTTGCCTAACTTTCTTCAAATATGGGGACTCACGCCAAAAATGGCTGCCAAAACTTTCTTCAAATTTGGGGACTCGCGCCGAAAATGACAGCCAATCTTCTAGGACTCACACTGCTATAGCTGCCGAAATCTTTCTTCAAGTTTTGGGGACTCACACCGAAAGTGGCTGCCAAAACTTTCTTCAAATTTGGGACTCACGCCGAAAATGGCTGCCAAACTTCCTTCAAATTTGGGGACTCACGCTGAAAATGGCTGCCAAACTTTCTTCAAATTCGGGGACTCACACCGAAAATGGTTACCGATCTTCTAGGACTCACGCTGCTATAGCTGCCAAACTTTCTTCAAATTTTGGGATTCACGCCAAAAATGGCTACCGATCTTTCTTTAATGAAATCAACTTCTTAATACTCTTTGATAATTCTTCAAGTACCTGTCCAAGCAAAAATTGACATGCCCCTATCTATATGATGCATGCAATGTAATGCTTTCTTTCTCCTCTTTTTCTCTTTTCTCTCTTCTCATTTTCTTTTTCTTTTCTTCTTTTTTCTTTTTTCTTTTTCTTTTTTTTCTTTTTTCTATTTCCTTCAATTTCTTCTTATTTTTTTATTTTTCTTTTTTTCCCTCTCTTTCTTTCTCTTTTTTCTTTTTTCTTTTAGCCCCTTTTTCGTTCTAAAGTCTTACACCCTGAAAGGTCACTCCTCAGATTTCTTCATCTCTTTACTGCTTCACTGTATGCTCTTAAATCCTCATTTGAACCTGTTTTTAAACCTTTTGTATGGAAGGCTTTTTTGTCTTCAGGGTTATCACCCGTCTTCATAAATGATCCTCTGGTTCTTATATTATTTTTATAAGAACCCTTATCATCTTCTTCGCTTGGCGTTGCCCCATTCAACCACGGGCTCCACTGCTTTGAATTTTCTGACCCATCATACAGAGCCTTGATTTATTTCTAGTCACTAGGGTGAGCCAAAATGCTTCCATCCCCTGAGCTCATCCTTGATCTTCTCGTAGCACTTTGACGGGAACTAACTCTCGGTCCCTATGCTTTAAATCTCATCATCATTCATTTTTAAAGTAATGCAAAAGGTAATTTACTTGTGTATATTTCAAAAAATAATGATTGTTTGAAAATATAACAGTCATTTCGAAAATCACAACTTGGAGGGGATACCAAACATTTTGAAAACATTGTTTGAGACAAATGGTAAACATCCGCTCTCTCTTTTTTAAGGACCAAACATTTTTTAAAAAAGTTAATGTTTGGAGAATGGTAAAAAAAATTCGAAGTATATTGCCAAACATTTTTTAAAAACTAATGTTTGGGGGAAATGGTAAACATCAAAACTTTGGGAGAAAATGTCAAATCTTTTAAAACATGTTTGCCCCGAAATATCAAACACCATAGCGCATCTGCTTCAAGTTGCCAGAGATCAACTCTAATGAAGCGCATATTTAGAAGATCTTGACCATTGTGGAGATATATGCCAATGTATAGTTTCTTCTGGTCTAATAGGCTTTTGAGAGGAACAACCCTACCTAGTTTCTACCCCGTTTAAGGTGGCTCTCTTAATCTCACTATCTCACCATGCCCTATCCTTCCCTCATTTGGGTGTCGATCAAGCACTTAGAGGTTTGACGTTCCTTGAAGCAAAGTTAACCCTTATAGGCGGAATGAAATTTGAAGACATTCTCATTCAACTTGGATATCTATGGATGACTAGAATGGTCTTTGGGGCTTGTAATGTAGGCCTTTGGTTTATGGTTAAGTGGAACAGTATTTCTGTACTTGTGTAACTTGGATATGCCCATTATTCCTTCCCTTTTTTGGATCACTCTAGACTGCCCGTTTTCGGGTTTTCACCCTAGAGTTCATTTCCTTTCTTTTTACTGTAGGATGCCTTGCATACTGCTATATACTAATGTTCGTTTTCTGTTCAAGAATGTTTGATCCTCCAAAACTCCTCAGAACTGAGATTTCTTGAATGAAGGACTACGAATACATTCTGGAATTCTTGTGATTGGCACGCCCAGATGAAATGTTATCCTTTCTTTCTTCTTTTTTTTCTTTTTCATTTTTTTCCTTGGATCGCTCTAGACTGCCCATTTTTAGGTTTTCACCCTAGAGGTCACTTCCTTCAGTGTATTTTGGTTGGATATTGATGCCAGCAGGTTCAGGCTGACTACTCTTTTCTTCATTTTCAGGATTACTCTAGACTACCCATTTTTGGGTTTTCACCGTAGAGGTCATTTCCTTTTTCGAAATTGGCAATCTTTGGGCCGACTTGTCTTGACTTGGCTTCAATTCGAGCTTCTATATAGATTTTCAAAACTGATATTTACTTGAAATGTGGATTCCTTGTGTCTCTTGCTCATAGTTGAAGTCTTGTTCTTGTATTGTTTGATTTGTGTGTGAAGCATATACAATATTCTTTCTTTCTTTTTCTTTTTCTTTTTCTTTTTCTTTTTTTCTTTTTCTTTTCTTCTTTTTTTTCTCTTTCTTCTTTTATTTTATTTTTTCTCTTTCTTCTCTTTTTTGTTTTGTTTCTTTTTTTAGACTGCCCATTTTGGGTTTTTAGCCTTGAATCTCTTTCTTCTTATTCGAGTATATAAATGTATCCTCAAATCAACACGCATCTATACTGGTATTGATGATATCTTCTGCTCGAAGTTACTTGCCTCTCTGCAGCTCTTCTGATATTTACTCGATCTAGATTGCTTAGGCCTTCTGATTACCATTTCTCTTATTTTTTGGTTTTTCGTTTGGACATATCCTTGTTTTCAACCAGTTTCTTCTGATGATTTTCTGATCTTTGTATCCAATCTGTCTGGACTCATCTCTGTCTTCTGGTAAAGTAAAAGAATATCATTCGTTGTCAAATTCACAGATGTCCTGAGAATGCCTTTAGGGGGTAGAGGTTTAGGGTCATCTTTCGTTTCAAGGATCTTAAACGACAAGTGCCTGAGAAGATAAATTCTTAAAATGGGAACTGCCCATTGTCTAAACACTCGCTTTGTTCCTCTGTTGGCCTAAGTAAACTAGCAGATACTCACATTTACAGTATCCCCATAACATTCGATATCTTCTAAATATATGCAACTTAGAGTTGATCTTTGGGTCTGAAGCAAATGTACTGTTGCATTCAAAATTTGAGGACCTGGTATAGAAATGATATATACATATGTCTATTCAAAAATGTGTATATATGCATATGGGAGAACAAAAACTACCCTATAAAATGTTTACAGAATCAAAATTGTAAAAATGTTTTCTTAATGGAAATGTGATATGTTATTCTGACAAATGATGAGTTTTGTGTTTCTGTTGAGAATTTCTTTGTGAAATGATGAGAAAACCGTAGGGACCTTTGTACTATCTCTAGGGTACTAACTCATTCCGACCCTTTCAAGGTAGTGTAGGCTTGTGCCACTTCTCTTGTTTTTCCACCGCTGAATCAACTCTCTCGTCAAGGTCCCATCATTGATCAACTTCTTGATCTCCTCCAATAAAGGTCTACATTTTCTGGAGGGATGCCCCGGTGCCCCCGTATGGAACTCACATGTGCTACTCGAGTCAAAACTATGGGCAGATGGATCAGGTGCAATCTTCATCGGTCTAGGAGCAAGATAGTGACCCCTACCAAATGAGGCCATATGTTTGAGATGGATGCTTCGAGCACTTCCCAATTTGCGCTTGTCCGAGGAATTTTCCTTTATGACCCCGTTGTGTCAGTCTGTCTTCTTCTTTTACGGCCACGAGAACCTTGAAAGTGGTACCCATTTATCTCATTCTTTCCTTCTGCTCCTAGGCATGTCTGGTCTTTTAAACTTAGGTCCCAGAGTGCATGTTCGATTCTCTATCCAACTGTCATGAAGTTCTCAAAGCTAGTATTCATTTTCCCGGGCACCTTATCAAAGAAGAAATAAGAAAGATGGCATGGAAGTCACTTTCCTCTTCATCTACGGGAGGCTGCACCTGGGTCGCTAAACACATACACCTCAAAGCACATTCCTTGAAGCTTTCATCAGGTTTCATCTTCGTACCCTGAAGATACTAACGACTTGGTGCTAGGTCCAAAGCATATCATATCACGGTAGGTCCTGCTAGACTGTCGGGGAAGTAGTGGATTGGTAATTTTTCAATGCAGCCCTCCATTTTTTGCAGAATATGGTCACGTGAATCTTGGGGCATCTTATTCCGTCATCATGTGCAAATTTGGGAATCTTTGGAATCTGGAAGAACGACCAAACCAGGGTTCAAACAGAGCTTTCTTGCATTAAAGGCATCAAACTTCGTTTTTTCTCTCTTTTTCTCTCGAGTTCATCTTCTAACTGCTCGAATCTTGATTTTTGAGTATGTTCAATTCTTTTATTCGCGATAAAATTCTAATTGTTCTTTGGATTAACCCCAAAAAATTTATGCAAGGTAATGATAATGATATGTAAAATATGCCATGACTGTACAGTGTAATGCAATGCAATCCTAAAATATAAACATGAATGCAATAAGGTATTGATTCCAAAAGTGATCCCCATAGAACGACGTTCATTAAGGCCAAAAGGTTTCATTATATCATATATTAGATATTTACAGTTACTGATAAGCTTCAGTGCCTACTTTCTTAACTTCTTCTAGTAGTCTGGTCATCTTGACTCTGTAGTCCAACATTTGGTCCATGTTCTGACAAAGCCTGCCACCTTGTTGAGCCACCTTACTTGCTCGAGTAACATCGATCTTCGGGTCTTCATCTATCCCCTGCTTAGTCTTTCGTAGCTTGGAAGTTGCCCTTTCAATCTGAAGAGTGTTGAATTGTCATTGCTCTTTCGTAAACTTGTTTCTAAAACTCTTGTTAATGACTAAGTTATTTTGTAGCTCATCTCTGGAGACTATCGTACTTATTCCCAATTTCCTCAAACATACCTGATAACATCCTAACTTGATTCTTGCTTGACTAGTTTCTCTTCTTTCAATATTCCGAGTTGTCTTTCAACTGGACAACACCGTTCATCTATTCTTTAAAGGTGACCCAATCTGATATTCTTAAACACTCATGAAAGCTTCTGATGATCATTCTGCAAATTCAGTTTTATCCAAGTTATCTCTCTCTTATCTGAGCTGGCTAAACTCGAAAGAATATCCTTCTCCTGAGATGCCCCTATCTCCGATCTTCAAATTTAACTCGCTTGAGTGACCCACTTCGGTATTACTCGAACTTTTTCCTGGATATCGATTCCTCCTCGACTTTGCCCCTCGGGTGATTGTTAGCTCACTATAGAATTGAGGAACTCCGTCTTCGAAACCTAAAATCCTCATCGCGATAAGATCTTGAACTCATTCCTCAGGGCCCCGCAATCCTCAATACCGTGACCTAAACTTCCTAAACGGTAACTGCCTCTAGCACGTGTGTCGTAATCTCTCAGATAAGACGGTTTCTTCGCTAGAGACTTCACCGAGGTAATAAGGCTCTTGTCGATGAACATTAGGAGTAGTTCGGTGTACCTCACAGGAATCGAGATATACTTCTTTTCATTACTTGCTTCTCAAGTTTCTTCTGGACCGAGCTCTATTTTTTTGAAAGCCCGACTCAAGCATACCTTTCGCCTATTTATTGATGCAGATCACAAAAAAGGTTCAATTTGTCGTATTTGGCTGACTTTGAGGTAGAATTCTAACTATCTCGCTCTCTATTCTGATCCTTAATCGGTTCTTCTTTTGGTTTGATGGATCGCTTACCTTTCGTCAAAGTATTCATCTGATTCATCACGTCTTCCCTCTGCTTCTTTCAACTCTTGCACTTTACTTTGCTCATTACCAGTACCGTGTCTCCTTACCGTGTCTGACCTGAAGTCTTCAGATGGTTCCTCTTCTATTGTCTCCGATCTTGTTCTGGACAAAACCCTGGATCTGTGCCCTCTAATATCTGACCAGACGACCCTTTGCCAATTATGAACAATTTCTGAGATTTGAGGAACCACTTCGGGAATCAATACCCTATAAATGTGAGACTGCATGCAAATGCGATGTTGATTCTCGAATAGTCTTTGAAAAACTTTCAATAGAGAAAATATATGTTTGCAAGAAATTAATAATGAATTACAGGCAACAGTTGAATTTATTCTGGAGACCTTGACTTCGGGAAGCAAAACCTGTGCTCCACGTCGTCTTCAGGATGATGGATGACTCTGTCTTCTCTTCTTATTCTATTCTATGGACTCGTGACGTCGTGATCTTTATTTTTGTGGCTTCTGAAAAGGACATCAGACAATATATTTTCTTCTGTAGATCTGGGTACGTCTAAACAAGGATGGATTCTATCGATCCTAGGGGAGTACTTTAAAACTTTTTTGGGGTTTAAATTAAAATTTTCAATGATCATTTGGTTTAAAAATTCCCCTTTTTTATTATCAAAAAGTTTTAACTTACTTAAAAATGAAACTTTTAGGTTTCTTTTTGTTATTATTATTCTGAAAGTTTTATGAGGGAAGAAGTTTCAAAGCAAAATAATAATATTTTCAAATTTTTTCTTCTTCTTCTTTTTTTAAAATGAGTTAAATTAAAATATGAGATTTTTTAAAAAAATGGTCAAATGTGAAGATTTAAAATTGGGGTTTTGTGGCCCTGACTGAATCTTCTGCGTCGCACGTACCTTACTATCGTACCGTCTTCTTTCTCGATTGGTCTTTGCTCTGCCTAACTTGTTACTGTAATATTATCATTTCTGGCAAAGCATACCTTTTCTATTTTGAAAGCCTTTTAATGAACTGTTCTTGAATCAACACCATGATATGCAACATGAATGCAAATAAAGGCGTTGATTCCGCTGGTAATCACCCTTTCGAACGACTTTCATGGGAATTAAAGGGTCCAGATTACAAAAAAGGTCCATATTACAAAAGGAGTCTCTATTACAAAAAGAGTCCCTATTACAAAAAGTCTTAATTACAAAACAAAGTTCTACACATAAGCCCTAGCTCTACCTCTTAGCTTCTCGATAGCTTTGAGCAACTTGATAAACCTTGGTGCTTCTTCCATGTCCGAGGTTACGAAAGTCGGAGAGTCACGGCTTCGGTATCTAAGTCATTCACACGCCTTGCAACTCGTCGTATGTCCACCATCAGGGTCTCGTGTGTATACTTTGGCATTACACGCTTGCTCGGCAAATTGTTACTTCGGATCTGTTGATTAATTTCTGACCGATGTCGCGCAACTGGATCGATGTCGTCCTTCCTAAGACAACTTTTTTCCATGATGAAAGATTTTCTAATCGGGCAAACCACTTGAATCAACGCCTCTATGTAATATGGATGCAATGATAATGCAACAAAAGTATGTGTAAAATAAAAATAAAAATAAAAATAAAACACAAAAAATGAGTTAGTACTAGATAAAAATAATAAATACATAAATAAAAGGACAAATAAAATAAGGTAAACAAAAAACCCTATTTATCCCGTCTAAAACACCTAAGGTTATCCGCATGGCTCTAAAGGGGTGGGTTTCTATGTATTCTCTACATCCAGTCTTGGTTCTGGGAGGTACCCGAATTGTCCTTGTTGTCCCCTACTAAGAGTAGCAGGGCCCCCGATCATCACCCATTATAGGCTCCTTTCAACCGGGTTCAATTCAGGGGGACCCATTCACTTATGCCCGTACGAAGTTCCTGGTTTGATGGCTTCTTCGACGAGGGAATCTATAATATTCCCTTGTTTGATGGCTTCTTCGACGAGCTCACCTGATATCACAAAGTCTTCGAAGTTCTTGGTTGCATTTCCCAGCATATGCTTCAGTAATGGATTTTCTAGGGTTCTAACAAAAGTAGGTGTTGTTTCCCTTTCAAGTAGTGGTGGTCGTACTTGGCTGCGATATCCCTCCACATTTGCACATATTTTCTAAAGCTCTCGTTGGGCCTTTTCTTCATGTTTTGCAATGTTAAATGGTCTGGGTCAATATTTGTACTGATCTGTGAAGGCTTTAGCCAGATCTTTCTATGCTTGTATCTCATCTCGGCTAAGCTGATTATACCAACTAGCAACAGAGCCTTTTAGAATGTCTTGAAAGCAATGAATTAAAAGTTGGTCATTGTCAACATGCCCCGTCATTTTTTGGCAGAAGATGGTGAGGTGAGCAGATGGAGAGCTTGTTCCATTGAACTTTTCAAAGTCTGGCACTTTGAACTTCAAAGGTAACACGAGATTAGGGACCAAGCTTAATTCACCTGTGTCCATTTCACAGACTGCATTTTCTCCTTCTATAGCTGTAAATTTTTCCTCGAGCCACTAAAACCAATCTTCAAGCTGCTTGGGTAGTTTGACCTTCGACTTACCTACTTCGTCTAGATCTGGAATAGAGCGCTCTTTAGTTCATCTGTGCGATGAAGATCTAGCCTGAAGACCTAGTTGCTTCCCAACTAAAGTCGACGCTTGCAGAAGTGTCTTATCGTGAGGATTCTCTGATTTTTGTAGAGCATTGAGGTCAATGGCCAATCTTTTTCCCCTTTTAGGATTTTCGCCTACCAATATTGCAACTATCTTGGCCAGTAGATCCGCCCGTGACTGTAAGATGAGGTCGCGAGTTGCTTATTGCACATTTTTCTAGGTTTTGCCCGATTTCATTCTTTATATCTTCGTACGCTTTTTCAACCTTTTGCAAACGGTCGTCCATTTCTAGCCTTGCTTCGAGTGAAAAACCAGTGCTGACTCGACCGGATCGGATTCCTCAAAATCACATGTGATCGCAGTTCTCTCAGAATTAGAGGCTTGACTAAGAAATGATTATGCAATATGATGTGATGGAAATGCATGCAAAATGAGATGCTAATGCAATGCAAAAAATAAAATTAGGTTAGTACAAATTAAATAATCAATAATGATAATGTATTGCGAGAATTAAAAGGTATAGAACCTTCATGTTAACATGCTTCATTCGAATAAAAGCAATCCTACCCATCATGCTTTCTACCAGCACATTTTAAACAAAAAGTGGATCCTACCCGAACATGCTTTTCTACTCGCATAAAATATATCAGCATGATATCTACTATGTGCTTTATTGCGATAAAATAAATGATACTGAAATTAAAGAGCATAATTGAAAAAAAATAAAGAAACCCTCTAACTCTCTCTACCATGCACCTATCGGGTGACTCTCTAAGCGGGCAGAGGTTCGGTATGGCTCTAGACAAGGTAGGCTACTATGGTTCACTACATATGGTTTAGGTTCTAAAGTAACGGTACCTGAACCGTCGCTAGGACATTGATTCGAGAGGATACATTTCCCTAAGTCTGTGCGAAGATAAAGATCTCATGGAGACAAAGGTACAGATGTATCCCGAAAGTGATCCACTATCCTGCACAGAGGCGGTACCTCACGAAGGCGTAGCTTCTCACTCCCACTTAAAAGGGACAGAGCTCGGGTGCAGAGCTCATGATATGCAAAAAATTAGGGAAAATTTTAAAAACCCCCCTTTTTGTAAAAAAAAGTTTGACAGAAAAAGGGATCACAAAATAAATTAAATCAAATTTATAGTTTCCACTCAATTAAGACAAAAAGTAATCGACCGGTGGCTCGACTCTAAAAAAAAGTAGTCCCCAGCGGAGTCGCCAAGCTGTAACAACAGTCCCGCCTCGCGGTGGTCTGCTTGATGCGTTTTACGAAAATTATTTGGGACAGAATGGAGTCGCCACCAATCTTTTTTATTTAGGTGAGATTGAATCACTTGAAAACTCGGTTATTTTAAGAAAACCTATTTTTGTCATTTTTATTAAAACAACAAGTTTTGGTATGCGAAAACCAGAAAAACAGGTTCGGGAGTCAGTTATGTGTGGGGAAGGGTGAGCACCCTCACAACGCCCAAAATTGGTACGTGGTCAATTATAAATTGTCTTAAAGCTGGAAATTAAGAATTTGAATTTGAATTTGATTTAAAATTTGTGATCCCTTATCATGTTTAAAAGAATGTTTCTGTGTGAAAGGAATTTGCACTCCTATGTCCGGGGCATAATTTATGTTAGATTCTCGAATGAAAGGAATCTATTTTGAAAATTATAGTTTAGAATTAAAAATGGTATTTTGTAATAGAGATTAACGAAAAGCAGCACCCCTTAAGTTCGAGGTACGTTTTTCACGATAACCTCTAAAAATTATTTTTTGAAATTTGATTAAAATACATACAAGATGTATACAAATATATCATATCGTAAATATTATGTAAATAATAATATTAATAATAATATACATATTTTTCACAATATGCTAAAGTATATTAATATAAAGTAATATATTAATATAATATACATTAATTAAAATAATTAGGAAGATAATAATAAACATGTAATAATAGATACATAATAATAATAATAATAATAATAATAATAATAATAATAGTTATAATATACATAATAATTATATAAACATAAATAAGAAAATGACTACATTAAAAAATAAAAACTCGAAAACTAAAAAAGGGACTACATTGCAAGACAGTCAAAATATTTAGAGACTTCGAAGATAATTAAACCATGCGACAACCCCTATATGTAATTATTTTTTAGGGCGGAAGGACTAATAGTGTAATTTCCCCATAAAAATCAGATTAAATTAATTTTAGGGATTGAATCGAAAAACATTTAAAACTTACAAGGACCTTTGGGAGAATTTACCCATGCAAAAGGGCCAAAAATCAATTATCTCTTTAAAGAAATGGCGTGGATCCTCTAGCCGGGTCGGGTTGGCTTTGCGGATCGAGCTCGAAACGATGTCGTTTTGGGCCTTGAGGGCCGTCACCAAAACGACGTCGTTTTGGTGAGCCTTTAAATACCCTTTTATCCCAAAAAATCATTTTGCATGATAGATTTAAAAAAAAAGACAGAGAGCTCTCTCTTTTCTCTGTCGATACTGTCGCCGCCGTCTACGGTGGCTGAAGCTTCAAAAAAGAGCACCTTTCCGGTTCTTATCAACGCGTCGAGTCCAAATCCGGTGCCGAATTTTTGAACAAATCAACCTAGGTGAGTAGATCTATGAAAAATCGAAACATTTTTATTATTTTTTCTTTGTTTTTTTTTTCAGATTTCAATTTCCTTTTTTATATATTTTCTATTGTTTTTTAATTCGTTTCGAACAAGAGAGTTTTTTTTATTATTCAGACTTTGGATTTTTATTCAGAATCCAAATCAGCCCTCAATACATGTGGTTGTTTGGGTATTTATACCCGAAAGTTTAAAATATAAAACTTGATTTTTGATTTTTTTTGATCTGTTTTTCAGGTTTGGGCGGTGAGCGGTGGCGCAGTGCGGCTTGGGCGGCGGCCAGTTGATGTGGTGGCGGGTAGTGGTTGAAGCGTGGCGGTTATGTGGCAAGGGGGAGCTGATTGGTCATGGCCGGCAGCTAACATAGGATAAGAAGAGTTAGGTTTTTTTTGTTTAATTTTTAGGGTTTTGTAGGGTTGGGGTATTAGTGTAATTAGGGTGTATGTTATTTAATTTATTTTAGATGGGTTTGTATAAGGTTTTGGGCTTGGTATTTTTTGTAATTAGGGTAATAAGTTATTGGGTCAGTGGGGTTTTTTGTTTGCGTCTAGGTATGTCATGGGTCTGATTTGAATAATAAAAAGGTTGGACTTTTAATTTGGGTTTGGGGCTCAAGGCCCGGACAAAATGGGTTACTACATATAGTATCTGTATTTTCTCGACGTGTGTATATAGATTTGATGTAACTTGGAACCTTTTGGTAATCTCATCTATTAATGCAATTTGGGCACTCTTTTCCCTCTTTTTAGGTTTAGTAGGGGATTTAATGAGGCCCCATTTACCTTTCAAAAAAATATATTGTTATTTTTGAAAAATCACTTATTTAGGTGTAAATTAGATGAGAAATTTGGAATACTTAAATGTACTTTTTAAATTTTTATTAATTATTTTTAAAAATAATTAATTTTTAAAATTTTGAAAACCTTGATAAAAATAAAAGTTCTCAAAATCTTTGTCCAAACATAAAATTCCATTTGACATTTGGAATTAGTTAATAGAATGTCAAATTTTAATTTTTTTTGGACAAATCATAAATCTAATCCTATTGCTACCTAGAGGGGTGGAGAAATGGGACTATAGGGGAAGGAATGAGATCCTTCTAGTGGGTCTAGAACCCATGACCTAAGGGAATATGAGAGAACAAAGATGTGCAGCTTGGCCAACCTAATAAATATAATAATCATAGTCATCTGCAGCTAAGTGTTTAGTCATGTTTTGATGTTTGGAAAGGTGAAACGGGATTTTGTTTGGTGCCAGCTAGATGATTGTTTAACAATGGGTGGATTAATTTTGGGTGATTTGTCTTGTTCGAAGTTGTCTGCCTAAGCGGATGTTCTTTAGATTCGGCATAATGCTTTGAGATATTGAAATTGGGAGTATGCAGTGTTGTTTGTCAATTGTTTGGGAATGATAGTAATTGGGGGTGAGAGTTCTAATTTCCTTGACGAGTTGGAAGATTGGCTTTATATTTTCGTAGGTTTGTACTAGACTTCTATATGAGAGTTGCATGAGGGTGATTATGGAGTTAGGCTTTGTGAGCTGAATTGGGCTTCGGTTCTGATTTGTGATGAAGTTTCTGAACAAGGTTTTGTTACGGTTAGTTCTTTCTTTTATTGCTCCAGTTGCGTTTATAGATTTTGCTTGTAGCATGTCGGGGAGTAATAGTTGGGTCAGTTTTGATGTTGATGTGTAGGCGTTGTTTCTTGTATCTTGTGGGATTGCTTATTGATTTGTGGGAAGTTTTCAGATACTATCCCATTGGGATTTTTCTTTTATTAATAAAAACGAATCTGCTTACGAAAAAAGATATTTAAAAGGCTTAATATCTACTTTAACTTCTCTACTTCTGTAAAATTTTCACTTTTGTCATTTTACTAATTTTCGGTCAGTTTGATCCTTCAACTTTCATCATCATTAGCCTTTAGACATTTTTTTAATCAAATTTTGTCACATGGTACTTACACTTTTTTTAAATAAAATATCATAAAAACAACAATCTTAAAATATTCCAAAATTTAATAAAAAGGAACTATTTATGAGCTATTTTTATGATGTTATTGTATTTTTTCTTTACATTCTTATGATTTTATTTAAATTTTAACTATTTTTAGTTTTTTTTAAATGCAAATGCTTCATGGAAAAATCTAATTGGCCATATAATTTTTTTAACAGAAAACATTTAGGAGCTAATAGTATCAACGGAATGAAGATTGAAGTGTCAAACTAACTAAAAAAAGTCGAGTGAAAATTTTACTAAAATAAAGAAGCTAAAGAAGGTATTCAACCTATTTAAAAATATAATATTTTTAGTGAAAAAAATATAATCTTTAAATGTGATATTTAAAGAATTCTTTTACTCAAATGTCTTTATATCATATGTATAATGCATTTTTTTAGTAAATCAGAGACAAAACAACAACTTAGCTTTCCCGGAGCAGCAGCTCTTTCACATAGTCCGACGGGGCATCGAGAACCAATTCACCAATTGGTTTGCCATGGCTAGTTGTGGCAAGAGCATCCACAACCTTATTCTGAAATCTTCTAATGTGTTGGGGTCGAACTTACCAATCCTGACATAGTAACGCTTTAATAGAATCCGCAATCATGTTACCTTGAAATGCTAGAGAGTTACCTTGAAATGCTAGAGACGTGCCTTCGAGGAAATGGAAAATCTCAACATTATCGGTTTCAACTACCACCCTTCGATAACCAGCATTCCAAGCATGTTTTAAAACTTCATACACTCCCCACATTTCAGCAATAAGGACTGGACATCGGCCTAAGCTACGTGAGAATCCCACACACCAGTCACCATTCGCATCCCAGACAACGCCACCACATGTCGCCTCTTCATTGTGTAGGTTGACGGCTCCATCCGTATTTATTTTCACCCAACCAGCTTGCGACTTAACTCATGTGTCACCTTTACCCGTTCTTTCCCCACACGGATCATTGCTACCCACATTCACCTGAAGGTTTGACGCAAATCGGCCACCATGCGATTGCACTCGGCCAAGAACGATTCATGTTCGAAGTAGCCAACATCAAACAAACGCTTGTTCCTCCGATTCCACAAAATCCAGTAAATGATTGGAAACTTGAACCCCCAATCTTTTGAATAATTCAAAAACCGAATAGGATGAAGGATATTAAGGTGAATCCAATCGCTAAATGCACAATTCTGGAACTCCAACCACTTAGCTAGTGAGATCAATTGCTGCCATACCTGTGTAGCCCTTGGACGTAAACGAAGAACATGACCGATACTTTCAGGTTCTCAATGGCAACTTGGACAATCCACACTAGTTGTCATATACAGACAGAAAGACATGCACTCTGTGAGGAACCTTTAACTTCTAAAGAAACGATCAATCCCACTCCGGTTAAATATGAGTGTGCCTCGTCAAAGCCATATATGCAGACTTAGTTGTAAAAGATTGCTTAATCTCCCACCTCCAACATAGAATATCATTCCCAAATGTGTCTTTTGGCGGAGGCAAAGCAGCAAATTTCTAAACTGTGGCCATTGGGAGAGCAGAACAAAGTCTCTGCCAATCTCATTGTCCATCACCCAATCAACAACATGAGAAGAATCAAGCATACTCGGAACAAGACATTCATTGCTCAAAGGACCACCTTGATCAACCCATATATCAGTCCAAAACTCAACGGAATGATCATCATGAACATTCCATCGAACCCCCTCACGGACATCGTCCTAAACTGCATGGATACCTCACCACACCCACGAATAATTACTCAATCTTAAGCTCCTAGGAATGACATCTAACCAATTGTACTTTATTTTAACCACTTTAACCCATAATTTATCGAAATTAGTGATGAGTTGAAAACCAAGTTTCATGAGAAATGCATTATTTTGTTGTTGCAAATCCATGAAACCCAACCCATCGTTAACTGGTTCTTGCATCACTTGCCAATTCACAAGATGTACTCTTCGTGTTTTTGGAGATGAACCCCATACAAAACCGCAGATAAGCTTTTCAATCTTGTCACAACTCCCTTGGGCAGCCATGTAGATTGCATCACATAACTAGGAATCACCTACAGAATTGATTTCGCAAGTGTTATACGGCCAGCAAGAGATAGCGAACGGGCTGCCCATCCAGATAAACGGCCACGAACCTTCTCCAACAAATAACCATAAGTTGCCTTCGTCACACGGGAGTGAAGTAAAGGAACACCCAAGTAACGGCCGAGGTCACTAACTTCAGCGAATCCAAAGCCTTGAGTGATTGCATCACGCATGTCCACCGAAACATGCGAGAGAAATGTATGTGATTCTTCACTACACTAACCCGATGTCTAGAACACTCACAGAATTTTTGCAACACGTGTCTAATAACATCCAATTGAGAGCTTGTTGCCTCTGCAAATAACACGAGGTTATCAGAAAAAAGAGATGAGAAATGCCCAGAACTTGGCGACTTAGTTTGATGTGCTGCCAGTTACCTGCTGCAACTTCAGATGCAATAGATTAAGACAGTCGTTTCATACATAGCACAAATAGATACGGTGACAGAGGGTCCCCTTGACGAATCCCTCTAGTAGGTTGAAAGACATCTGACATATCTATATTCCATAAAATCTGTGTAGATATAGTCTTAACACATCACATGATAACCTGAATCAAATATGGCGGAATACCAATATCAACTAGAGTCTCCTCCACAAAATCACATTCTAAACGATCGTAGGCGTTTTCCAAGTCCACCTTAATAGCCATCCAACCAGTAGCTCCGAATTTCTTCTGCTTAGAGTGAATGATCTCTTGTAAAAATTATTATTATCAATAATACTCCTCCTTGGCACAAAGCTAGACTAATTTTGGGTCAACCATTGTGGTAGGAACGGTTTCAATCTATTAACAATAACTTTCATCACGATTTTGTACAACACAGTACATAAATTAATTGGACGAAATTCGTTAATTCTCTCAGGATTATTGACTTTCGGGAGCAAAACAAGTAGCGTTCTTTTGACCATCTCATCAAATCTTTCCCCAAAAAAATCACAAACAAATTTGTAGACATACTCTCCGACGATATCCCAGTTTCTCCGATAAAAGGAAGCGTGAATCCCGTCAATCCCAGGTGCTTTAAGGGAAGCTATTTCAAAGACTGCATGTTTAACTTCATCACGTGAAATACACGTTGATAATGGCCTCAATTCAGATGGTGAAAACTTAAAAAAAAAAACTGATCCAACGGGTACTTACACATAGGCTGCCGCTGTTCACTAGTGAACAAATATTTGAAAAAATTGAGTGCTATGGACTTCAAAGCTTGCTAGTCGGTGCACCAATTATCTCCAGCCCATCTTAGACCTTGGATAAAAATTTTGTCTACGCCTAACCATAGTGGCTCGATAGAAAAAAGAGGTATTTCGATCCCTATTTGCCAACCATAAAAAATTGGCTTTTGAAGCCATAGACTCTCTTCTTGGCTTAAAACTATATTTATTTCTTCCTTAAGCTCACGCTCCAGGTTCATTAGGAATGAAGAATCTTTTGATTCTAAGTATCGTTCGATACCTTAAATACGAGAAAGAAAAAGGGATTTTCGTCGTCTAATATAGCCAAAAGTCTCCTTGTTCCATCATCAGATGGGATGCTAAAACTTTGCAATATTGTCCATAATGTAGTCGTTATCCCCTCATATGTTACGAACAAACTCCTTAAAATTCGGGTAATCTTTCCAAGCTTCTAGACACCTAAAAGGTCGATTGCCATGCAGAACGCTATCCTCTCTAAAGGACACAATAAGGGGTCTATGATCTGAACCCAGCTTTTCTAAATGTGTTGCAGTAGAATCCGAGAACCAATCCAGCCAAGCACTATTACAAAGGTACCTATCTAACCTTTGAAACAGACTGCCACGACCCCATGTGAAGGTAGAACCAATAAAACCCGTATCATGGAGAACCAAATCAAATAAAAACTCACCAAACAAATTGCTTATGTCGGCATTTGATGCAACCTTACCCTTTCTCTCTTTTATACTGTGAATGACATTCAAATCCCCTCCTAATGCCCAAGGCTTTGTAGTCGTGGAGTCTATGTGAAGCAAATTGGACCATAAACTCTTCCGTTCTCAACAATCCGGGCTGGCATAGATAAATGTAAAATTGAACCTATATGCACTCTTAAGCATGCGACATTCAGTGTGAATGAACTGATTCGACATAGATAGGATGTCCACAGGCATATCATTTCTCCATAGTAACCATATATCTCCGAAAAAGCCATGAGCCTCAACTCTGAACGAGTTTGTAAAACCCGACTTCTTCACAAAAAGATGATCTCTTGACCCACTAATCCTTGGCTCAAACAAAGCAACAATACTTAGCTAATGGTTATTGAGCAACAATCTAAAATAACGGTTGAAACTAAGGCCACAAACGTCTTGTGTATCCCATAATATTATTTTAACCATAATAAAATGACTATGGGAAAATTAAATCATGTAACACCCGGTTTTGGGCCTAGGGACTTTCTAGGTGGTTTAGACGGTCCGTTGGATCGGATTAGGGGATTCGAGATGGTTTTGGGATTTAATTTGGATTAAATATTTTTGGAAGGGATAAAAATATGGAAAATTTATATAAAATCATTATTTAATATGGAAATGATTTTGGTAAAATCAATTTTATAAAATGGGGTCTCGAAATTGGACATTTTGGTTAGTGACCAAAATGTAAAGTTTTCAAAATTGTTTTTAGTGACTGTTTTGTAAAAGGGTCAAAACTTAGAATCTTTAAGGAGCTATTTGGCCAATATTTTTCATCAGATTTTACCCTTAATTTAGGCTATTTTTAAAGGTCTTTTACTTTTTTTATTATTAAAATAAAATAGGATTTAATAAAAGGATTATTAGTTATACAAAATCACTTTCTTACGTAACTACTTTCCATCCAACTTTTTCTCTCAACTTTCCCAGCAGTCAAACTAAGATTTTCACTCTAAAATTCCCAAGAATAGATTCTTATTGATTTTATTTTAGTTTTCTAATTGATTTCTCTAGTTCCTATTGCAAAATCTACTTGGATTTTAACCAATCATTGCCAATTAAAGGAGAAATCAACAATTAGAGGTGATCTTCATTTCTCTCCTCTAATTAAAGGTTCTTTTTTGAAATTCCCAAGTTCTTGATCATTTTCTTATGATTTTTAACTAGATTTGATGATTTAATTGGGATGTTGTCGGTGTTTGTTTAATGTTGTTTGCTATGCGCGGTGATTATTTATATGTACGATGTTCGAATTATGCTATGTTGGGGTATTTTTGGGACACATTGCCTTATTACTAATGATATGAAATGATTTTGATTTAAAATAGAAGTCTTGAATCCTTGCTTGAAGCTGGCCTGGTTGTTTTTGTTTTTACTTTTGTGTAAATTAGCATGCCTTAGATACGTTTTTAAACGATGCCACCGAGGAGAGAATTGCGATCTAGTGAAATTGCTATTGCCAGAGGGCAGGGAGTTGAGGGCGAGATTTACATCATGAGGGATTGCAGCCTCCTCCGCCTAATCCTCTTGAGGGAGTGGAACAAGTACCACCTGCACCACTTGCTCAAGAGTTTGGAAAAATGACACCTTTAGTTCAGGCGATGACGGAAGCATTCAAGGCCGCGATGGCTGGAGTTCATGTACCGGCTCCGGCACATGCTACTACTAATTTGGGGTTATCGTTAGAGCGTTTGTGTAGTCTTAGAGGAGTTGAGTTCAAAGGGTTGGCACCCGAAGAGTAGATGGCTAGTACAAAGCAGATTTTGGTTCAGATGGGGTGCAATGATGAGCGTAAGCAGGGATGTGTTGTGTCCCTATTGTAGGGTGATGCCTACAGTTGGTAGACCATTGTAATCGTGGGCATGGAAGCTGGTGAGGTGACATGGGAATTCTTCCAAGCTGCCTTCAAGAAGAAGTATCTAGGAGTTAGATACATGGATAAAAAGAAACGTGAGTTTATGGTCTTGGTTCAGGGAAGTATGACAGTATCTGAGTATGAGGTGCAGTTCGTGAGGCCGAGATAGTATGCGCCTGAGTTGGTGCTAGATGAATGGCATCGCTCTGAACGGTTTTGATATGGTTTGGTGCAAGATGTTAAGACATACATGTTGGCCACTGATTTTGACATGTTGGTTATAGGGGAGAAGGATATTGAGCAGAGTTTGGGTTTATCTCACCATTTCAGAGGTTCAGGCTCGGGGAAGAGAGCTACAGATTTCAGTTCTGGCGGTTGTCAGTCTAAGAGGCACTGTAATATGAGGATTCATCTGAACACGAGATGTGGTGGAGATGGTGCATGATGCTAATCATATGGAAATGGTGATCAGATTCGGTCTGTGCATAATGCATGTTAGGTCTATGGATTGAGGGATCATCTGAGGCGAGATTGCCCATGCTTGGCCAGAGAGGAGCAGACACCTATAGTTATGGCTGTGAATTCTTATTGAAGTTGTGGGTCGACAGAATATATAAGGCATGACTGTCCTTTGCTTGCTAAAGGTAGGCATGCACAAGCACTTGTTGTTGCACCACCTAAAGGTCGTGGGCGCGGTCGTGGTACCTTCTAGGAAGGAGAGAAGAGACAGAGGACTGTGGCATATACAATGGCAGTTCGACCTAAAGATGAGGGACCAACGAGGATCTATGCTCACCACGGAGGGAGGAATGGCACAGACGTTATAGCAGGTACTTTTACCTTGCAGTCTATGTCATTATTGTCTTTGACAGTTTCTGGATCTACGCATTCATATGTTTTTCATGAGCATGCATATTTGCTTGGTGTACCGGTAGAAATGCTTGATGTGGGTATACAAGTAATGAGTTTTTTTAGAGATGATGGTTACGAGAAAGTTATATCGGAGATGTCCTCTAATGGTTTAAGGACATGTTTTTGTAGCTGATCTGATGGAGTTTTTATTCTATGGTTTTGACGTAATTTGGGGTATGGATGGTTGTCCGAGCATCAGGCGGTGGGCAATTTTGAGACCAAGCGGGTTTTGTTGCAACTTGTTGATGACTATAAAGTTGTGGTGGTGGGTGATAATGTTAAGTTCTTATCTGATATGGTTTCGATTTTGGAAGCACAAAAGTTGCTAGAGTGTGGGTGTCAGGCATACCTAGCCTACGTTATGAATCTGAATGTGGATGAAGTGTAGACTAGGGATATCCATATTGCTTGCGACTTTTCGAGTATATTTCTAGAAGAGTTACCTGGTTTTCCACCAGACAGAGAGGTAGAGTTTTGCAGTGAGACATATGTTGATTCAGCTCTAGTGTCGATTGCACCATATCGCATGACACCCAAGGAGTTGAAAGAGTTGAAAACGTAATTCCAAGAGCTATTGGATCGTGGTTTTATCCGGCCTAGTATTTCACTGTAGGGAGCACCGGTGTTGTTCGTAAAAAAGAAGAATGGCATTTTGAGGATGTGCATTGATTATCAACAACCGAAGACTATTTTTCGTACGAGGTACGAGCATTATGAGTTCTGGGTGTTGTCGTTTGGGTTAACAAATGGGCATGCAGCATTTATGGACATGATGAACCAGGTGTTCCATGAATTCTTAGATCAATTCGTAGTAGTGTTCATTGATGATATTCTTGTGTACTCTCATACCGAGGAGGATCATGATCAACACTTGCGGATTATGCTACAGACCTTGTTGGATAATCAACTTTATGCCAAGTTGAGCAAGTGTGAGTTTTGGATTTGACAAGTGGTTTTTCTAGGTCATGTGGTATCGGCTGAAGGTATCTGAGTGGATCCTAAAAAGGTAAAGGCAGTTGTGGGTTGGAAGCAACCAAAGTCGGTGACGGAAGTTCGTAACTTCTTAGGTCTGGTTGGTTATTATCGACACTTTGTGGATAGTTTTTTTAGGGTTGTTGCTCTGTTGACCAAGTTGTTACAAAAGGATGTGCAGTTTTAGTGGACAGAAGCTAGGCAACAAGTTTTTGAGAAGTTGAAGGAAGCTTTGACACAAGCTCCAATCTTGATTCAACCTGAGTCAATGAAAGAGTTTGTGGTCTATAATAATTCATCCTATGTTGGGTTAGGGTGTATGTTGATGCATAAGGGGAAATTCTTGGCTTATGCATCGAGGTAGTTGAAGGTGCACGAGCGCAACTATCCTACGCATGATCTTGAGCTCATTGCAGTAGTGTTCGCATTGAAGATTTGGAGGCATTACCTTTATGGTGAGAAGTGTATTGTATACACGGATCACAAGAGTCTGAAGTATTTGATGTCGCAAAAGAAATTGAATCTTAGACAACGAAGGTGGTTGGCGTTGTTGAAGGATTATGATTTAACCATTGAGTATCATCTGGGTAAGGCTAATTTCGTAGCCGATGCTTTAAGTAGGAAAGCTGTTGTGGAGTTGAGGGCTATGTTCGCGAGGTTGAGTGTGACCTGTGATGGTGGGTTGTTGGCTGAGTTGCAAGTGAAGCCATCTATGTCGCAGTTGGTTAAGGAAAAACAACCTTATGATGAAGCATTGGTATCGTATGTCATGGACATCATGGATGGAAATCCTATGGATTTTTACTTTAATAGTGATAGAGTGTTGTGTTTTAAAGAGCGGATAGTAGTGTCTAGTGATGAGGAGTTGAGACGGATGATCTTGACCGAGGCACATGCTAGTCCTTTCGCTATGCATCTCGGTAGTACTAAAATGTATCGAGATTTTAAGAAAGAGTATTATTGGGTGGGTTTGAAGAAGGATGTAGCTGATTTTGTTGCTAAATGTATAGTATGTCAGCGGGTGAAGGTTGAACAGTAATTTCCTTCCGGGTTGTTACAGTCGTTGAAAGTTCTAGAGTGCAAATGGGAGAGGATCTCCATAGATTTTGTGTCGAGTTTGCTATTAACGCTGACTAAAAAGGATTCCATTTGGGTGATTGTTGATAAGTTTACGAAGTGTGCACATTTTCTGCCAGTGAATACGACGTATACCTTGGATATATTGACGAATTTGTATGTTGCTAAAATTGTGAGGTTGCAAGGGGTACCCAAGTCGATTATTTTGGATAGGGATCCGTAGTTCGCAGCGAGGTTTTGGAAATGTTTGCATCGAACTTTGAGTACTCGCTTGAATTTCAGTACATCGTATCATTCTTAGATAGATGGCCAATCTGAAAGTGTGATTCAGGTTTTGGAAGATATGTTGAAATATTGCATCATTAAGTTCCAAGGAACCTGGGAAAGGCAGTTGTCTTTGGTTGAGTTTGCGTACAATAATAGCTATCAAGCTAGTATAATGATGGCACTGTATGAAGCCTTGTATGGTAGGAAATGCCATACACCTTTATGTTGGGTTGAGGCTGGAGAAAAGTATGTTTTTATGCCTGAAGTGTTGAAAGACACGGATAAGAAAATAAAGCTTATTTGTGAATGTTTGAAGGAAGCCTCGAATAGGCAAAAATCCTACACGGATCTGAGATGTAAAGAGGTTGAGTACGAGGTTGGTGAGAAAGTGTTCTTGAAAGTTTTACCTTGGAAGAAGGTGATGCGCTTTGGGCGTAAAGAGAAGTTGAGTCCAAGGTTTGTTGGATCGTATGAGTTTCTGAAACGTATTGGTCCTATAGCCAATCGGCTGAGGTTACCTCTTGAGTTAGAGGAAACTCATGATGTGTTTCATGTGTCAATGTTACGGAGGTACCGTTCAGATTCGTCGCATGTTATGCCAGTTGGGGATGTTGAGTTGCGACCGGAATTGTCTTAGGATGAGGAGCCAGTAAAGATCCTTGAATCCAGTAGTAAAGTTCTTCATGGCAAGACGATTGAGCTTGTTAAGGTGCTGTGGCGACATCGCTGTGCTGAGGAGGCCACGTAGGAGAGTAAGTCGGACATGGTTGACCAATTTTCGCATATGTTTCCATCAGGTAAATTTTGAGGAGAAATTTCTTATGGGGGGAGAGTTGTAACTCCCCGGTTTTGGGCCTAGGGGTTTTCTAGGTGGTTTAGACGGCCCGTTGATCAGATTATGGGATTCGAGATGGTTTCAGGATTTAATTTGGATTAAATATTTTCAGAAGGGATAAAAATATGAAAAATTATCTAAAATCATTATTTAATATGGAAATGATTTTGGTAAAATCAATTTTACAAAATGGGGTCTCGAAATTGGACATTTCGGTTAGTGACCAAAATGTAAAGTTTTCAAAACTATTTTTAGTGATTGTTTTGTAAAAGGGTCAAAACTTAGAATCTTTAAGGAGCTATTTGACCAATCTTTTTCATCAGATTTTCCCCTTAATTCAAGCTATTTTTAAAGGGATTTTAATTGGTTTTATTATTAAAATAAAATGAGATTTAATAAAAGGATTATTAGTTATACAAAATCACTTTCTTACATAACTACTTTTCATCCAACATTTTCTCTCAACTTTCTCAACAGACAAACTAATATTTTCACTCCAAAATTCCCAGGAATCAATTCTTATTGATTTCCTTTTAGTTTTCTAATTGATTTCTCTAGTTCCTATTGCAAAATCTACTTGGATTTCAACCAATCATTGCCAATTAAGGGAGAAATCAGCAATTAGAGGTGATCTTCATTTCTCTCCTCTAATTAAAGGTTCTTTATTGAAATTCCCAAGTTCTTGATCCTTTGCTCATGATTTTTTTACTAGATTTGATGATTTAATTAAAGAAAGATGGTTAAATTAAGGTTTAATTGGTGGAATTAATGAAAACTCGTAATGGTTTTGTTTTCTAATGATTTGATTTGATTTAGATCATGATTTTGATGATGAAAGGTGTTAATAAGATGGTTAAATCATAGGAATCCCAAAACTAATTGAGTTCATAATTTTCTAAGTTGCTAGTTATGAGTTTTTGATGAGTTGTAGAGGTTTTATGAATGTTGGAGGTATAAGGATGTTAGAGTTGTGTTTTTAGATGTTAATTGATGTTGATTGATGGGTTGAGATGTTAGATTGAGGCTGGGTAATGTTTGGAAGAAGTTTGATGTATGTTTCAGATGTTGAATGATGTTTTTGGTAAAGGATGTTGAGAATATGTGTTGATGTGTTGTTGATTGCATTTTGATGCAATGTACTCTCTATTTTTGTGTGGATAAAACAAGGGAAGTTGGTCCTCAAGGTTGAGCTTTGGTTTCAGAAGCTTTTGAGGTAAATTATCGTATCGATAAGCGACAGCTTTGTAAAGGTTTGAAAGTTGTGTTTGGGAGTTTAGATCAAGCTTGAAATGCTGGCCTAAGCTCAAAAGTAAGTAAATGATGAATTTTCTCTTGAACTCAGTTTGGCAATTGGTTTTATGCATTTGTTTTAAATGGTTTGATTACTCACTGTATATGCATGTTTTGAGCATGGTTTAATGTTGGAAATTGATTACATATTGATGTTGATGCACTTAGAAGTAATGAGTGTTTTGTTAATGTTTACGAACATTGGTTAATGCAAGGTTTGTTGCATTGGTTAAATGATTTTAATGATGCATATGAAAACAATAAGTTGTTGTTAATAAAATGAATTATACTGGCAAGTGATGGATCGAAAAGGTTTGTAAATATTATCGGATATAGTTGGCCGGACATAGGATTGATAGTGCACTATAAAAAGTCACATTGGATGTGAAGGGGTTAATGGGTACCGAATACTCCATCCAAGTACCCTAATGGTAGAGGGGCTCAAACGTACCGAAGACTCTCGTTAATAGGCTATAAATCTGATCGATGAGTGGTGTTGAGGGGTTTATGGGTACCGAAGACTCCACCACATGTGTCACAACGATGGAGAGGTTTATGAGTGCCAAAAACTCACGTGCGTGAACCTTGAGATGCCGATAGATTGTATGTTAAGTGTTAGGGGAACACTTGTTGAATCTGTGTATCCGATGTTATGTTTTGTAAAGTGGAACTTGGTTAATGAACACTTGTAAGCCAATATAATTGATAATTTATCATGAAATAGATTGTGTTGTTTAATGTGGTTTAAACATGTTTTGCTCTTTAAGCCTTGCATTGGTAGTATGCATGGGAAAGCTTAAACTGAGGGTAGCAAATGAGATTTTGCTGTTGAATCCATGTTACATGCTGCATATGGTTTAATATGTTGTTTTAGAAATGTTAAGTGCATGGTTTTGATAAGGGATGATGAGCAGTGATGTTTGAAAAATGTTTTGGAAAGTGGATTTTAAAAGAAATGTTAATTGGTTTAAAATACATAGGTGGTGGTTGGTTTTTGAGCACACATCACTAAGCCTAGTATGCTTACGCTCTCTTTTCCATCAATGCAGAGAACTAAAAATTGTGGCAGCAAGGAAGCAAGGAAAAGAGTTACAAAGACTTTTTTTTCAAAAGTATGGTTTGAAGTACATTAAGTAGTAATAAGGGCAATGTGTCAATTGGTATTTTGGGAAACATGTTTAAATTGTTGTTCTGGATTTGTAATAAGTTTAAAGTGGTTGAGTTGTGGTTGGTTTTGTGTTTTGAACGTTGACTAGGAAGCATGCCTATAGACTTGGTGAATGATTGTGCTAGATTTTCTAGACTTGTCAAATTGCTGGCATGATGATGATTAAGCATGATAAAGATGCTATATGATGTTTAAATATGTGTTATGGTTGTTATGAGTGAGACAAAGTGTCATATGTTGGACCTAGAGGTCAATACAGGCCTCTGCGTACTAGGATCAGTACGTGGGGTCCTGTAGAGGCTCAAATTGTTGATTTAAAGCTACGGGTACCGATACACTTAGACACCGTATCGGTACACCTTAAGGAAAATGAATGCTTGTGTCGGTACACAGGTTTGAGAATCGGTACGATCCCTTCGATTTTAGCATACCGTACAGGTACTCGGGGTATCGTATCGGTACGCAATTTGGTTACCGGAATTCTGAGTTTTGAGAAAATATAAAAGGGATCGATACAGGTCAAAGCTGTACCGGTACGAAATGGTCAACACACTATATTCGGTACGGGCATAAGTATATCAGTACGCTGAGCTATTATGTTTGTTAATTCGTATCGGTACGGGTTTGCCTTTATCGGTACGCTATGTTGTTTTTATGCAATCTTGTTTTGTCGAAGTTTGGGAATCTTGCAAATTAGTCCCTGATTGTTATGGATGCAATTGAATGAATGTGGATGATTTTTTTGAGCTGGAATTTAACCTGTGAGCATGTAACGAAACTAATCAAGGTTTGGTAATTCTAGTTCTAGCAAGGGCCCTGTAATTTGAAAAAAATTATGTTTTGATCCCTAATGTGAATTAACGTGTAATTAGGTTTTATTTTGCAAATCAGATTTAAATGTAACGTTTTCGCTGAAGCTTGAATCATTAGGAAGTTAATAAATTGCATCTAGACAAGATAAAAGAAAAAATTGAACCGACTTAGGCTATTAGCTCGGGTTTGCTTTGACAAACTTAATGTGATCCTTTTAGTTCGATTTCAGCTAGGCCGGGCTAAAGGGGTTACAAATCAAACCTGGGTACCATCCGAATGGACCCCCTCGAACATGGTATTAGAAAACCACTGCATAGGGACTTCCACAGGACACATCACAGCCAAATTCGTGATTGACTCATCCACGATACTGCCTTCACCAGCATTCAAGTCCCTCGTCAAGGAGTTAATCAATTTGCCTAACGATGGTTTAGCAACCTTCTTGCTTTCTTGTTTTTTCGCAGCTTTGCACCCTTTTTTGTTACACCCTTGCTTATGGATATGTTATGATTTACTACAGAAGCATTTGGTGAACCCCCTCTCCCGATTTTTTTGCTGCCACTTGTCATTTGGGGAAAACTAGTGCCCTCTTCGTCAGAACTTCTAACTAATGTGTGATTCCCACTTGGGATACCATATTGACCTTCTTGAACCGAGCTAACAGCTTGTGCAGGTTGCACAGTCTTAGAACATTCCCCTTGGCCAGCCCTGCCAACAATCCCTGAACTATTCCCACTCACAAGAATATATGAACGCGCCTCAATGGATTTCTCAATATCCTTAGCATGTCGTTGACCCTTTTTTACACTTTTCCCTATATCATTTTTTATCGCTCCCACTAGCATTTAGCTCTTCCCCATTATTTTTCCACACAGTAAGAACCTCAATACCTATCTGACCTTGGGCCTCTTCCATTTCAGTATGTAAATTTAGAGCAGCAAAACGAGATTCAAACACCAAGACCCCTTCCCACCAGGTACCTTGCTGCCAGCAATCCCCTTCTTGGTTGAAATCACCCTTCATTTACGACCAGCAACCTGTATCCAAGGACCATATAGATCACCCAAATCCTCATGCCCCATCTCATCAATAGGTGGACCTTCCTTAACAACATGGACCAAATCCTCAACAGTAGTTTCATGATGCACATGAGGATAACCCTTTTTCGAGTGGCCATACTTGCCACACGAGTAACAAATTAGCGGCAAGCCCTTGTACTCAATTCTTTGACGATGACCATCGATCAACACTCTAGAAACCAGTGAATTATTCAAATCTACTACAACTGTTATGCGTACGAATCTACCACGTTTGCTCTCGGTAGTGTTATAATCAATTTTCACCACTTTGCCAATGACGCCAGCAATGATTCAAACCAGACTCTTCGTATAATACCTATAATGTAACCCCAAAAAATGAACCCATGCTATTATCTGGGATGGATAATTCACAGCAGTAGAGAAGCTCCTGCTCCATGGTTGAACTGTGAGATAGCTTCCATATAATACCCACAAACCACCACTTAGAACCCAAACAAACCAAATAATAATCGTCCTTATGTGCAAAACAAACCAAATAATAATCGTCATCCAGATCAGTAATCTGGATTTCCCCCACCGAATTCCATAACGCATGAACACGACTTAGTAAGGCCTTATAACCTATAGTCTTCCCCAGGAGCCTAACAATGGGCTAATTATCGAGCTTTGCATCAATGGAATTATGGACTTTTTTCGAGAATCGAACCTCTAGAATAGGGCCATCGTGATTGGTGAACACATCTTCCTCCGAAACCTCGACATCAAGATCACTAATCCCCTTCTCTTCAAACCTGAAAACATACTTCCCCACAACCATATCACAAAATGAGGGTTGTTTAACACCACTACCAGCCACAGTCACAGTGGTTGACTTATTCATATCTGGTATATTGCCCTCTTGTTCAACTATCATCATGAAATCCTGGTGATCTGCAGCCATATCCACTTCTTGGAAACCACCAGCGCTTGTAGCAACCTCACGTATTTTCTTAGGCTCTCGTTGAGTCTCCTCGGGAACTGAAAAACCAGTCGCTCCAAAGATAGAGGCAACTACATCGGCCTAATCTCCCCCGGCGGGCGGCCGCCCGAGTTACAAAAGAAAAAAATAGCAGGGCTTTCATTCCCGCTGACGTTAGGATCAATATTATCCTGATTTTCTTGAGGATATGAAATATCATGGTTTTTCTTAATTTAAATTACATTCTCAATTTAAATATTTTTTTAGAAAAGAGAGTGTGAGTTGACCATAATAAACGCATTGTTATAATCATATATATATTTATATATTTATTACAAGAATGTGACATTATTATGAAAAGTGTTCAAAATTATCCGACCCGATTACCCGGCGACCCGATACAAATTAGGCGGGTATTTTTAATTTTTTTTTTTTTATCAGGCCGGGTACCCTACCCGGGAATTTTTCCGAGTACACGGGCCGGGCTTGGGCAGAGATTTTTCCCTTACCGAGTACCCGACCCGACCCGATAATTTTAATATATTTTTTTATATTTTAAATTATATGTTTATTTTAAGTTTTTTTAATATTTTTACTTCAAAGCTAAATTCAAATCCCTAAATTCTTTCTATGCTTGTATTATATACTTTTAAGTTTTAAATTTTTTAAAAATATTTGTATTGATTTGTCAGTATGATATTTGAAGGAAAAAAACTACGATCGAGATTAATTTTTTTAATATATTCTTTTGGTGATAAACTTTATTATATATCTAAATATTTCACCCTTCAAAGTTAAAACTAACTCCAAATCACTAATTTTTTTTGTTTGGATTGTGTATTAAAAACTTTTAAATTTTATATATTTAATATGTGATTTTTTTAAATTTTAAAATTAAAAAAATATGAACCAGGTACTCGTTATCCGATTACCCGGGTACCCAAGTTTTACGAGTACCCGAGTAGCGGGTACCCGAATATAACGGGCCGGGACATGGGCCAATAAGTGAGGTACCGGATGAGCTGGGTACCCGAAAACTGGGTACCCGACAATGAACAGCCCTAATTCTATATGGATGGTTTATAGTTGCGACATATGAATGGTCTAAATAAGTTGACACGTGTCATCCAATTAATTTCTAAAGACCCTAATTTTTAGGGATGTCAATTGGGCGGGGAGGGCGCGGAGGGTAATCTTCCCACACGCACCCCTGTCAACAATTTTCATCTTCATTCCCTCCCTATAACCCCCTGCGAATATAAAATCTAAAACCATCCCTACCCCGTAACCCGCAAGACTAAAACCATCCCGACCCATCACTCACGCGGGTTCTGAGACCCTTCTGATCCCCTCTTTACCCGCCTCATGACTCATTCATATAATATATTTATAAATATTACTTAAATAAATATAAATCAAATTTGTTATGAAAAAAGTATGAAATATGTCATTCGTACTCCCACCACATATGTGATATTATTCCAACTATCATCATTTAAAAAAAATAATATACGAAATTAAATTTTGTACAACACAAAAGTTTAGACTAAATAGATACTAAAGTCTATTGCAAAGGACATGAAAATAACACAAATAATATGTAAAATAATATTTCAATTGTTGTAACAAATAAACAATATGAAAAGAGCTAAAAAGAAAATAACAATGAAAAAATGACCTTTAAAAAATAAGAACAAATACCAATAGAATATAAATAACCTACAATATTAGGAAAATAAAATTAAAAAAGTAGAAAAATAACATACCTATGGTGAGGACCAAGGAGAAAAAACAACCATAGAAAGACGGTTTAACGGCAGACAACAGTAAAGAAGAAACCAATAAACATAAATATTATATGTATATATATATATATATATTTGTATAAATATTCTAAGATAAGTCAATATAAATTATCTTACATTTAACTCTGATTTAAACTGATATTTTAAAAATATTTATATATTTGATTTAATCAACCTCAATTATATAATATATATATTGAACTTTTCAATAATATCCCAAGACAAGTTAATATGAATTACCTTAAATTTGACTATGATCCAAATTGATCTTATATTTTTAATAATATTTACATTAACATGTTATAAGATCTGTTGGGGAAGGTGGGGATGATGCGAGGCGGGTGGGGATGGGGCGGGTACAAAGGCATATTCACGCCTTCCCCACCACCCACGGCGAATCTAATTTTTATCTTTATCACCGTCCACAATCCGCGAAATTTGTAACCATTCCTGCCCAATTGAATGCGAAGTGGGGTGAATCTGCAAAAAAACCCGCCTCATTGACATCCCTATTAATTTTAATGTTACATGTTAATATAATTTTGGTAACAAAAATTTTTAATTTCAATTTCGGGAATAATTGCATATAAAATAAATTTTGCCATTATATTATGATGGACTATAGTAATTTTCAATACGTCAAAATCAAAGTCCGAAACAAACCCGTATGAATCTCTAATTTAAAGTTAAGGTTTAAGGTTTCTTACCCGACCTGAAAACTTCAAATTAATGACTCTAATCGAAAGGCAAATATGATGATTTCACTTTCTAAGTTTAGTTTCATGAACCCTTAAGGAGTTTGAAATTTTTGAACTCTCTCTCTCAATTCAAAACATTCAACAATAATATTCAGAAAGTGGGCCTTTAAAGAAATATCATGATTTAAACCCATACAAGATCGGATAATATAAGCATCCTTGACCACTCGGTCAATTAGTGAATCTTTGAAAGAAATTATAATTTCCCATTCAATTCATTTGGGGAGCATAAAATAGAGAAAAATAAGGGTATGTTTGGTTTTAAAAAATGTTTTCTATTTTTATTTTTAGTTTTCAAAAATTGAAGAACATGTTTGATTCATAAAAATGAAAACTTATTTTCAAAAATGAAAATAGTAAAAACATGTTTGGTATATAGTTTTCTAAAATAGAAAATAAACAAGTAATTATTAAATAATTAAATTAAAAATATATTTATTAAAAAATATTATTATTTTAATAAAAATATGATTAAATAAACTAGAGTTTAAAATTAATAAAAAATTATCATTAGAAGATTCGAACCAGGGTTAGATAAAGTTAAACTTAAAAAACTCTTGTTTCCATTAGTTTCATCTTTTCCATTTTCCTAAAACATTTTCAATAGAAATAATGAGGTATCTTGGTCATTTGCTATGTCTCCATTGTTATCGAGAAGAAAAATCAATATTAGTAAACTTAAAACACGATTAAAAATATCATCTCTCATCGAAAATAAAGAAATCGAATTTATTCCAATCTCATGGTTGAAAAAAGTAAAAAAATAATATTAGAGTTTAATACGTAAACATTTCTTGTTTAATACTAGGGATTAAATAAATGACGAAGATGATATTGGTTCAATTCATTTAGACATTGTTGATTTCTTAACAACCCCTGAAGGAAATAATTCATCTTCTAATTATTTTCTCATAACTCTAAAGTGTTGGGTCACACGGGTACACCCCATGGTGCAACGAAAAATTATCCGATGATCACCACCAGAGATCCACGTACGAGGAATGAATCGGGGTGAATAAGGGTGGAGAATTATATGTTTAAAATTTGAAATTCTGAATTTGGAAAAGATAGATATCCAATCACGGTTCCACAATGTCTAATGTCGATTCCTAATCTGCAACGATAACGTTCCGACCTCTACTTAGTTCACTCGGTTTAAACGAGCATATAAAACTCTCTAAACTATTTAGAGGGTTTTGCGAAAAAGCATTAATGACTGCTAGATCTCTCATGCCTTTATATAGCCTTTGTAATCCTAATTCAACTTATAATATTAAGATTTTAATATATATATATATAATCATAATTTAACTTTAATTAGGAATTCAATATATATTAATATATATAATCTCAATTCAACTTAATTAAGATTTCAATATATATATATTAATATATGTAATCTCAATTCAATTTTAATTAAGATTTTAACGTATATCTATATTAATATATATAATCTTAATTCAACTTAATTAGGGTTTCAATATATATAATCTCAATTCAACATAATTAGGATTTTAATATATATATATAATCTCAATTCAACTTTAATTAGGATTTCAATATATATATATATATTAATTTAAATTGAATTATATTATTTATATATTAAAAGAGTCATACTTATAATAATTATTTTTCTTTTAATACTTATCCAATAGTTAAATTATATATATATCAAATATATATTAATTTAACTACATTCGTGTACAACAAATTTGTACATATATAATTCGTTTAATATATGCTCATTTCAACCGTAGGTCCGACCCTATAGGTTCTTGTAACATTAGTAGTAAATATTAGAAATTTTCTAATATTATAAACAATGAGTGACATCTAGCAATATGTCATTGTCACCTAATTTACAAGAAATCATGATTCGACATAACCTCTTCATTAGTAACTCTTTTCATGTATTACATAAACAGTCTCACTTTTATAGTCCATCTAATATTTCTTGATATCTTGAGTGAACTATTATAAACGAATAACTATGATATCTCATATCAACTTATTAGAGCATGACCATGCATTTTTTGTCTCACTTAATCAAGTGGCCTACGATATTACTCCTATTATATAAGAGAGACAAATCATATCTTGATCAACCATATCTCACTACATAGATTGTGAAATATCCAATATCAGCCTTTATAGTGTAGCTAGTTACGACACACGTTTGACTGTATCAAAATATGTAACTAACGATGTTGAAATAATGATGATCTCAAGTCTTAGGATCATACATGTGGCTATCACTATGAGAAATGTTTGTGACTTTCATATAATAGTCCAAGAAAGATGCTTATAGCGGGTCAGTCCAGTATGTTGTTCTCTAACACATACTCATGTATTGATTTTGACATCTCCATGTCAATGACAACACTTTGTCATCAATCAACTACACATTAGTCTTAAATGCATCATTATTGTCCATGCCCGCAAAGATACTCGACTAAAGATATTTAATAATAACTATGTTATTCTAGGGACTTTATTATAATTCAGCTTATTTATGAACGCAAAATAGTGACTGAAATAATAATGACAATGTCTATGTATTAATAAATAAGGTAAAACAAACATCATTTACAATCATCTTATAATTGGTCTTTGGGCATACTCTAACATAAATAGAATAATTAATCTTTTAATTTATTATTCTTTATTCCAATTTGCTTTATTTAATAATTGCTATGTTTTATATTTTTATTTTTTAAAATTTATTTATTCTTCTTGATGATGAGTGCGTAAATGATCTATTTTATATACCATTTTTACTTGTCTTTTGCATGTTTTCAAGCTCATATAGATTGCATTTAGGTTAGATTGTAAATAATTTGCATGAAGATAGGGAGTTACACCATTTGTGCTTTAATGTCGTATATATTGGTGCTTTTATGGGAAATGTGGTGTATGTGGTGCATGTGCAGGATGCAGGATGCTAGAGGATTGCTGGAGCGGATGAATGGCAAATCTCATGGCTGAAGCTGATGATGCATAAAGAGTTGGAGATGAATCTACTTTTCCCCACAGGGAGTTTCTCCCTGATACAGAATATTAAATATAGCGGGAAATCAATGGCTTTCTTTAATGAAGTTGCGCGTACTTTAGGGTTCTTAAACCCTAGTTTCACCACTTATATAAGAGAGACTTGGATGCCAATTCAAAGGGAGCGTGATTATAGACAACAGACATAGTCTGAAGCTTGCGGAGAACCACTAGGGTGGAATCTAGAAAATTCTCCTTACAGTAGACGCTATCGAGAGAGGCCGATGGAGTAGAAGACTTGCAGCAACAGTTGGACGGCACAGAGGGAGTTTGTCGACGATGCTCAGTTCTTTTCTTTTCCTTGCTTGATAAACTATCGTACTTTAATATTTTATTATATATGTTTTAGGCTCAGACATGAGCTAAATACTTTAGTTGGGATTATTGCTTCTTAGGATTTTATGTTTTGATTATTCTTATTTTAATGATATTGTTGTTTTCCTTTTATCTACTATGTTCATTGTTCTTCATGTGTAGTTATTGTAAGAGTTATCGAGAGAGACCTTTTAACTATTGATCTATGTCTTAATATTGAGAGAGTTAGGTTATACAAACGTGAATAATGGGGCTAAGCTGTTAACTTAGTCCTAATCCGGCTTAGACATAAGTTTATGATTTCAACGACTAAAACGGAGTTCTTAAACAAATAATAGGGTTGTTAGGGTTCACGCAGACATGTATTACCTGAGCTTCAATATTATTACCTTCTAGGCATCGAGAGAGTCAGAAGTTCCTTAGAAAATCCTGTCGAATCGATAAAGATCTTTATGGTTTACGTAGACATGTATTGCCAGTTGCTATAACATTGAAATAAGTAATCAAGCATATGTCCTTAGCAATAATCTCAGCTTTCATAATTATATGTTATTTGTCGCAGCTGTTCATCTTAATCATAGCTATCTTTAGTTTAATTGCTTTTAGTTTTGCTAAATCAACAACCACCATTACTTGCAAACTCATTCTTAAGCTCGATAATTTCGTAGTTATTGATCCAATCCTCCTGGGTTCTACACTCTACTAATCACTTTATTACTTAATTCGACTAGTATACTTGTTCTAAAGTGCATCACTATTCGACAAGCATCACTTGGCAATGCAAAAAGCTTTAGTAGATAATATTGTATACAATGTATATAGCAGGATATTTACTTGACAATAAATTATATTAATAGTTATGTTTGTATGTAATTTAAATTTTTTTAAATATAATTTACATATTCAAATTAAATTGGACAAATCAATTATATTAATTTCTTACAATTTATTTAAAATTTATGTTTTTATAAAAAAATATTACCAATGAGTTATCAAAAAAAATTATATTTTATTTTATTTTATGATTGATCACATCAATGAATTTAAAATATAATTTAAATGTATATTTTTTAAATTTTACAACATAATGTCTAAAATAAACATTTTATTTTTTTCAAAATATTTTTTGACAACAATCCTAAACAATTAAATTTACACAACACTTTTTAACATCAATGCTAAATTGGCTCTCAATGTTAGTTTGACATTGCCTTTGAAAATTATCGTAAAAAATATCGTGAAAAATGCTTTCTTTTGGATTGTTTAATTTAAAATTTAAATGTCCGACATTACTCTCGATAAGTATTTGACATTATTTTTAA